>JAUPFT010000003.1:14871661-15204161 GCA_036936625.1 Parnassius smintheus behrii
ATACAGGCAAAATTCCTTTATGATACGTACGTGTAGAACTTTTAACGACATTTCCAATAACGTTGACTTGGATTTGTATAATACCAGTGTTTCTCGCATCAAAAATGTTTCAGCGAAAAAAATATTATGTTCAGTGCTCTTCTTTTTAATTTTGTTAATTTACTGTATTTGTCTTAATTGATGTTTATCTCTTACCGACTAGAATTATGGTTTTTGAGTTCATGGTGTCTATAGCTGAGAACTTTTAAATGGCCTTCTAGTTGTTATTAATTTATTTACTGTTAATGTTAGCTGTAAGTTTTCCAAAAATAATAAAAAAATTTAGTTCAGGGCAGTTTTCAAATGTTACTTTTAAGTTGTTATTAATTGTCTCTTTTAAATTTCAGTGCTTCAATACCTATCCTTTCTAGGACCTGTTTGTTTTATTTATTTACCAAATAATCTAGTACTTCTTGCAAACTTGTAACTTTTTTCTTTGAATACCGTTTTAAAATAGACGAATTATTCATTAAGATCAGCCCCAAATAAATATTTTTAATTTTATTTATATTTTTATTCCTTTATATTTATTGTACTAAAAAACTGGGACATTTTATTTATGTTTAACAAAAAAATTTTATTGTAATAATATAAATGTCGATTTTAAACTAATTTTTTGTTTTTGGTACTTACAGTCTATTTATTTCTGGTATTCGTGTTTAACAATGCCTCTTTAGAAGTCTCTTTGTTAAGCCGCGTACAAACCGACAGACTGTTGAACTTGGTGAAACTATAAACGTTCCTTGTTGTGTTACTATGGAACCCTAAAAAAATTACTACGCTGACCAACTAAAAAGATGATTTTAGTTGATTAAAACTACTTTTACGGATTTTATCACGTTTATTTTTACTTTTTATTTTTAATTCCCGACGTTTCGGGCGCTTTTCAGCACCCATGGTCACGGGGGACTGAAATGACTGACATCCCGATGTCATTGTTAAACCCGGAGTACCTTCAGCTTTTTTAATTATTGTTTATGGTCCGATCTATGCAAAATGAACTGACTATGTCCTGAGGTCTTGCAGTGGTATGCTTGGGTTTAGTTTTAATTTTATTGATTATAGGATCCCAAGCAGGTGGTAGTACCCAGCCTCCTTTTCTATTAAAATTAGGATGTTTTTTAATTTCAATAGCCTCACGTATCATCCTTGGTAGGAATCGGTGTTCTTTCGCGAGGATTTGTGGTCTATCAAATCTGATGTAATGGTTGGGGCCGTCTAGGATATGATCACAAACTGCAGACTTCCCGGAATGTTGATGCTTCACATCAGCTATATGTTCTTTTACGCGGGTCTTAATTGATCTTTTGGTTTGTCCTATATAAGAGAGACCACATTCACAATCAAGCTTGTAGACTCCTGCATCTTGTAGAGGAATATGACACTTGAAGGATGGTAGGAGCTGACTAATCTTCTTCGGCGGCTTGTAGAATGTTCTAACAGAAGCTCGCTTCAAGATATAGCCAATCTTGTCTGTGACACCTCTGACATATGGTAGTACAGCAGGCACACGCTCGACTGTGCATTTTGCTAATGTTTGTGAGTTTTTTCTTTTTCTTAGGTAAACTATCGATATAAAATATCGATATGGTAGCATCGCAATAAATTTTTTTTTATAGGAAAGGGTGACAAACGAGCACATAATCCACCTGCTGGTAAGTGATTGCTGCGGCTCATAAACATCTACATCTGTTCTCGATTACAAATCAAAATGCAAATGCGTTGTCACCCGTGAGGACTAAGATGGAATACCTCGTTTCCAGTAAATAGGGTCTCCGGTTCTCTAGACTCACCATACGAAACACAGCAGCATTAAGCTACTATTTTACGCTGGTATTCTGTGAGATCAATCAATTTGTCCGTCTAACACCCATAAACTTTTCTATGTTGATATATTTAACCTACATGTGTTTAAAAAATGTAATAGTGTTGGAGATTTAGATTTGTGTGTGCCATAATGACACAAAATTGAATTGAGTAGGTGTGCAGTACTTTGTGTTACCTCCAAGCAGTATGTAGTGTTTCCTCCCCCGCACCACAAGTGACAGAATTTTTTGTTCTTAATAATTCATTTTATAATAATGATTTTATATTTTTGCAAGTTTTATTTTCAAAATCACTCTCAACGTGTTTTACGGTGACTTTTTCTAGGTTATATTCACTAAAATATAAAATATAAATAATGCAGTTTAATCAACTACTTTAGTCACCACAAATATTAAATTCCTCAACTTAGCACAATTTACTCCGTCGACAACTACCAAGTTCATTTCATACTCTAGCTCAGGGGTAGGACAGTTCCATTTAACAGATTTGACGTCATTTTTTCGAAATGCGACATCTGTTATCGACGCAAATATAATTTATGACTGAAAAATAATGTAAAAAATATTAATTCCGTTACGTATCATTTTATTTAACACTTAGTATAATTATATGTAAATATTTGTGTAGATTACAAGCTGCGTAATAATTACGATAGCAGCACTGTGAACGATTTCTTATTGATTGTCAAATGTCAAATAGTCACGTCATCACTCATCACAAATATGGCGACTGCTCCTTGCGTTTGCGCGTGTTTGTAGTTTTCGTCCCATCTTTGTGCTTTTCTTCGTGAAATTAATCCGCCGATCCACGTTGAGTTGAGTCCTATCCTCCGTAGTGAAGTGTAAGAATTTTCCGAAGTAATAGTGTGAGTTGAGCTGTTCCTCCGTCATTCTAGTGCAATCGTTTTTTTGCGACCCGGACGCTTCGTTTGTGCTGTTTCTTTGCGATATAGACGCTTGTGATTTGTTTTTATCATGCCTAAACGGTGTGCATTGGGATGTTCAAACAGTAAGTATAATCATCATTATATCTCTGCCATCTTGCCTCCATAGAATTCCACAGTGCCTTGTCAACTTCAACTTACAACTTACATAAAGTTACAGCCTATATACGTCCCACTGCTGGGCACAGGTACCCCCGTTTCTTAGATGGTTTTAGGGCAAGGAAGTGTTCGCCGTGTTACCCCGTTGCAGGTTAGCGAATTTCTCGTTTCTCCGAAATATTTTTTTTCTTATTTCTCATATATGCAGCTTTCCTCAGGATGTTTTCATGTGGTATCAACACTTAAAATTGCAACTATCAATTTCATTGGTGCCAGCAGGGACCCAACCTGATTTGCTTGCATAATGTGAAGTTTACAGTGAGCGCTAACCATCTGAACCACCGTGGCTTACAATCTTGTCCTAAATGATAGATAAACAGGATAAGATTTACATTATAGATGGACCACTGCATTTATCTGTGTTTATATTCGTAGGTACTTATTAAAATTATACCTTTCCCTCTCCCGGTTGATGGCCATAAGCCATTAGAAATGTTTGACAGAAATAAGTATGAGTATAGCCTTTACTTACAAACCAGTCTTAAGTGCACTCACATTTAGTTCAATACATGATATATCTAATTTACAAAAGTATTCTATTGCAACCAACATATTAGTAAAAATTATAACACTGCATTACATGCACTAGGTACTTTAATTAATGCATTTCAAGGTAATTATACAAGCAAAGTGTATAATATTTTTCATTAATAGCTACATCAAAGAATAATGTGATAGCAACATTACAAAATAGTTATAGCAATATAAAATTTTTGTAAAATGGCATAAATAACAAAATCAATGAGGATTGGAGTAGCCATGGAATTACAATTCTGTAATAAAGAACTTGTATACTCATGTATTACAAAGCAATTTTTGCAATCAGGTGATTTCTTAACTAAGTACACTTACATAATCTTTATTTTTAATCTGTGAGATTAGTTGAAATATCAATAGGGCAACGTAAAAGGTGATACTGAAAGTTCTTAGAAAATCAAAAACTGAACAAACTAGCAAGTTATTAGTTTTATTATATCTTTCCAAAATAGTGTCTATTTACATCAATACATTCCTGCATCCAATGGAATCACCGAGAAAAGCGCTTTGCTTACTTGCCCTTAGCGGTCTCTTCGACGACATTTTGAAATGCAGCCATTGCTTCCTCGGTGTCCATTAAACATTTTCCTCAAAGTTTTTCTTTTGTTTTCGAAAAAAAATAAACATCGCAAGGTGCGAGGTCGGTGCTATAGGGAGGGTGACCCAGTAATTCCACGTCTGATGTTGCCAAGTAGTCGATTGTTTGCTTGGCGGTGTGAGACGAGGCGTTTTCGTTGTGAAGGAAGATCCTACTGTGAGGTTATTTCTCCCGAACATTTTCCAAGACAAGTAGCAAACAATTGGAAGGAAAAACCAAGACAGCAGACTGTCTCTTAGTTTCAGGATCATAACAATAAATCCAGCTTTCGTCACCCGTAAGTATGTCAAACACAGCATTTGTGTAACCTCAGTTAAATCCTTAAACCATTTTACGACAATAATCAACACGATGGAGTTTTTGGGCCTCTGTCAAATAATGAGGTATGAATCTATAAATCATAAACAAATGACAAATTAATAAAATACATACACAATAATATTGGCAAATAGTTCAATTTTCAAAATTTGAACTTACTTTTTTATTATATAGTGTTTACAAGTGGCCAGTTCTAAAAACTTTCAGTGTCACCCTCTTACAAACAAGATTAAAATAAAATGATCATTTATGTAAAATATTAAAGGCAATTTGAACCAATAACTTTAAAACCTAAGGAGTAGGTGTTATCATTGCCTTTCTAAGTGTAGCATTTCACTTTGTTACAAACTATAGATTAGTTGTAAGTCCTAAGCCATAGCACAGTTTTAGGTATATTAAAGATAAGTACTGGCACACTTAAATCCACATGCTTGAGCAAGAGTATTTTTAAAAACTAAATGCCTTAATCAAACTTTATTTTGCATGTTTAGAAAAGCTATTTACAAATATTATATGGTGGTATTGAACCCTTTTTGTAAGAGTCTGACTTGCACTTGTCTGTTTTTTTTTTTAAATATTAGTAGGATCATTGGCTCTATTAGCAAAAATTGTTATGCATCATTATTCAGGAAAATTATTTTAGATCTTTAAACTTTTCAAGAAAAATATTAAAAGTGATCTTTCTTTTTTTTTCAGAGACTTCCTATCATCAATTTCCACATCCAGAAAAGAATCCTGACCGTTTCAAGGCTTGGGTTCATATAGCTGGAGGGAAGTTAGATAGTCCTGCTGATTATGAACTGTATAGAAAGAAGGTCATCTGTGATATCCATTTTACAGACAGGGATAGAAACCGTAATAACCGGTTGAATTTTCTAGCTGTGCCATCACTTCATCTTCCTGGTAAGATTTACATATAATACAAATAAGAGCATTTTAACTTATTACATATTAATTATTATACAATAGTGGTACTGGGCTTGAGTTGAAGTTAGCATTTTGCTAATATTGCATATTTAACTGAAATACTTATAATATTAGGCAAGAAAAATGGCCTAAATGATGGGAAATCTTTTTGCCCATGTTTTTAACAAGTGCAAATACAGTACCATGCGTTGTCCCATATTAAACCCTATATTAATTAGTATGGAGGCTCTATTGCTAGTATTGTTTTATTTTTATGCTTATTAGTAATTTTTCAACTTGTATTATATTTATTTTATAATGATAAGAAAACATATTTATGGTGGTTATTCTGTGTGGTGGAAAAATTAGATGTTTATATGTTTTTATCCCACTTCTAATTAAAAATTCTTTAACATTATAAGTTTTTATCAATTTTTTAAATAAATAACATTTTTCTCTTATTTTTTAGGCAAGTCTGATGAAGTTGTTACTTCAGAGAAAGTTTTACTTGTACCTGAACCTGTGAATGAAGAAAGCAGCCTTGCTGCATTAAAACCGACACTAACAGGTACTTACATATTGATTCCAATTATCATAGGTAGCAATTAAAGAAAAGCAAAATAAAAACAAAAGATTAGTAGTCTAGATGCTATCAGCGTCTTCAAAAGGTCATTATCGTCAATCAATTATATAATTACTTGTTATGACAAATTAAATGCAACTGTATCATTGAATAAAACTATTATTTACGGATTTTATCGCGTTTAATTACTTAAATTTATTTTTATTATTATCCCGACGTTTCGGGTGCTTTACAGCGCCCATGGTCACGGGGGGGACTGAGATGTTTGACGTCCCAATGTCATAGTTAGTCCGGCTACCTTCAGTTTTTTAATATTAATTTTTGGTCCGATTTACGCAAAACGAGCTTATAGTATCATGAAGTCTTGCAGTGGTATGCTTGGATTTGGGTTTAATTTTGTTGATTATAGGATCCCAAGCAGATGGTAGCACCCAACCATCTTCTCTATTGAAATTTGGAAGCTCCGGGAAGTCTGCAGTCTGTGAACATGTTCAAGATCGTCCCCACCATTACATTAGATTTGATAAACCACAAGTTCTCGCAAAAGAACACCGATTCCTACCAAGGATGATACGCGAGGCTATTGAAATTAAAAAACATCCAAATTTCAATAGAGAAGATGGTTGGGTGCTACCATCTGCTTGGGATCCTATAATCAACAAAATTAAACCCAAACCCAAGCATACCACTGCAAGACTTCATGATACTATAAGCTCGTTTTGCGTAAATCGGACCAAAAATTAATATTAAAAAACTGAAGGTAGCCGGACTAACTATGACATTGGGACGTCAAAGATCTCAGTCCCCCCCGTGACCATGGGCGCTGTAAAGCACCCGAAACGTCGGGATAATAATAAAAATAAATTTAAGTAATTAAACGCGATAAAATCCATAAATAATAGTTTTATTCAATGTGTAGTGTTCGCGTAAATTTAAGCAACTGTATCATAATTAATTTTGGGCCTAACCTAATAAAATATACTCTAAATGTTATAGTTATTGGGCTCAATACAGTTATTGACCATTTAGATTCTAGTCTAAATTACAACTTCAATGATAAGTAAAACGACAACATTGAAAAGCTTGGTGTTAGAGCTTTGTGCGCGCTACACGACTGTAAAATGCCGAGCAGACCTGCATGGTGATTTATAACCCCATCTCCCTATGTATCTGTGCTCAGCATTAGATTTAAAACATATCTCTTATTTTTCAGGCAAGTCTAACGATGATGGTACTTCAGAGAAAGTTTTACTAATACCTGTACCTGGGAATAAAGAAAACAGCCTTGCTACATTAAAATCAACACTAACAGGTACTTACATATTGATTGCAATTATTATCGTAGGCAGCAATTAAAGAAAAGCGAAATAGTTTTTTTTTTAAGGGAATAGTCGTCTAGGTGCCATCAGCATCTTCAAAATGTCCTTATCGCCCATCAGTTATATAGTTACTTGTTATAACAAATTAAATACAATTGTATCATTTTAAAATTTTGGGCCTAACCTAATAAAATATACTCTAAATGTTATAGTTATTGGGCTCAATACAGTTAAATTCATCATCATTGAAAATGTAATTTAGACTAAATAGAATCTAGTCTAAATTACATTTTCAATGATAAATAAAACGACAACATTGAACAGCTTGGTGCGGCGCTACATGACTATAAAATCTCGAGCCGATCTGCATGGTGTTTTATGACACCATCTTCCTATGTATCTGTGCTCAGCATTAGACTTAAAACATATCTCTTATGTTTCAGGCAAATCTGATGAAGTTGGTACTTCAGAGAAAGTTTTACTTGTACCTGAACCTGTGAATGAAGAAAGCAGCCTTGCTACATTAAAATTGACAACGACAGGTACTGACATATTAATTCCAAATATTTATTACATTCATGTTGTTGGTAAATTTATATACATAAAGTTGGACTAAATTAAATCTAAAAATAACACACTAACAAAATCAATATTTCTCATGAATTTTTCTTTCTTATTACAGAAAACTCTGCCAGAATCAATTCAGAACACAATTATTGCCGACTGCAGAAGAAGGCGATTCATAAAAACAATAGTAAGTTTTTTTAGATATTTAGGGGATTAGGAAACAGAGTGCACTTTTAAGAAAAGCACTATGGTGTTTTCCTAAAAAACATCCGAACCCAATCCCGACTAAAAATCAAATGGATAGTAATTGGCCATAATTTTGTAAATCCTAATGACATATAAATAAATACATACAGTGCACAGAAATAGTAATAATAAGACAATAGAAATGAATTAGCGCTCGATTACTTCCATAACCGATGTCGCCACATCTTACCGTATTATAAACATACGCACAATGCACAATGATATCTAATGTTTCACATTACATTGCTTGGTGAGTTTGTCAATGCAAAAAAAAGCAGCAATGTTAATTGTACAATACGAAAACTAATAAGTGAGAGTTTACAAAGGTAAATATCATAGTAAGGTATTCGTCTAGATCTAAATTAGTTAAAACAATGAAAATTAGTAAACTATCAACTTACTGATGAAATGTTATGCCTTTATTAGTTGAATTACACATCCTTGATGAGTTTTTACAACTGATTATGCTGCAGTTCACCATTATAAATTTATAATAACATAAATTCACGGACGACGTTCCCCGCGCAACTTAATCACAAAATGGTGAATGATGTTCGTCAACACATCATAGCAGCGACAAGGTCACGCGTCTATGCGACTTCTATTGTCTTATTACTTAATACGTATATTACAACATTTTTTAATACACACATACACTACACACAGGTCTAATCCTCTTCCCCTCTATGTGACAGCCATATTGTTTTTTCTTGACATATTATCTACGTGTGTACAAAAAATATCATATCTCTCAAACTTTTAGTCTTTCTGAGATAAAAATAGGCTCCTTCGGAAGGCAACAATATTGTCTATTGTTTCCATTGCCAAAAAATTTACTTTACGTGGTAGAGTCATGTTGCAGTTATATTAGAGTATAGTTGTAGCATGAATGGCTCAGCTCGACCGGGGAAGGACCATACTCTCACAGAATACCAGCGTAAAATAGTAACTGACTGCTGCTGTATTTCGTGTGGTGAGCGTTGAGAACCGGATACCCTATTTACTGGTAATGAGACATTACATCTTAGTCCTCACAGCTAACAATGTGTCTGCATTTTGATTCGTAGTTGAGGATAGATGTAGATGTCTATTGGCCACAACAACCACTTACCATCAGGTGGACTGTGTGCTCGTTTGTCTCCCTATCCTATTAAAAAAATGGGTTCACATATTCATGTATCCAAAAATTATGCAAATCAAATTTTTTACAGATAATTATCACCAGCAGGAGTGGCCGTCATTCTGGTTGAACCAGCTTAAAACAACAAGAAGAAAAATTAAAGTTTTGCAATCAAACTTGATCAGATCACAAAAGAAAAACAAAACCTTTCAATCCAGAATAGCCAATGCTGAAAAAATGTCAGCAGATATTTTATTTAAAAAACTGACGAACAAAATGACCGTAGCAGCAAAAATTTTCACAAAAATGCAGTACACCCAGACGAGCAAGAGGCCTCCTGGTCGCAGATTTTCGCTCGAAGAAAAAGTGCTCTCGCTTTCTTTATATAAAAAGAGTCCAAGAAGCTACCCTCTTTTGGCAAAATATTTCACATTGCCTTCAACTAAATCATTAAAAAGACTTTTGACCAAAATAGAAGTGAAGCCGGGCCTTAATAAATGCATATTTATGAAAATTAAAAATACCGTCAAGGAGCTATGTACAGAAGACCGCTTATGCAGCTTAATTTTCGATGAAATGTCAATATCCCCTCAAATCCATTATAACGCTGCTAAAGACCAGCTTAGAGGGTTCACATTTGATGGCAAGAAAATTGCTGACCATGTGTTGGTCTTCATGGTGAAGGGGTTAAAAAAGAAATTTAAGCAACCCATTGCGTATTATTTCACCAACTCAGTGAATAAACCTCAATTAAAAGAAATATTACAAAAAGTTATTAAGTATGTATATAGTACTGGATTAAAGGTCATATGTACTGTCTGTGATCAAAGTACAGTCAATGTAAGTGTAATAAATGACTTGGTAGAAGATACAAGAAAAAAATATTTAAGAGAAGAAAAGGAATTTAGGCATGAAATCATTGAAATAGGAAAAACAAAAGTAATCCCTCTATTTGATGTTCCACATTTACTAAAAGGAGTCCGAAACAATTTACTCACGAAAGATTTAAAATACTATGATTTTGAAGAAAAGTGCGAAAAAATCATCAAATGGGATTACTATAAGCAAACTTATGAAGCTGATAAGTCGTATGGAGAGGTGAGGTGCCTACTAAAAGTCACAGATGAGCACATCTATGTCGATAAAATTAGAAAAATGAAAGTGAAAACAGCAGCCCAAATTTTCAGCCACACGGTAGCTGCGACTGCAGGACATCTGGTGGCAAGAGGAGACATTCCGGTAGAATGCCAAAATGTGGTAAAATTTACAAAATTAATAGACAATCTTTTTGATTCTTTAAATTCTAACATATTTCATGTGCCTGATGGCAAAATATATAAAGGATGTGTTAGACGATCTAGTCCACACCATGGTTTGTGGAGAAATGCCATAAAAGTTTTGAAAACTGTAACATTTATTAAAAAAATTAAGGACAAAAATAACAAAATCCGTTTGATTGAAACGAAAGCTATACCATCTATAAAAAACTTCATACGTACAATTAAAGGAATACAACAATTATGGATATTGCTGTCCCAAACATATTCGTTTGATGCTATGCTAACACGTAATTTCAACCAGGACCCACTAGAGAATTTCTTTGGGAATATCAGAAGTTATGGGGCGAGAAATACTGCACCGGACACGGTTGCGTTTGAAGGGGCCTTTAAGTCCCTTTTAATTAATAATTTTAACTCGCCCCATTCTCTGCATGCAAACTGCGAAAAAGACGACGATAGCTGCTTGCAGAATCTAGATTTTTTTGTAAGAGAAAATATCGCGTCAACTTCTGATATTCCTAGTCCCATTTATGAGGAAACACCACAATTTTCTGAAAGCATAGAAGACGAAATTGTAGTGCCTTTCATCAATTTAAATACCAGTATAAATGATGCTGGTCAGGGCAATTATGTGTGTGGGTGGGTCCTAGGGAAATGCATAAAAAATGTTTCAAAAAGCTGCAAAGTATGTAAAAAAGATATGTATGGCAGACCTGAAAGCAAATCCAATGATTACATACGGGCAAAAGAATATAAAAAAGGTAAACATTCTTTAATATACCCATCTGAAGGAATGGAAAAATGTTTTGTCCAAATTCAAAATTTAGTGACAGACATACTAAAAAAAGATGTTCCAAAAATGGGCTTAAAAAGTAAAATAAAAATGTTTACCGACATATTTGTTGACTTTCCATTTAGTTGTGAAAAACATCAAAAAATATTACGAAATTATTTCGAAAACACAATTATTCATGTGCTTATATATAGTTGGTGCCGTTCAATAAACCGGATTTTGTCTGGTAAAATCAAATACCATGGTGAGGATGAAACTAAAGCAGCAGCCCAAGCTTATAAAAATAAACACAAGGTAAATAAATAAATAATATTGTAAAATAAAAGTTGTTTTTTTGTTTATCCAATAACCTTTTGAAATTGATGCCTCTTTACTAATTGGCTTGTTTTTAATTTGATAAAGTTTTACTTGATTTTATTTTTCTCTAACAAAATCTTAGTAAAACTTTATCAAATTAAAAACAAGCCAATTAGTAAAGAGGCATCAATTTCAAAAGGTTATTGGATAAACAAAAAAACAACTTTTATTTTACAATATTATTTATTTATTTACCTTGTGTTTATTTTTATAAGCTTGGGCTCATTTCAAATTCAAATTCATTTCAAATTCATTTATTTATTTGTGAATACAGTAAGTTAGGTGTTATAAAAATTTACAGTAGGTACCGTGTATTCTACCACAGTGTGGTGTACAAATATATTTCTTCACGTTATTACCAATAACAGCAAAATGGAATACTTTTAAAATTGATTGCAAATTATAAAAATACAGTAATCATATTTGTAGGTGGTATTAAATATTCACAAAAATGTTATATATTATAAGTGAAAAGCATCTTGCAATGATACCCATGACACATAACACATTTCTTAATGGCGCCTTTACGTCTATATTGAAGAAAAAAGAAAAAAGAAAAAGGTGAAGTAAATAAAAATGTCATCTTTTCAAATTATTATTACTATTATTAAATACACGAGTCAGCAATAAATACTGCATCTGAAGCTAATGTCACGTAAGTAAACTATATATATATATATATATATATATATATATATATATATATATATATATATATATATATATAAAGAAATCAAAAATGTCGATGTCATCGGCTCATACAAAATAAATATTTTGTCTGAGGTCATCGGGTTATCATAATATCATGTCAAATGTATAATATGTGGTATGTCAAATCAATTATAAATATTATAATATTATGTATACCAAAACAATCATTTAATTTCTATGTCATTAAGGTATTCATTAATAGAATAGTAAGATTTAGTAATTAATAATGTTTTTAATGATTTTTTGAAGCTTTGTATATTATTTATTTTCCATGCCAATCAATTATAAGACCAATGGAATTGTTAATCTCAATTTCATAGCTTTGGGTATTATTGCCTTCATAAACGACCGTACAATCATCCGCAAAAAGGACCATAGATTGTTGTATCACCGATGGAAGGTCATTAATGTACAAAAGAAACAGGAGTGGACCCAAAACGCTTCCTTGTGGAACGCCGTAGTACACAGCTCGGGGTGTCGATCGATAAACCTTTTCTGTCAACTTTATAGGACATATTCTCCTTATTTCAGTAATCTGCGTCCTGTGTGTAAGATATGACTCAAAAAGATCTAAAACTGTCCCCCGCAATCCATATTGATGTAATTTTCTTATTAATATTTTGTTATATATGTTTGGGCTGCTGCTTTAGTTTCATCCTCACCATGGTATTTGATTTTACCAGACAAAATCCGGTTTATTGAACGGCACCAACTATATATAAGCACATGAATAATTGTGTTTTCGAAATAATTTCGTAATATTTTTTGATGTTTTTCACAACTAAATGGAAAGTCAACAAATATGTCGGTAAACATTTTTATTTTACTTTTTAAGCCCATTTTTGGAACATCTTTTTTTAGTATGTCTGTCACTAAATTTTGAATTTGGACAAAACATTTTTCCATTCCTTCAGATGGGTATATTAAAGAATGTTTACCTTTTTTATATTCTTTTGCCCGTATGTAATCATTGGATTTGCTTTCAGGTCTGCCATACATATCTTTTTTACATACTTTGCAGCTTTTTGAAACATTTTTTATGCATTTCCCTAGGACCCACCCACACACATAATTGCCCTGACCAGCATCATTTATACTGGTATTTAAATTGATGAAAGGCACTACAATTTCGTCTTCTATGCTTTCAGAAAATTGTGGTGTTTCCTCATAAATGGGACTAGGAATATCAGAAGTTGACGCGATATTTTCTCTTACAAAAAAATCTAGATTCTGCAAGCAGCTATCGTCGTCTTTTTCGCAATTTGCATGCAGAGAATGGGGCGAGTTAAAATTATTAATTAAAAGGGACTTAAAGGCCCCTTCAAACGCAACCGTGTCCGGTGCAGTATTTCTCGCCCCATAACTTCTGATATTCCCAAAGAAATTCTCTAGTGGGTCCTGGTTGAAATTACGTGTTAGCATAGCATCAAACGAATATGTTTGGGACAGCAATATCCATAATTGTTGTATTCCTTTAATTGTACGTATGAAGTTTTTTATAGATGGTATAGCTTTCGTTTCAATCAAACGGATTTTGTTATTTTTGTCCTTAATTTTTTTAATAAATGTTACAGTTTTCAAAACTTTTATGGCATTTCTCCACAAACCATGGTGTGGACTAGATCGTCTAACACATCCTTTATATATTTTGCCATCAGGCACATGAAATGTGTTAGAATTTAAAGAATCAAAAAGATTGTCTATTAATTTTGTAAATTTTACCACATTTTGGCATTCTACCGGAATGTCTCCTCTTGCCACCAGATGTCCTGCAGTCGCAGCTACCGTGTGGCTGAAAATTTGGGCTGCTGTTTTCACTTTCATTTTTCTAATTTTATCGACATAGATGTGCTCATCTGTGACTTTTAGTAGGCACCTCACCTCTCCATACGACTTATCAGCTTCATAAGTTTGCTTATAGTAATCCCATTTGATGATTTTTTCGCACTTTTCTTCAAAATCATAGTATTTTAAATCTTTCGTGAGTAAATTGTTTCGGACTCCTTTTAGTAAATGTGGAACATCAAATAGAGGGATTACTTTTGTTTTTCCTATTTCAATGATTTCATGCCTAAATTCCTTTTCTTCTCTTAAATATTTTTTTCTTGTATCTTCTACCAAGTCATTTATTACACTTACATTGACTGTACTTTGATCACAGACAGTACATATGACCTTTAATCCAGTACTATATACATACTTAATAACTTTTTGTAATATTTCTTTTAATTGAGGTTTATTCACTGAGTTGGTGAAATAATACGCAATGGGTTGCTTAAATTTCTTTTTTAACCCCTTCACCATGAAGACCAACACATGGTCAGCAATTTTCTTGCCATCAAATGTGAACCCTCTAATCTGGTCTTTAGCAGCGTTATAATGGATTTGAGGGGATATTGACATTTCATCGAAAATTAAGCTGCATAAGCGGTCTTCTGTACATAGCTCCTTGACGGTATTTTTAATTTTCATAAATATGCATTTATTAAGGCCCGGCTTCACTTCTATTTTGGTCAAAAGTCTTTTTAATGATTTAATAATAGAGATTTAATAAAGTAAATAAATAAATAATATTGTAAAATAAAAGTTGTTTTTTTGTTTATCCAATAACCTTTTGAAATTGATGCCTCTTTACTAATTGGCTTGTTTTTAATTTGATAAAGTTTTACTAAGATTTTATTAGAGAAAAATAAAATCAAGTAAAACTTTATCAACTTGAATATAAGTAAATAAGTAAGGATGAAGGAAAAGCTACTATTGCCTATATAGTACCTATAGCCAGCTATAGCTATAGATGTTAAGTTTATGGATGGCGATAATAGATGGCGCTATTTATCACATCAATTGACATTTGCGGTTTTCAATAAATTCCACGAGTGGGCTCTCTATGTACGATATATTACTTTCCTCTATGCTCTAGCTACTCCAGCGCTATTGTGGAGAGTTTTTGGAATGTTATTTACTGCTTACAGATGGACACTTTTTCAACTATTATCCTATGGGAGTTGTTGGTTCTCCTAACTTCTTTTCTTTTCAGTCAAGCCCACAAACTATAAGAGTACTATCCACAAACTATAGTCAACCAAATCTAATAAATACATTTTGACAGCTGTCAGACTTATTGCACCAACCATGAAGGTTAAAACAGGAGAACGATCGCCGTAAAAAATAGTGTCTCAGAAATATGGACACCATAAGTGAGGCGCTGCAATCGCTCAGTTCGGTCAATAAAAGTCATTTTCAGTCTATTCATAGATTACTGTATATATATTAGAGAAGTCTATTTTTCCCATCAGATGCTAAACCACTTGCACATCCACGCACAATAAAATATTTCTCAATTTTTTAATGTTTCTCTTTGTCAAAAATTACAAAATTACGGAGCATGAAAATTTTCTCACCAATGCCGCGGAGAAAATTTGTACATTATTCAACTAACTTCATCTACTTGTACTCACAAACAGTTAATTTCGCAGTCACTACTCACCGACGTTAGCGCCGCTATAAATTCTACAATTTTCAAGGACCGGCGGGCTATGCTTTAGTACGTAGTGATCGTTCTCCTGTTCTCTAACCTTCATGGCACCAACCATCCCAACCAAAAAATGGGAACATACAGTATTTGATTCTTAGAAAAACCGATATCGATTATTTAGAGTTGGTAATTATTTACAGTTTGGTTTGAATAATGCCAAATAACAATAAAGAATAAATTATAAACGGATAATTAAAAACACAAGATTTATCAGTTTCTTTGTATTTGTTGTAACTACTTATTTATAGAGGCACAGTTATAAAAATTTTAGATTGAAACTAGATTAAAAATAAATTTATTCAATCACTTTCAGTACAACTAGTTGATCTGTCGTTGTTCAGATTAATTATTATTTGATTTTCAATAATGCAGTCAAAATAATAGTTCATAAAAGATAGCTTGATCTCTGCGACAGCTGTCAGTAAAAATCACGCCTATGAAGTCCTGAATTTCTTAGTAGTACAGACAGTACCTGTCAATGTCATACTCATACATACATGCCGACCTAATAATTATTGCATGCCCATAAAGTATGACATTGACAGGTACTGTCTGTACTACTAAGAAATTCAGGACTTCATAGGCGTGATTTTTACTGACAGCTGTCGCAGAGATCAAGCTATCTTTTATGAAGGTTGCGGAATTGAAAAATCTTCAATAATTTTTTGATGACTTTTTTTGTCGTATCCTGTTTGTGAATGGGGACGTAATGGTTTTGGAATATATAATGATTTCTTATAAGAAGTTTTATTAGATGTAGCGGGGTTGGAAGGAATTATCCATTGTATGATTAATAGAAAGCGAAGAATATTCAGGGGTTTTTGAAATCAAAACATCAGCATATTATGATTTTGAAGAAACTTGAGGATATTTTTGAGATGCTTTTAATAGGTATGAGATAGAATTTTGTGTCATTTAAATTTTAATATTATTTTGTCTTGTGTGTTCAGGACATCTAGAATCTGTGGCTTTGTCAAAAAGATCCATTATATTTGTCGCAAGAAGAAGAGGAGTGATCAACTCCACATTTTGAGCATCTTGGCTTGGAACGACATAAATCTTTAGTATGTCCAAATCTCCAGCACCAAAAACATTGAATCGTTGGAGGCTTAAAAATTTCAACAAGTATGGAAGAATAGCATAAATAAACCCTCGATGGAAGAATTTGATCGTCAAGTGTGATTACGACACTTTCAGAGCTTTCATATCTGACTTTGTCTTCGTTGCGAACTGGGTAATTTAATCTACTTACTTTTAATACAGGAATGGTGTTTGGAAACGTAGATAATTCGGAAATAATCTCTTCTGGTGTCCAATCTTTTGGTACAATTTTTATAACTCCCATACGAGATACGTGAAAGGATGGAATAAATGGTTGGATGGATTTTCTAAAAATAGATTTGCATTAATAAATTTAGAGAATTCAATCGTTATTCTATTTCTTCCGATACGTCTTAGCCCTCCATTAACTATATTTTATACATTTAATTTTTTCAAAAAGTGACCAAATGAAATAGCATTTAAAGTTTTACCAGAATTAGGGGATTCTTCTTTTACACATGAACGCTAAAAAGGACCTGAATCTGTAGAATTATAAAGACGAAGAGATTGAAATCTTTGTGAATCTATTTTTTTATTATCACTTTCTATATGCGTGTTAAGAGATTTAGAAGAGATATAACTTTTGGCAGAATTTAATGTTCGTGATATAGGAATGCCAGATGATTGTGAAAGTGGGATTTCAGATGATTGTGTACAAGCAATATTGGATGATAAAGACATGGGAGATTCATAAGCACGTTGTCCTGACATAATGCCTTTGATAGAGTAGTACCACTATCGCAGTCCGATTCTGAGAAAGAGGAATTGGTGGAAAAAACTGAAATTCTTCTATTTATGTCAACCCGATTATCATGCTCTTCTTTCTTTCGTTTCATGTTTTCTTTTCTTTTTATTTGAAATAATTTTGAAGTTGTCATCAAAAATTTCTTGAGATAATGACTGCCATGGTTTTTTAAAGGAATCTTCTAAATCATTTTGACTTTCGACATAAAAAGCTAGTGAGTGACATAATGTTAGTGTCAAAATAATTCGGATCCGGTCGCTTAGGCGGAATTGGATTAGACATGGCGACCGAGAGACTAAGGCTACGTTAAACTGTTTTGTGATAGTATAAAATTGTCAATGAAAATGATGATGAAAATGCAGATAAATATTATTAATATATACTAAAATATATTAGGAATGTAATCAGTATATTACATGAAAACTTAATATAATTAAAATGACACAAAAAACGGGTAAAACTGATATTGACTGAAAGTTATATCTAATCTAAGAAATACCTTTTGATGTTTCACATTAATCATTCCACAATAACTTTGTACAAGCGTACTCACACGATTCAAAATAACCTTTAACGTAAATCCGAAGAATTAGAAGTTATCTATATTTCATTACAACGTATATAGTTTTTTATCACTAATTTAAATTCGAATCTTTCAAACAAAGCAAAGCATAAAAAAATTACCATTCTTAACTTTTTTACTTGACGTCGTTTCAATGATATGTCGCTATATACATTACCGTAGTGTTTGGATGATTAAAATTCATTGTTATGCGAATAATCAGCAAAATATTCAAATAATCGAAACGTTAATTTTTTAATGTATTATTAGTTTTATTTAATTTTTATTTTTAAAATTCCTTAAACTACATGAATCATGAATAAAACAAGTTTATTTTTTTATTTTTCAAAGTAAATTTGTGTAGGCAAAAAAACTCATAAAGGCCGCGCTGAAAAAACCACTACGTAATTTCAATCTTCCGCCATTTCGGGAGCTTACTGTGCGTAATTTTGTAATTTTGTGTTTGTTTTCTTATTTTGAGACCCGGTTTTAACTTTTTCAACTGTTTCTTTTATATTCGTTGAAGCATGTGCCGATTTCACAAAGGAAGATTCGGAAAAATTGGTAGAAAAAACAAAAAAAAATTATTATGGATGACTTTAAAAGAGACACCATAGTTCATAAGTGTAGTTCATAATAAGGAGATTAAATTACCCAGTTCGCAACGAAGACAAAGTCAGATATGAAAGCTCTGAAAGTGTCGTAATCACATTTGACGATCAAATTCTTCCCTCGATGGTTTATTTATGCTATTCTTCCATACCTGTTGAAATTTATAAGCTTCCAACGATTCAATGTTTTCGGTGCTGGAGATTTGGACATACTAAAGATTTATGTCGTTCCAAGCCAAGATGCTCAAAATGTGGAGCTGATCACTCCTCTTCTTCTTGCGACAAATATAATGGATCTTTTTGACAAAGCCACAGATTCTAGATGTCCTGAACATACAAGACAAAATAATATTAAAATTTAAATGGCACAAAATTCTCATACCTATTAGAAGCATCTCAAAAATATCCTCAAGTTTCTTCAAAATCATATGCTGATGATTTCAAAAATCCCTGAATATTCTTCGCTTTCTACTAATCATACAATGGATAATTCCTTCCAACCCCGCTACATATAATAAAACTTCTTATAAGAAATCATTATATATTCCAAAACCATTACGTCCCCATTAACAAACAGGATACGACAAAAAAAGGTCATCAAAAAATTATTGAAGATTTTTCAATTTCGCAACCCAAGGATGGTTGTGCTCTTCGGGTTTTACCAGTTACTTCACAGGGTAATTTTGATTCTGTAGAAAGCATTATAAATTTCCTTATTAACATAACCATATCTTCGTATTCGTCGAAGTTACCGTCCCGCCCTGTACGTTGCTCGCTTACTAAATTCTATACCTAAAATTCTCCATGACATTCACTCTCACAAGGATCCTTCAATGGAATTGTAGAAGCATTTTAGATAAACGTACTGAAATAATTTATTTATTAAAAAAAATACAATGTGTGTATCGCTGCTATTTCAGAGACATGCCTAAAACCGGATTCGAACATCACAGTACCTGGTTTTTGTTTTGTTCGAAGTGACAGGTCTAACGGTTATGCCGGATGTACTTTGCTTATAAAAAATAATATAACTTATTCCGGTATAGATGTTTATGACGAAATATTTGACTTTAATATTGTAGCAGTAAGAATTCAAAATATTACTTTTGTTTCTATTTATGTTCCCTCCCCTTCTGTCCATACGTTTCGCAGAATAAAATCTTTAATAGCCTTCAAACCATTTATAATTCTTGGTGACTTTAATTGTCATCATTATTTATGGGGTGATAATACTGATAGATACGGCAGTTTATTGGTTGAAATAATTGATGAACTTAACATTGGCGTCCTTAATACTGGTAAAATTACCAAACGCTCTCGTCCTAATGAGTCTAGAAGTGGTGTAGATTTATCAATTTGTACTCCTGCTTTAACCTCTCTTTTAAATTGGTCAGTTCTAGATGGCTCTCACGGCAGTGACTATTTTCCCATTTCGATTTCCTTTCCGAACAAAGAATTGGCAGAAATTAACAAAAAACCATGTATTAAATACAAATTAGACAGAGCAGACTGGAACCTGTATAATATTTTTCTTTACAATGAAATTCTAAAAATTGCTTCTATTTCTTAAAATAATATATCTTCTATTGTTGAAGCATTTACAAACGCAATTTTAAACGCAGCAGTCAAACAATTCCTGTTAAAACTCCGAATGTACTGAGGCCATTCGTAATAGGAAAAAAGTCGAAAAACAATATCAATTAGACATGAGTTCAGAAAACTATTCATACCTTCAACGTATACAAGAAGTGACTAAAAATACTCTTCGTATAAAAAAACAAACAAGTTGGCCTGTCTTTTGTTCCTCAATTTCTCCTTCAATGCCTTTATCAGTTGTATGGCGTAATATTAGAAAATTTCGCTGTTGTTTTTCATCTTGTTCTTACAGTGGTGCCATTCCCTCTCAATCTATAAATTTTTCTGCTCCTTTGAGAGAAGAGCTACCTCAAAGTATTCCATGTAATTCTTTTTTGATTCCTTAGAACGTCCATTTTCTTTATATGAATTAAAGCTCGTCCTTTCTGACGCTCACGATTCAGCTTCTGATTTAGACGGTATTCCATATTCACTACCTGCCAAATGTAATTATCAAATTTTATCCTACTATTTAAATATCATTAACGTTTTGTTTGATATATGCCTTGTTCCTGACTCTTGGCGGACTCAGGTAATTTTTCCTATCTTGAAACCTGACAAAAATCCTAACAACGGCTCTTCCTATCGACTGATCGCTCTAACCTCAACTCTAATTAAAACTTTTGAACATATGATCAAGAACCGTCTTGAATGGTATGTAGAAAGTCATGGATTGTTATCAAATACCCAATATGGATTCAGAAAAGGTAAAAGCACATATGACAGTCTTTCTATCTTCACCACAGATATGACTAGCATTTTCAAGAAATGGATCGGTCTCTGCTGCTTTCTTTGACATTTCTTCTGCTTACGATAATGTCAGACTTAACATCCTTACAGAAAAGATGTTTAAGTTTAATATATCTTAAATAATGACAAATTTGATTATCAATTTATATATATATATATATATATATATATATATATATATATATATATATTCCTATATCTATATCCTATATTATATACCTTACCCTACTATTCTATAAAAAAAAAAATACCTTCGTGCCAAAGAGTTTTACCTGGATTTCAGGTATATGTATTAAAATTGATAATGATCTAAAATATACTCGAAAGGTTTTCAAAGGCCTTCCACAAGGCCTCATCCTGTGCTAATGCGATAGAACAAGATCTCTATGGCCTCTTGGTTAGATGATCATGTTCTAGAACTTTCCCCAAATAAAAGTAATACAGTAATTTTTTCGCGCAAATAAGTTTTACCTGAAATCCAGATTCGCCTTTTTGATTATCCGCTCGTAAATATCCAGCAAGTTAAATTCCTTGGTGTAATTCTTGATAGTAAATTGTCCGGCATGCCTCATATCATTTATATCCAAAAAATGCGAAAAAAATATAAACATTCTCAGAGCATCCATATTCTTTAAAATTAATTTATAATGCGATTATAAGAAGTCGATAAGATTATGCCTCATTTCTTCTTGAACCAGCAGAACCTTCTTGAATCAATAAAAAAGGATTAAAAATATTAGATATCATTCAACACAAGTCTTTAAGATTAATTATAGGCCCTATGAATTCGCCGCCTATCAATGCCTTGCAGATTGAATGCGGTGATCCTCCACTTTTTATTAGACGACAATATTTATCAAATTCCTTTTTATATCGGGTTCTTCGATTTTCCAACCATCCATTAATCCCTAAAATTCGTTTGCTTTCCCAATACATTTTAATAATTCAGAAAAATACTGGCGTAATAAAGAAACACCTAACCTCGCTAGATTAGGTGTTTTCTAAAGCTATGAACAATATAATTCCTTACTAGATCCTATTTATAGGTCAGTGCCTCTGCCTCTTTTCTCTAATTCGTTTGAAGTTGCACTTTTAAAACCCAATGCTATATTAGATATAGGATTGAATAAATTTTCTATTGAATCCATTGAGCTATTACGAACTAGAGGCGACACTGCATTCAGCTACTATGTTCCACTCAACTGCGGTGCATACACCGCACTTTAATCAGTCACTCGCTAGGCGCTTATAGAGTTGTCACGTGTTGTGTTGATTTAAAAAAAATCTCGTGATAAAAATATGCCGTCGTGTATACTTAGATATTGCACAAATAATTCAAGAAAATTCAGTAAAAACCAAGGAATTACTTTTCATCGGTTAATAAGATACTTAATCAATAAAAAAGTATTATAGATTAATAATAAAACAAATTATTCCTAAGACGCCATCTCGTGTCATGAAATATAGATTATGAAATTAATATGTTCAGATGCGACATTTCTGTGGGTACTTAAGTATAGGACGAATATATTATCATACACATTTTTTTGTGCTACACATATATATAAGTTATTATAACTAGGCTAAATTTTTCTTGTTTAAATCTGCTTATTATTCTTTTATTTTATTTTTAGGTTTTCATATCAAAGTCAAAGTGGAATAAATTCGTCCATTTTTAAATCTTGCGTGCCTAGCATTTATGAACAACTCTTATTTTAATTTAAATAAATATATTTGTAATTTAAATGTTATGTTAATAAGTTTTGTTAAACACACATTTAGTATGTTTTTTATATTTGACATAGATACCTTTTAAAATATTCAGATAAAAATATAATTAAAAGGTAACTGTGATACTATATTATGTAATATTATATTAAATAAGCAAATATAATATACAAAATAAATGACAAAATTTAAATATTGTTCCCGTTATATTTACCTATTTAACAATACAATCTACTATTATCTGCGGATCATTCTACCTATGTTTATTCTATGATAAAAAAACGAAACGCGCGAACACAGAGTAGTGCACATTTTTTGTTTGAGATAGCTGTTCTAGTACGTAAGTACATATTACTTCAATGATTGAATCAAATAAAAAAATTCTATTTACGTTGGAGAAGAATTTCCCAGATTGTCATTATATTTTTACAAATGCTTCTAAGACTAACTCAAAAAGTTGTACTGGCTACGCAATATACCATCAAAATTGGAGAATAGTTCAAAAAATGAAAAGTCCTCCCGAATCTTCAGTTTTTACTGAAGAAATGTTAGCCATTTTACAATCAATAAAATATTGCTACCTTTTTGAATTAAAATCAAGCGTGATATTTTAAGATTCTCTTTGTTCTTAACAAGCATTGTTATTCAATTCTTTCTATGATATTTCCCACAATCCTTTGATACTTGAAATTAAGAAACTTATTTTCTTATACCAATTCTAAAACATCAACATTTCTCTCGTTTGGATTCCGAGAAATATTGGTATATCTGGTAATGAATATACTGACAAACTTGCCAAACAAGTTATAGACTGTGAGGATACTTTCTTATTTAAAAATTATTGCTATGACCTCATAAGAACTACGAAATTATTACTACCATTTAACAGTCCCCGCCGGCACCAATGAAATTGTTAATTGCAATTTTAAATGCTGATTTACCACGTGCTCGGCGGTGAAGGAAAACATCGAGAGGAAACCTGCATGTCTGAGAAATAAGAAAAAAAATATTTCGAAGACATGTGAAGTTCGCCAACAAGCATTGGGGCAGCACGGTGGACTATTCCTCACCCTAAAACCCTCTCAGAAATGAGAGGGGGCCTGTGCCCAGCAGTGGGACGTATATAGGCTGTAACTTTACTTTACTTTTACTTTTATTTAACAGTGGTAGAGCCACGCGGCAGCTTTGCTGCTGCACGTATGGGCCGGCTCAAACCGGGGCGGTAACACGACCTCATAGAATACCGGGGTGAAGTGGAAGCTCTGCTTTCGCGTTTCATCTGGTGAGTGCAGGTGGCCGGAGGCCCAACCCCCCCCCCCCCCTTAACATGGTAGCGGAATTAAGTGAAGATCTACCCCAGGATCGGGTACCAGCACCCCTGGAGAATGCCTCGCTGAGCACCTACGACCAAGTTACTCCACTCCTGAGCGTTAATTCCGTTAATGCGAAAATTTCACTCAATATTACAACTGCTCGGGGCAAACAGAGCAACAAGACCAAGGCGACCCCTGCCGCGCTATCTGTGAATTTCTGCAATATCAGGGGACTTCACTCTTACCTAAACGCCGTCCACTACCATCTCGAGACGGCGAGGCCGGCTCCGCTCTTTCTGACTGAAACGCAGGTGTCATCTCCGGCTGATGTCTCGTATCTCTCCTGCCCGGGGTACAAACTGGATTACTCCTTTGTGCCTCGGGCTGGAGTTTGCGTTTACGTCAGAGAGGACATCTGTTCTCGACGCCTCGGCAGACTTGAAGGTTCGGACCTATCCATCCTTTGGCGCGCGTCTATGGGTGCCTCTATAGGTCCCATAGCGGTAATGCCGAAACAGATCGACTCTTCAACCACGTCCAAATGGCTACAGATTCGTTGCTACAGCAGATCCCCTCCACAGAAATCGTGATCCTCGGCGACTTTAACGCCCATCACGCCGAATGGCTTGGCTCACGCTTAACCGATCATGCGGGGAGATCTGTTCTTAGCAGCGTCAGTCTGATCTGAGATCTGTTCATGATTTTGCCTTGGTATATGGTCTGACACAACTGATTATTTCGCCTACGTGGATTCCAGATGTGGAGGATCATGCACCTTCCCTGTTGGAACTTCTGCTGACCTTTCACCCGGACGGATATCAGATTTCCGTTGACGCCCCTTTAGGCTCCTCGGACCGTTGTCCAGAGTTTGGTGCCACTCACGCTGAAATCGCAGTTGCATTCTGCAGGCTGGCGCCGTGTTTGGCACTATAGGTCAGCCGATTGGGATGGAACAAAGTCTTTCTTTGCATCCTACCATTGGCGGCGGGTTTGCTTCTCGCCGGACGATCCCAACGTTGTTGCGGATTCTATCGCTGATGTGGTACTTCAGGGTATGGAACTTTTTATTTCTTTCTCTGTGGTGTCCATTGGAGGCAAATCTCAGCCATGGTTTGGTCGCTGCTGTAAAATAGCATCATGCTATAGGCAGGAGTGCTACAAAGCCAGGGCTGACGCATCAGCGTCCTGGGATGTAAACACCAGCGCTCTAAAAAGGAAGTATTATTCCGCCTGCAGGCCCTTCAAAAGAGTCATTGCATAGGCAGAATTGGCGAGAAACTAGTTCGCCTTCCTTCTGGAATCCGTGGCTTCTAGTCTCTCACCAAGGCTATCCAGGGGAATTTCTGTCAGCCATCTCTTCCATCTCTGCACAGGGAAGACGACTCACTGGCCCATTCCGCTAAGGAGAGAATCGATCTGCTAGGCTCTTTCTTTGCGTCCAACTCGACTCTCAATGACGGGGGGAGTACGCCGCCGACCATCCTGCGGTGTGAGTGCTCCATGCCGGAAGTTCAGTTTACACAGCACTCGGTTCGCAAAGCACCCTTCTCCCTGGACATCCACAAGTCGAATGGGCCTGACGATATCCCCCAAATTGTGCTGAGAATAGCATAGTCCCAAAATCATGGAAGACGGCTATCGTCCACCCGATCCCTAAAAAAGGCGACCGCTCAGACCCATCCAACTACCGGCTAATCGCCATCACCTCCTTGTTCTCCAAAACAATGAAGTCTGTTGTTAACTGCCAGTTCATGAGGTACCTTGAGGATCACCAGCTGATTAGTGACCGCCAATACGGTTTTCGCCGTGGTCGATCAACTGGTGATCTTCTGGTCTACCTAACTCATAGATGGGCGGAGGCAGTAGAGTCCAAAGGGGAGGAATCGGCCGTTAATTTGGACACTGCGAAGGCCTTCGATCGGGTTTGGCACAAGGCGCTTCTTTCGAAGCTCCCTTCCTATGGACTTCCCAAAAAATTTTGCGATTGGATCACCAGCTTTCTTACAGATCGGATCATCAAGGTCGATGTAGACGGTGCAAGCTCCGATTACAAGCCTATTAATGCTGGTGTTCCACAACGCTGCGTGCTATCGCCAACGCTGTTTCTTCTGCATATCAATGATATGTTGCAAACCCGTAACATTCATTGCTATGCAGATGACAGCACTGGTGATGCTCTGTACACCGGCCGTGCCAATATTTCTCGGAAAAATGTCTGCGAGTACCGGGACAAAGTTTCGGGATTGGGGGCGACTAATTCTAGTCCAGTTTCACCCCCAGAAGACACAAGTTTGCGCGTTAACCACTAAAAAGAACCCCTTCGTCGTATCTCCTCAGTTTCAAGGCACTCCCCTTGTTGCCTTAGCAAGTATCGTAATTATCGGCGTCAACATATCGAGTGACATGCAGTTTCGTGGTCACTTGGAAGAGAATACTAAATTGGCCTTTAAAAAGCTTGGCGTGCTCAGCAAAGTGGGAAGGTATTTCATGGCGGCACACCGCCTGCAACTTTACAAGGCGCAAGTTCGGCCGCACATGAAATACTGTTCCCATCTCTGGGCTGGGGCTCCCCAGTACCAGCTCCTTCCACTTGACTGCATCCAGCGCAGAGCGGCTCGATTCGTCGACGACCGAGTGCTTTCCAATCGGCTCGATCCACTGAGGCTGCTAAGAGATGTTGCATCTCTTTGCATTTTCTTTCGCGTATACCATGGGGAGTGCTCTGGGGAATCGTTCGGATTAATCCCAGCCGCCAAATTTCGTGAACGCACTACGCGGCAAACGTCCCGATACCATCCACACCATCCGGATGCTTGGCGGTCCACCACTGTACTTTTCACAAGGAGTTTTCTTCCGCATACGACCTCTCTGTGAAACAGTTTACCACCAGCGATTTTTCCGGACCGATACGACCTGGGGACCTTCAAGAAAAGAGCTTACTCCTTTCTAAAGGGCCGGCAACGCACCTGCAATTCCCCTGGAGTTGCGGCTGATCATGGGCGGCGGTAGTCATTTAACATCACGTGAGCCGCATGCTCGTTTGCCCCCTCTTCTATGTAAAAAAATATTATATAGAGAGAGATGGTCAAAACATAGGAACAAACCCAAAATGACAAAAGGTCATGTCACTATGCCAAAATTCAACCTATCATTCCTTCTAAGCCTTGGTTTCATAAGTTATCCTTAAATAAGAAACATACATCAATGTTATGTGGAATGCGCTTGGGTCACTGCTGTAATTCGGTTCACCCTGCTAGGCTTCATATTAAAAATTCTTCAATATGTGAATGTGGTTTGGATATTGGTGACATCAACCATATTTTCTTCCCGTGTCCTTTACATGATCATACTTCATTATTTAACACTTTGGTAAATCTTAAAATTCCTCTTCCTACAGAAATTCTTTCTCTTTTAATTTTTTCTAAAAAAAGTAAAAATGTTTTCAAGTCTTATGGAATTTTTAGATTTAAATAATATTAAGTTATAAAATTTTATTTATTATTTAGCAATCAACCGTCTTTATTTAGTATTATTTATTATTTTAAATGTGGTATTGAGTTTTTGTATTATTTTAATTCAACATAACATATTCGTTTATTTAATAAACTTCAGTACAAGTCACTTCATGATTAGTTATTATAGTATTCTATGGTTCTTAACATTATAATTTCGGTTTTTAATCAGAATCGTAGTTTCTCTTTAGATTGTCCGTCGTTTCATACCAATTTATAAGTATTTTTATTGACTGGAGGTTGGCATAATTGTTAGGTTGCCATATTAAAAAAAATAACTAGATACAAGTATCGGTTCTTTTTTCTCTAGTCAAAGCGTATCGGTCAAGCCGTAGACAGAGATGGGATTGTCTACGGGTCAAGTCTATTTGGCAGCACTGGAATTTGAACTGTCATTACTTGGCTCTTGACAATTGACAACTTGTGATTGTCAACTAGTAAATGTCATTCTCTTTTTCCCAATTCTGTTCTCCTGTCCAGTGTTCCAGTCATAGAGGAAAGTAATATATCGTACATAGAGAGCCCACTCGTGGAATTTATTGAAAACCGCAAATGTCAATTGATGTGATAAATAGCGCCATCTATTATCGCCATCCATAAACTTAACATCTATAGCTATAGCTGGCTATAGGTACTATATAGGCAATAGTAGCTTTTCCTTCATCCTTACTTATTTACTTATATTCAAGTTGATAAAGTTTTACTTGATTTTATTTTTCTCTAATAAAATCTTAGTAAAACTTTATCAAATTAAAAACAAGCCAATTAGTAAAGAGGCATCAATTTCAAAAGGTTATTGGATAAACAAAAAAACAACTTTTATTTTACAATATTATTTATTTATTTACTTTATTAAATCTCTATTATTAAATCATTAAAAAGACTTTTGACCAAAATAGAAGTGAAGCCGGGCCTTAATAAATGCATATTTATGAAAATTAAAAATACCGTCAAGGAGCTATGTACAGAAGACCGCTTATGCAGCTTAATTTTCGATGAAATGTCAATATCCCCTCAAATCCATTATAACGCTGCTAAAGACCAGATTAGAGGGTTCACATTTGATGGCAAGAAAATTGCTGACCATGTGTTGGTCTTCATGGTGAAGGGGTTAAAAAAGAAATTTAAGCAACCCATTGCGTATTATTTCACCAACTCAGTGAATAAACCTCAATTAAAAGAAATATTACAAAAAGTTATTAAGTATGTATATAGTACTGGATTAAAGGTCATATGTACTGTCTGTGATCAAAGTACAGTCAATGTAAGTGTAATAAATGACTTGGTAGAAGATACAAGAAAAAAATATTTAAGAGAAGAAAAGGAATTTAGGCATGAAATCATTGAAATAGGAAAAACAAAAGTAATCCCTCTATTTGATGTTCCACATTTACTAAAAGGAGTCCGAAACAATTTACTCACGAAAGATTTAAAATACTATGATTTTGAAGAAAAGTGCGAAAAAATCATCAAATGGGATTACTATAAGCAAACTTATGAAGCTGATAAGTCGTATGGAGAGGTGAGGTGCCTACTAAAAGTCACAGATGAGCACATCTATGTCGATAAAATTAGAAAAATGAAAGTGAAAACAGCAGCCCAAATTTTCAGCCACACGGTAGCTGCGACTGCAGGACATCTGGTGGCAAGAGGAGACATTCCGGTAGAATGCCAAAATGTGGTAAAATTTACAAAATTAATAGACAATCTTTTTGATTCTTTAAATTCTAACACATTTCATGTGCCTGATGGCAAAATATATAAAGGATGTGTTAGACGATCTAGTCCACACCATGGTTTGTGGAGAAATGCCATAAAAGTTTTGAAAACTGTAACATTTATTAAAAAAATTAAGGACAAAAATAACAAAATCCGTTTGATTGAAACGAAAGCTATACCATCTATAAAAAACTTCATACGTACAATTAAAGGAATACAACAATTATGGATATTGCTGTCCCAAACATATTCGTTTGATGCTATGCTAACACGTAATTTCAACCAGGACCCACTAGAGAATTTCTTTGGGAATATCAGAAGTTATGGGGCGAGAAATACTGCACCGGACACGGTTGCGTTTGAAGGGGCCTTTAAGTCCCTTTTAATTAATAATTTTAACTCGCCCCATTCTCTGCATGCAAATTGCGAAAAAGACGACGATAGCTGCTTGCAGAATCTAGATTTTTTTGTAAGAGAAAATATCGCGTCAACTTCTGATATTCCTAGTCCCATTTATGAGGAAACACCACAATTTTCTGAAAGCATAGAAGACGAAATTGTAGTGCCTTTCATCAATTTAAATACCAGTATAAATGATGCTGGTCAGGGCAATTATGTGTGTGGGTGGGTCCTAGGGAAATGCATAAAAAATGTTTCAAAAAGCTGCAAAGTATGTAAAAAAGATATGTATGGCAGACCTGAAAGCAAATCCAATGATTACATACGGGCAAAAGAATATAAAAAAGGTAAACATTCTTTAATATACCCATCTGAAGGAATGGAAAAATGTTTTGTCCAAATTCAAAATTTAGTGACAGACATACTAAAAAAAGATGTTCCAAAAATGGGCTTAAAAAGTAAAATAAAAATGTTTACCGACATATTTGTTGACTTTCCATTTAGTTGTGAAAAACATCAAAAAATATTACGAAATTATTTCGAAAACACAATTATTCATGTGCTTATATATAGTTGGTGCCGTTCAATAAACCGGATTTTGTCTGGTAAAATCAAATACCATGGTGAGGATGAAACTAAAGCAGCAGCCCAAACATATATAACAAAATATTAATAAGAAAATTACATCAATATGGATTGCGGGGGACAGTTTTAGATCTTTTTGAGTCATATCTTACACACAGGACGCAGATTACTGAAATAAGGAGAATATGTCCTATAAAGTTGACAGAAAAGGTTTATCGATCGACACCCCGAGCTGTGTACTACGGCGTTCCACAAGGAAGCGTTTTGGGTCCACTCCTGTTTCTTTTGTACATTAATGACCTTCCATCGGTGATACAACAATCTATGGTCCTTTTTGCGGATGATTGTACGGTCGTTTATGAAGGCAATAATACCCAAAGCTATGAAATTGAGATTAACAATTCCATTGGTCTTATAATTGATTGGCATGGAAAATAAATAATATACAAAGCTTCAAAAAATCATTAAAAACATTATTAATTACTAAATCTTACTATTCTATTAATGAATACCTTAATGACATAGAAATTAAATGATTGTTTTGGTATACATAATATTATAATATTTATAATTGATTTGACATACCACATATTATACATTTGACATGATATTATGATAACCCGATGACCTCAGACAAAATATTTATTTTGTATGAGCCGATGACATCGACATTTTTGATTTCTTTATATATATATATATATAGTTTACTTACGTGACATTAGCTTCAGATGCAGTATTTATTGCTGACTCGTGTATTTAATAATAGTAATAATAATTTGAAAAGATGACATTTTTATTTACTTCACCTTTTTCTTTTTTCTTTTTTCTTCAATATAGACGTAAAGGCGCCATTAAGAAATGTGTTATGTGTCATGGGTATCATTGCAAGATGCTTTTCACTTATAATATATAACATTTTTGTGAATATTTAATACCACCTACAAATATGATTACTGTATTTTTATAATTTGCAATCAATTTTAAAAGTATTCCATTTTGCTGTTATTGGTAATAACGTGAAGAAATATATTTGTACACCACACTGTGGTAGAATACACGGTACCTACTGTAAATTTTTATAACACCTAACTTACTGTATTCACAAATAAATAAATGAATTTGAAATGAATTTGAATTTGAAATGAGCCCAAGCTTATAAAAATAAACACAAGGTAAATAAATAAATAATATTGTAAAATAAAAGTTGTTTTTTTGTTTATCCAATAACCTTTTGAAATTGATGCCTCTTTACTAATTGGCTTGTTTTTAATTTGATAAAGTTTTACTAAGATTTTGTTAGAGAAAAATAAAATCAAGTAAAACTTTATCAAATTAAAAACAAGCCAATTAGTAAAGAGGCATCAATTTCAAAAGGTTATTGGATAAACAAAAAAACAACTTTTATTTTACAATATTATTTATTTATTTATTTACCTTGTGTTTATTTTTATAAGCTTGGGCTGCTGCTTTAGTTTCATCCTCACCATGGTATTTGATTTTACCAGACAAAATCCGGTTTATTGAACGGCACCAACTATATATAAGCACATGAATAATTGTGTTTTCGAAATAATTTCGTAATATTTTTTGATGTTTTTCACAACTAAATGGAAAGTCAACAAATATGTCGGTAAACATTTTTATTTTACTTTTTAAGCCCATTTTTGGAACATCTTTTTTTAGTATGTCTGTCACTAAATTTTGAATTTGGACAAAACATTTTTCCATTCCTTCAGATGGGTATATTAAAGAATGTTTACCTTTTTTATATTCTTTTGCCCGTATGTAATCATTGGATTTGCTTTCAGGTCTGCCATACATATCTTTTTTACATACTTTGCAGCTTTTTGAAACATTTTTTATGCATTTCCCTAGGACCCACCCACACACATAATTGCCCTGACCAGCATCATTTATACTGGTATTTAAATTGATGAAAGGCACTACAATTTCGTCTTCTATGCTTTCAGAAAATTGTGGTGTTTCCTCATAAATGGGACTAGGAATATCAGAAGTTGACGCGATATTTTCTCTTACAAAAAAATCTAGATTCTGCAAGCAGCTATCGTCGTCTTTTTCGCAGTTTGCATGCAGAGAATGGGGCGAGTTAAAATTATTAATTAAAAGGGACTTAAAGGCCCCTTCAAACGCAACCGTGTCCGGTGCAGTATTTCTCGCCCCATAACTTCTGATATTCCCAAAGAAATTCTCTAGTGGGTCCTGGTTGAAATTACGTGTTAGCATAGCATCAAACGAATATGTTTGGGACAGCAATATCCATAATTGTTGTATTCCTTTAATTGTACGTATGAAGTTTTTTATAGATGGTATAGCTTTCGTTTCAATCAAACGGATTTTGTTATTTTTGTCCTTAATTTTTTTAATAAATGTTACAGTTTTCAAAACTTTTATGGCATTTCTCCACAAACCATGGTGTGGACTAGATCGTCTAACACATCCTTTATATATTTTGCCATCAGGCACATGAAATGTGTTAGAATTTAAAGAATCAAAAAGATTGTCTATTAATTTTGTAAATTTTACCACATTTTGGCATTCTACCGGAATGTCTCCTCTTGCCACCAGATGTCCTGCAGTCGCAGCTACCGTGTGGCTGAAAATTTGGGCTGCTGTTTTCACTTTCATTTTTCTAATTTTATCGACATAGATGTGCTCATCTGTGACTTTTAGTAGGCACCTCACCTCTCCATACGACTTATCAGCTTCATAAGTTTGCTTATAGTAATCCCATTTGATGATTTTTTCGCACTTTTCTTCAAAATCATAGTATTTTAAATCTTTCGTGAGTAAATTGTTTCGGACTCCTTTTAGTAAATGTGGAACATCAAATAGAGGGATTACTTTTGTTTTTCCTATTTCAATGATTTCATGCCTAAATTCCTTTTCTTCTCTTAAATATTTTTTTCTTGTATCTTCTACCAAGTCATTTATTACACTTACATTGACTGTACTTTGATCACAGACAGTACATATGACCTTTAATCCAGTACTATATACATACTTAATAACTTTTTGTAATATTTCTTTTAATTGAGGTTTATTCACTGAGTTGGTGAAATAATACGCAATGGGTTGCTTAAATTTCTTTTTTAACCCCTTCACCATGAAGACCAACACATGGTCAGCAATTTTCTTGCCATCAAATGTGAACCCTCTAAGCTGGTCTTTAGCAGCGTTATAATGGATTTGAGGGGATATTGACATTTCATCGAAAATTAAGCTGCATAAGCGGTCTTCTGTACATAGCTCCTTGACGGTATTTTTAATTTTCATAAATATGCATTTATTAAGGCCCGGCTTCACTTCTATTTTGGTCAAAAGTCTTTTTAATGATTTAGTTGAAGGCAATGTGAAATATTTTGCCAAAAGAGGGTAGCTTCTTGGACTCTTTTTATATAAAGAAAGCGAGAGCACTTTTTCTTCGAGCGAAAATCTGCGACCAGGAGGCCTCTTGCTCGTCTGGGTGTACTGCATTTTTGTGAAAATTTTTGCTGCTACGGTCATTTTGTTCGTCAGTTTTTTAAATAAAATATCTGCTGACATTTTTTCAGCATTGGCTATTCTGGATTGAAAGGTTTTGTTTTTCTTTTGTGATCTGATCAAGTTTGATTGCAAAACTTTAATTTTTCTTCTTGTTGTTTTAAGCTGGTTCAACCAGAATGACGGCCACTCCTGCTGGTGATAATTATCTGTAAAAAATTTGATTTGCATTATTTTTGGATACATGAATATGTGAACCCATTTTTTTAATAGGATAGGGAGACAAACGAGCACACAGTCCACCTGATGGTAAGTGGTTGTTGTGGCCAATAGACATCTACATCTATCCTCAACTACGAATCAAAATGCAGACACATTGTTAGCTGTGAGGACTAAGATGTAATGTCTCATTACCAGTAAATAGGGTATCCGGTTCTCAACGCTCACCACACGAAATACAGCAGCAGTCAGTTACTATTTTACGCTGGTATTCTGTGAGAGTATGGTCCTTCCCCGGTCGAGCTGAGCCATTCATGCTACAACTATACTCTAATATAACTGCAACATGACTCTACCACGTAAAGTAAATTTTTTGGCAATGGAAACAATAGACAATATTGTTGCCTTCCGAAGGAGCCTATTTTTATCTCAGAAAGACTAAAAGTTTGAGAGATATGATATTTTTTGTACACACGTAGATAATATGTCAAGAAAAAACAATATGGCTGTCACATAGAGGGGAAGAGGATTAGACCTGTGTGTAGTGTATGTGTGTATTAAAAAATGTTGTAATATACGTATTAAGTAATAAGACAATAGAAGTCGCATAGACGCGTGACCTTGTCGCTGCTATGATGTGTTGACGAACATCATTCACCATTTTGTGATTAAGTTGCGCGGGGAACGTCGTCCGTGAATTTATGTTATTATAAATTTATAATGGTGAACTGCAGCATAATCAGTTGTAAAAACTCATCAAGGATGTGTAATTCAACTAATAAAGGCATAACATTTCATCAGTAAGTTGATAGTTTACTAATTTTCATTGTTTTAACTAATTTAGATCTAGACGAATACCTTACTATGATATTTACCTTTGTAAACTCTCACTTATTAGTTTTCGTATTGTACAATTAACATTGCTGCTTTTTTTTGCATTGACAAACTCACCAAGCAATGTAATGTGAAACATTAGATATCATTGTGCATTGTGCGTATGTTTATAATACGGTAAGATGTGGCGACATCGGTTATGGAAGTAATCGAGCGCTAATTCATTTCTATTGTCTTATTATTACTATTTCTGTGCACTGTATGTATTTATTTATATGTCTTTAGGATTTACAAAATTATGGCCAATTACTATCCATTTGATTTTTAGTCGGGATTGGGTTCGGATGTTTTTTAGGAAAACACCATAGTGCTTTTCTTAAAAGTGCACTCTGTTTCCTAATCCCCTAAATATCTAAAAAAACTTACTATTGTTTTTATGAATCGCCTTCTTCTGCAGTCGGCAATAATTGTGTTCTGAATTGATTCTGGCAGAGTTTTCTGTAATAAGAAAGAAAAATTCATGAGAAATATTGATTTTGTTAGTGTGTTATTTTTAGATTTAATTTAGTCCAACTTTATGTATATAAATTTACCAACAACATGAATGTAATAAATATTTGGAATTAATATGTCAGTACCTGTCGTTGTCAATTTTAATGTAGCAAGGCTGCTTTCTTCATTCACAGGTTCAGGTACAAGTAAAACTTTCTCTGAAGTACCAACTTCATCAGATTTGCCTGAAACATAAGAGATATGTTTTAAGTCTAATGCTGAGCACAGATACATAGGAAGATGGTGTCATAAAACACCATGCAGATCGGCTCGAGATTTTATAGTCATGTAGCGCCGCACCAAGCTGTTCAATGTTGTCGTTTTATTTATCATTGAAAATGTAATTTAGACTAGATTCTATTTAGTCTAAATTACATTTTCAATGATGATGAATTTAACTGTATTGAGCCCAATAACTATAACATTTAGAGTATATTTTATTAGGTTAGGCCCAAAATTTTAAAATGATACAATTGTATTTAATTTGTTATAACAAGTAACTATATAACTGATGGGCGATAAGGACATTTTGAAGATGCTGATGGCACCTAGACGACTATTCCCTTAAAAAAAAAACTATTTCGCTTTTCTTTAATTGCTGCCTACGATAATAATTGCAATCAATATGTAAGTACCTGTTAGTGTTGATTTTAATGTAGCAAGGCTGTTTTCTTTATTCCCAGGTACAGGTATTAGTAAAACTTTCTCTGAAGTACCATCATCGTTAGACTTGCCTGAAAAATAAGAGATATGTTTTAAATCTAATGCTGAGCACAGATACATAGGGAGATGGGGTTATAAATCACCATGCAGGTCTGCTCGGCATTTTACAGTCGTGTAGCGCGCACAAAGCTCTAACACCAAGCTTTTCAATGTTGTCGTTTTACTTATCATTGAAGTTGTAATTTAGACTAGAATCTAAATGGTCAATAACTGTATTGAGCCCAATAACTATAACATTTAGAGTATATTTTATTAGGTTAGGCCCAAAATTAATTATGATACAGTTGCTTAAATTTACGCGAACACTACACATTGAATAAAACTATTATTTATGGATTTTATCGCGTTTAATTACTTAAATTTATTTTTATTATTATCCCGACGTTTCGGGTGCTTTACAGCGCCCATGGTCACGGGGGGGACTGAGATGTTTGACGTCCCAATGTCATAGTTAGTCCGGCTACCTTCAGTTTTTTAATATTAATTTTTGGTCCGATTTACGCAAAACGAGCTTATAGTATCATGAAGTCTTGCAGTGGTATGCTTGGGTTTGGGTTTAATTTTGTTGATTATAGGATCCCAAGCAGATGGTAGCACCCAACCATCTTCTCTATTGAAATTTGGATGTTTTTTAATTTCAATAGCCTCGCGTATCATCCTTGGTAGGAATCGGTGTTCTTTTGCGAGAACTTGTGGTTTATCAAATCTAATGTAATGGTGGGGACGATCTTGAACATGTTCACAGACTGCAGACTTCCCGGAGCTTCCAAATTTCAATAGAGAAGATGGTTGGGTGCTACCATCTGCTTGGGATCCTATAATCAACAAAATTAAACCCAAATCCAAGCATACCACTGCAAGACTTCATGATACTATAAGCTCGTTTTGCGTAAATCGGACCAAAAATTAATATTAAAAAACTGAAGGTAGCCGGACTAACTATGACATTGGGACGTCAAACATCTCAGTCCCCCCCGTGACCATGGGCGCTGTAAAGCACCCGAAACGTCGGGATAATAATAAAAATAAATTTAAGTAATTAAACGCGATAAAATCCGTAAATAATAGTTTTATTCAATGATACAGTTGCATTTAATTTGTCATAACAAGTAATTATATAATTGATTGACGATAATGACCTTTTGAAGACGCTGATAGCATCTAGACTACTAATCCTTTGTTTTTATTTTGCTTTTCTTTAATTGCTACCTATGATAATTGGAATCAATATGTAAGTACCTGTTAGTGTCGGTTTTAATGCAGCAAGGCTGCTTTCTTCATTCACAGGTTCAGGTACAAGTAAAACTTTCTCTGAAGTAACAACTTCATCAGACTTGCCTAAAAAATAAGAGAAAAATGTTATTTATTTAAAAAATTGATAAAAACTTATAATGTTAAAGAATTTTTAATTAGAAGTGGGATAAAAACATATAAACATCTAATTTTTCCACCACACAGAATAACCACCATAAATATGTTTTCTTATCATTATAAAATAAATATAATACAAGTTGAAAAATTACTAATAAGCATAAAAATAAAACAATACTAGCAATAGAGCCTCCATACTAATTAATATAGGGTTTAATATGGGACAACGCATGGTACTGTATTTGCACTTGTTAAAAACATGGGCAAAAAGATTTCCCATCATTTAGGCCATTTTTCTTGCCTAATATTATAAGTATTTCAGTTAAATATGCAATATTAGCAAAATGCTAACTTCAACTCAAGCCCAGTACCACTATTGTATAATAATTAATATGTAATAAGTTAAAATGCTCTTATTTGTATTATATGTAAATCTTACCAGGAAGATGAAGTGATGGCACAGCTAGAAAATTCAACCGGTTATTACGGTTTCTATCCCTGTCTGTAAAATGGATATCACAGATGACCTTCTTTCTATACAGTTCATAATCAGCAGGACTATCTAACTTCCCTCCAGCTATATGAACCCAAGCCTTGAAACGGTCAGGATTCTTTTCTGGATGTGGAAATTGATGATAGGAAGTCTCTGAAAAAAAAAGAAAGATCACTTTTAATATTTTTCTTGAAAAGTTTAAAGATCTAAAATAATTTTCCTGAATAATGATGCATAACAATTTTTGCTAATAGAGCCAATGATCCTACTAATATTTAAAAAAAAAAACAGACAAGTGCAAGTCAGACTCTTACAAAAAGGGTTCAATACCACCATATAATATTTGTAAATAGCTTTTCTAAACATGCAAAATAAAGTTTGATTAAGGCATTTAGTTTTTAAAAATACTCTTGCTCAAGCATGTGGATTTAAGTGTGCCAGTACTTATCTTTAATATACCTAAAACTGTGCTATGGCTTAGGACTTACAACTAATCTATAGTTTGTAACAAAGTGAAATGCTACACTTAGAAAGGCAATGATAACACCTACTCCTTAGGTTTTAAAGTTATTGGTTCAAATTGCCTTTAATATTTTACATAAATGATCATTTTATTTTAATCTTGTTTGTAAGAGGGTGACACTGAAAGTTTTTAGAACTGGCCACTTGTAAACACTATATAATAAAAAAGTAAGTTCAAATTTTGAAAATTGAACTATTTGCCAATATTATTGTGTATGTATTTTATTAATTTGTCATTTGTTTATGATTTATAGATTCATACCTCATTATTTGACAGAGGCCCAAAAACTCCATCGTGTTGATTATTGTCGTAAAATGGTTTAAGGATTTAACTGAGGTTACACAAATGCTGTGTTTGACATACTTACGGGTGACGAAAGCTGGATTTATTGTTATGATCCTGAAACTAAGAGACAGTCTGCTGTCTTGGTTTTTCCTTCCAATTGTTTGCTACTTGTCTTGGAAAATGTTCGGGAGAAATAACCTCACAGTAGGATCTTCCTTCACAACGAAAACGCCTCGTCTCACACCGCCAAGCAAACAATCGACTACTTGGCAACATCAGACGTGGAATTACTGGGTCACCCTCCCTATAGCACCGACCTCGCACCTTGCGATGTTTATTTTTTTTCGAAAACAAAAGAAAAACTTTGAGGAAAATGTTTAATGGACACCGAGGAAGCAATGGCTGCATTTCAAAATGTCGTCGAAGAGACCGCTAAGGGCAAGTAAGCAAAGCGCTTTTCTCGGTGATTCCATTGGATGCAGGAATGTATTGATGTAAATAGACACTATTTTGGAAAGATATAATAAAACTAATAACTTGCTAGTTTGTTCAGTTTTTGATTTTCTAAGAACTTTCAGTATCACCTTTTACGTTGCCCTATTGATATTTCAACTAATCTCACAGATTAAAAATAAAGATTATGTAAGTGTACTTAGTTAAGAAATCACCTGATTGCAAAAATTGCTTTGTAATACATGAGTATACAAGTTCTTTATTACAGAATTGTAATTCCATGGCTACTCCAATCCTCATTGATTTTGTTATTTATGCCATTTTACAAAAATTTTATATTGCTATAACTATTTTGTAATGTTGCTATCACATTATTCTTTGATGTAGCTATTAATGAAAAATATTATACACTTTGCTTGTATAATTACCTTGAAATGCATTAATTAAAGTACCTAGTGCATGTAATGCAGTGTTATAATTTTTACTAATATGTTGGTTGCAATAGAATACTTTTGTAAATTAGATATATCATGTATTGAACTAAATGTGAGTGCACTTAAGACTGGTTTGTAAGTAAAGGCTATACTCATACTTATTTCTGTCAAACATTTCTAATGGCTTATGGCCATCAACCGGGAGAGGGAAAGGTATAATTTTAATAAGTACCTACGAATATAAACACAGATAAATGCAGTGGTCCATCTATAATGTAAATCTTATCCTGTTTATCTATCATTTAGGACAAGATTGTAAGCCACGGTGGTTCAGATGGTTAGCGCTCACTGTAAACTTCACATTATGCAAGCAAATCAGGTTGGGTCCCTGCTGGCACCAATGAAATTGATAGTTGCAATTTTAAGTGTTGATACCACATGAAAACATCCTGAGGAAAGCTGCATATATGAGAAATAAGAAAAAAATATTTCGGAGAAACGAGAAATTCGCTAACCTGCAACGGGGTAACACGGCGAACACTTCCTTGCCCTAAAACCATCTAAGAAACGGGGGTACCTGTGCCCAGCAGTGGGACGTATATAGGCTGTAACTTTATGTAAGTTGTAAGTTGAAGTTGACAAGGCACTGTGGAATTCTATGGAGGCAAGATGGCAGAGATATAATGATGATTATACTTACTGTTTGAACATCCCAATGCACACCGTTTAGGCATGATAAAAACAAATCACAAGCGTCTATATCGCAAAGAAACAGCACAAACGAAGCGTCCGGGTCGCAAAAAAACGATTGCACTAGAATGACGGAGGAACAGCTCAACTCACACTATTACTTCGGAAAATTCTTACACTTCACTACGGAGGATAGGACTCAACTCAACGTGGATCGGCGGATTAATTTCACGAAGAAAAGCACAAAGATGGGACGAAAACTACAAACACGCGCAAACGCAAGGAGCAGTCGCCATATTTGTGATGAGTGATGACGTGACTATTTGACATTTGACAATCAATAAGAAATCGTTCACAGTGCTGCTATCGTAATTATTACGCAGCTTGTAATCTACACAAATATTTACATATAATTATACTAAGTGTTAAATAAAATGAAACGTAACGGAATTAATATTTTTTACATTATTTTTCAGTCATAAATTATATTTGCGTCGATCGTAACGCCATCTGCGGTGACATAAAGTAACTCGTTGTTTTGGATGGCGATAACAGATGTCGCATTTCGAAAAAATGACGTCAAATCTGATATGGAACTGTCCTACCCCTGGTTCCAGTCTTCCAGTCACAGAGTACATTATATATACCTGGAATAGAGTTGCTAGTCGATTCCGTGGTACAGAGACATCTATAGTGGAGTTGTCGAACTAAACGGACGATATTCTATATATAGTACAGCCCCATCCCTGATGTACTGATTATTTTTAATTAATTTTACAAGATCACATAATTCAGCAACTAACTAGTTTTGTGCATATAGGCACAAAACTAGTTAGTTGCAGAATTATGTAATCAAAGGTAAATCATAAAAAAGAAAACTCAATTTAAAAATAATAATCATCTTTATTCAGGTAATTTACACCCATAACCAGTAAAAAAAATTAAGAACTAAGCAATCTACACAATTTCAGAAATAAATAAATAAATGTCGATCAGTCAATATATTTCATCAAAGTAACAGTTTTAAATTAATAAATCCAACAGTAATTATAAGTAGACAGTAATGACAGTATACGAAGTAAATTAATCGAAATAAAATAACATAAAATTTAGTTTATTTACCTAAGATCTTGGTATTTAAAATAATAATGCAACTTATCAACTACACAAAAGTTATAAGAAAAATAAAATAAGATGCACAAATTACAAAAAAATAGTACAATAGACAAAAAGTTGACAATTTTTATAAAAAAAGAAACTTAAGTATCCAATATCTTGAAAACGGTTAGGTTTGATGTATGTGGTGTTTCATAGTCGTAATAGTCGGTAATGATGCAAATTACAACCCCCTAAAGGATCTAAGTCGACTTAACCAATATAATTTATATTGAAATATATATACAGGGTTACCCTGTATATTCAATTTTTTTTATAATTGCTCTTAGATGTTGATGCGGGAGAAAATGAACTACTGGATGATGGATAAGTAAGCAGACATAAGTTTAACCTGATAAAATACCTAAAATTAAGAGTAAAGCACGAATTTTAACCAACGTGGATTAGGTTGCAAATAAAACTTTACAACTGAAACATATTAATAATTAATGTTAAATAAATATTTGTCTTTAACCACTTTGTTTTGATTTGTTTTCAAAACATTATTAATTACCCCAATGAGAGCAAAGATACTGCAGGTATGACTGACTGACTGAATTTAGTCACTTTTGCTTAATTCCTTTAATCAAAGATTTTATAAAAAAAATGTCTAAAACATAATTCGGAGCATATATGCTATGAAACAAAGTTTTTCCTATTATTTTACCTATTATGTTACCCTGTATATTCAATATTTATCTACCACCATATTTCAATATTTATCTACTATGTTCCACTCGGCACTAACATTTGATGTTCCCTGGTCACATACAATAGCAAGGATTTTAAAGCCAGACCCCTTCAATTTTCTTATATTTCTTTTAATCATTAAGGCTAATTCAGCTTTTTTTGTACTGCAAGCACAAAATGAATATGATATCGGCTGTTTATAGTTTTTAGAATACCTCTATTCTAAGTTCAGTCCTCACTACATCACCATTGTCAACTAAACCAGTAATTGAAATAATACTAGTTTTTACGGATTTTATCGCGTATATTTAACTATAAATACCCCACGATCCGGTGCTGTAAAGCGCTCGAAACGTCGGATATTTATATAATAAATATACGCGATAAAATCCGTAAAAACTAGTATTATTTCAGTGTGTAGTGTTCGCGTAAATATAAGTAATCATTGTGTAAACCAGTAATCTTGTCATTTTTCCTGTCATAACCAATATGTGGTGTTAAGGCCATTTCATCAAAAACCAGTGTACACAATTTATCATTGGCTTTCATTTAAGATAGATGCTTGCTTCTTAAGCTGGTAAAATATGTTTTCATTTATACCAAGCTTAATATTGGCCTTAGATACCATCCTGTTTAAGGTGAAAGGTGATGGCAGAACAAATATCTTTTGCAGCATTCTGTAGGCTCTTGGCCCATGTTAAAAAAATGTAATGCCATCACTTTTTCATCAGGTGTGAATTGTCTGTCCCTTTTGTGTTCACCACATTCCCGAAATTGTAGCATCGTAAAAACTGTTGCCATTGAGGTAAAACTTTTAAATGCTTAATGATTTCATAAATTTACGCGAACACTATACATTGAATAAAACTAAATTTACGGATTCTATCGCGTTTATTTACCTGATTTTACTTATTTTTAATTCCCGACGTTTCAGTTCACGACGTTACAGTCCACCCCGTGACCATGGGTGCTGTAAAGCACCCCAAACGTCGGGAATTAAAAATAAGTAAAATCAGTTAAATAAACGCGATAGAATCCGTAAATTTAGTTTTATTCAATTTTTAAATGCTTTCAAGAAAGTAGTATTTTCTAATAGATTCATTTTCTTCTTCAGTCTTTTTGTTCTTTCTTCATACTTTCTCATTTGCTATATTAAAGCTTTTAAGTTTCTTTTTTAACATTGTAATTCTTATACTAATTTGAGTCCTTTTGGGCTTAGTCACTGTTGGCGCGACTACTAACGCCGCCTAGCGACGCACCGGAACACCAAACTTTTATCTACGAATCAGAGCTCGTCATTGTTGGCAACCAATCACAGCACGTCGTGCAATTAGTTATAAGATCTATTTGTTTAAATTTTGATTATTACCTGATACATACTGTTAGCAATAAGACGACTTAAATATAACCAACAAACGTTCAATAAATCAATCATTGAAGAGCACCTGCCTCCCGTTCCTGTACATAAAGTGGTCCTATCGAGCCGAATAAGGAGTTCAAGCTTGAAATCTCCGAAGATTCGTCGCATCAAAATACGACGAATCACTGACCATAAATCCACCAGAAATCACCTGCCTCCCGTTCCTGTACAGTCACCTTCAAGCCTGAAATTAAAATGCAAAACATTATATTTATATAGACCAAGAAAATTTGTACTATAGTTTAGTAAAAATAAATTTAATTGTAGCAAGTTGATTGCATTTTGAATCAAAACACCATACACGAAACTGAACCGTTTTTAAGATATTGTATATTTTAATAATGCAATAGTGGAGTACTTGTGCAGGCGAAACATGATGAAATATAATGGCAAAAGTGATAAAATATGTTTACTTATTGAAGTAAAAAAAAAAAACATAAACACTCACGCCTGTCACCCAGAGGGGTAGGCAGAGACGACGGACTTCCATTTGGCACGATCCTGACATACCTCTTTCGCCTCCTTTACATCCATATATCTACGCATACATGCTTGTCGGTTAAGGGTACTTCTAACGTGGCCCATTTTCAAAATATCGCCAATTTGGTCGATAAACTTTTTTCTAGGGCGTCCCTTCCCGACTCGGCCGTTCACATCTGCCATATAAATTTGCTTTGTCACTCTTTCCTCATTCATTCTTTCTACGTGACCAAACCACCGAAGCATTCCTTTCTTAATCCTGGTCACAACATCATCTTGCATACCACATTTATCTCTTATCACGCAATTTCTCACCCTCTCATTCAGATTCAACCCTAGCATATTTCTTAAAGACCGCATTTCTACAGCATTTATTCTACATTCGTGCTTCTTAAAGTAATTATTAAAGTTAACATTTTGGTGTTTTATTTGGTACAAGAGCAAACAAAGCAAGCTCGGGACTTGGGGCACGCCAACCCAGATAGGTTTGGTTAGAAAGATTTGTGGGCTCCATCAATTAAACTTTGGTATTGCTTCGGTGAAGAGGGGTCACGCCCCCTCCCCGACTACCTATTAAGGTGATTTTTCTTATAAATTATTTTATAAAGTTTTGATCTTTCACATTTAATATAAAAATACCATGCATCTCATTGTGGGGGGACAGCTGGGGGACGAATCTACCCCTCTCCACCTCCTTTCCCCCCGCCCCACAACCCCCTATTAAAGCAACTTGATATTAAAGCTTTACCAGAACCAGCACAAAACCCAGTGGGACTTTTTTTTAAATAAAATTAATTTACAATATATTATCCTCAATTTAATTTATACAATAATTTTTATTTATAAATAATATATTATCAATTCTAACTTACTGGATGTTTGAGCAGTAGTTGTCCCTTGCACATAACTTGATGTTGAAGCAATTTCTTGCGTATAACGTGTTTTAAAAGTATTATTTTTATTTGTAACTTCAGCTAAGGGTGATATCTTAGCAACAGCACCTGTAAAATCAATATATACAATGAATGATTATATTGTACTTGAAATGTATTGACAACTTAAGAATAGTACAAAGACAAATGTGAACTGATGGCTCTAATAAAAATTCTAACCTGCTTGGGTTTATTAATTGCAAAGATTAATTCCTTTACTACCAATCAGCAAAAAATTACAGCATACACATATTAGCCATATAGAATTTGAACGACTAAGGCTGAAGGACTACCAACATCTTCCAACAGACAATATCAAACAACAAATACCACAAGTAGCATAACAAAATAAAACAAATAAAAATGAAGCTAAAAGTTACACATTCCATTTTATTAAAATGGAAGTTTATTATTAGTATTAGTTGTACAATAGAACACCTGTGAAAAATATGCATACTATAATGTAAATTATGGATCTTACAGCAATGTCGAATTTTACAAAGACGGAGGCAAATCAAGTAACTTCTCTTGTGATTAATTAAGTTTGGTAATAAGACCAAATGAAATACTAACTTTTTTGTTCTGTTTCTTATGAATACTGCACAAATTTGGGCATCTAAACTTTAAATATGATATTCTAAGATTGAATGAAATGAAAGAATGGGATATCAAATTGAAGATCATCATAACTTTAAATAGATACTAAAGGACAATATGATTAAAAAATAATTAAACATTGAACATATTGTACAATATAGTATGTTGGTGCAATATATATTCTCATTAATACTGGAAAAGATCTTTAGATCACTATATATTTGTTATTATAACATAAACTCATGTTTCTTCCCAGTTGTACTCTGAGCAAGTTTAATATTTATAAACTGGTGTAGATTTAGATATTCATATGAGCTTTGAAAAAGCCTTAATTTATAAGCTTTTTATTATCATTTTAATCAAACTGTTAATAAGAAATAATAAACTTTCCATAAAATTGCTTTACATGTCATACATAATATTTCATCAACATGGAAGTTGAAAATTAGTATTGCAGAACATAGTTTAACAATGATTCAAAATTTATACATTCAATTATTCATGTTTGATAGTAAAATTAATTATTTGAGGAACAAACTTCCATATTAACTTTAACATTCATAATATTAAGAATAGATCATTACAATGTTAATGCAAATTTTTACTAACCTCTCATATGCAATGCTGGTATTGCAATATTACTTAACATTTTACTCCGGTCCAGTACTTGGATTCAAAAGGTGTATGACAAATTCTTCGGTACTTAAACACATACATATCATCTAAGCACAGAAAGTTTCCACCAACTGCTTGAACCCGTGTACAAAAGCGTGTTGAATCTTTTGTAGAGTTTGGAAATTTGTGAAGTATATAGCCATCTTCACCTACAAAAAAAATTAATATTTTAGAAGCGTTTTTGAAAAGTGTAATGACAGTAGTATAAGTGGTAGTGTTATAAGGGTAATTCTTTAGTAATCTGCTGCACGAATTATTGGTCGCCGAGTGGACGGGTAGATGGGGGGAGGAGTAGGAACCTCCCCCTAAAAGAATTAAGTGCCGGAACCCCCCCCCCATTTTTTATGTATGCAAGTATACATAGCAAGGTATTGACTCTAAGGGTGGAAAAGTGATGCAGAACTCTTGGGCTACCTGCGTCTGCGCTAGGTATCAAATTGTTGCCCAAGGTGACACTGACATATATAAAATAGAAAGAAGAAATAATATATTGACTGGTAAAACCTGTAAATAATTAGATTTACTCACAGCTCTTGGTACATCCTGAAACATACCAAATTTTATCCGCGGCCATCACTAAACTATACGAACTATGGCCGAAGGAAAGAACAGATAATCGAAGTCCCTTTCACGTGCATGGGCCACTATATTAAGCAAAGATAATCAAAGTCCAAGAATAGCCAAGTTATAAGAAAATATAGGAAAAATATAAAAAATTCAAAACATTCAAAGCACAATCGTTACGTCAGAAAAACAAAACGCCAATGTCAAATTCAAAAACAAACAAAATGGTGGTAGAGGGTGCTGGTCACGTTTAGAAATTAAAACACCAATATTCCATCTTCCAATTGAACGAATAAACTAGACTTAAAGCAGCTAAATCTTATTAAAATTAGTTGTTTAACTCATTTTCTGGTGAAAATATCTAAATTCACATTATTAACACGTCAATTTAGTCAATGTGATACGATCATTTAATTTGATTTAATTATCTAAAACAATGCACTTCCGAACGTAAACTTACTCCAGCGCTGTCCTTTGGAGAGTTGTGGAACTAAATATGCAATGCCAGTTTCTATAGAACAGAAAAATGTTCTAACTACAAAGGCCCTGCTTCCAGTGCAGTCCAGTGCACAGAGTACATTATATATACCTGGAATAGAGTTGCTAGTCGATTCCGTGGTACAGAGACATCTATAGTGGAGTTGTCGAACTAAACGGACGATATTCTATATATAGTACAGCCCTATCCCTGGTGTACTGATTATTTTTAATTAATTTTACAAGATCACATAATTCAGCAACTAACTAGTTTTGTGCATATAGGCACAAAACTAGTTAGTTGCAGAATTATGTAATCAAAGGTAAAGCATAAAAAAGAAAACTCAATTTAAAAATAATACACATCTTTATTCAGGTAATTTACACCCATAACCATTAAAAAAAATTAAGAACTAAGCAATCTACACAATTTCAGAAATAAATAAATAAATGTCGATCAATCAATATATTTCATCAAAGTAACAATTTTAAATTAATAAATCCAACAGTAATTATAAGTAGACAGTAATGACAGTATACAAAGTAAATTAATCGAAATAAAATAACATAAAATTTAGTTTATTTACCTAAGATCTTGGTATTTAAAATAATAAAGCAACTTATCTACTACACAAAAGTTATAAGAAAAATAAAATAAGATGCACAAATTACAAAAAAATAGTACAATAGACAAAAAGTTGACAATTTTTATAAAAAAAAAACTTAAGTATCCAATATCTTGAAAACGGTTAGGTTTGATGTATGGTGTTTCATAGTCGTAATAGTCGGTAATGATGCAAATTACAACCCTCTAAAGGATCTAAGTCGACTTAACCAATATAATTTATATTGAAATATATATACAGGGTTACCCTGTATATTCAATTTTTTTTATAATTGCTCTTAGATGTTGACGCGGGAGAAAATGAACTACTGGATGATGGATAAGTAAGCAGACATAAGTGTAACCTGATAAAATACCTAAAATTAAGAGTAAAGCACGAATTTTAACCAACGTGGATTAAGTTGCAAATAAAACTTTACAACTGAAACATATTAATAATTAATGTTAAATAAATATTTGTCTTTAACAACTTTGTTTTGATTTGTTTTCAAAACATTATTAATTACCCCAATGAGAGCAAAGATACTGCAGGTATGACTGACTGACTGAATTTCACTGTCACTTTTGCTTAATTCCGTTAATCAAAGATTTTATAAAAAGTGTCTAAAACATAATTCGGAGCATATATGCTATGAAACAAAGTTTTTCCTATTATTTTACCTATTATGTTACCCTGTATATTCAATATTTATCTACCACCATATTTCAATATTTATCTACTATGTTCCACTTGGCATTAACATTTGATGTTCCCTGGTCACATACAGTAGCAAGGATTTTAAAGCCAGACCCCTTCAATTTTCTTATATTTCTTTTAATCATTAAGGCTAATTCAGCTTTTTTTGTACTGCAAGCACAAAATGAATATGATATCGGCTGTTTATAGTTTTTAGAATACCTCTATTCTAAGTCTCAGTCCTCACTACATCACCATTGTTAACTAAACCAGTAATTGAAATAATACTAGTTTTTACGGATTTTATCGCGTATATTTAACTATAAATACCCGACGATCCGGTGCTGTAAAGCGCTCGAAACGTCGGATATATATATATATATATATATATATATATATATATATATATATATACACACATATATATATATATATATATATACATATATATATATATATATATATATATATATATATATATATATATATATATATATATATAATAAATATACGCGATAAAATCCGTAAAAACTAGTATTATTTCAATGTGTAGTGTTCGCGTAAATATAAGAAATCGTTGTGTAAACCAGTAATCTTGTCATTTTTCCTGTCATAACCAATATGTGGTGTTAAGGCCATTTCATCAAAAACCAGTGTACACAATTTATCATTGGCTTTCATTTAAGATAGATGCTTGCTTCATAAGCTGGTAAAATATGTTTTCATTTATACCAGGCTTAATATTGGACTTAGATACCATCCTGCTTAAGGTGAAAGGTGATGGCAGAACAAATATCTTTTGCAGCATTCTGTAGGCTCTTGGCCCATGTTAAAAAAATGTAATGCCATCACTTTTTCATCAGGTGTGAATTGTCTGTCCCTTTTGTGTTCACCACATTCTCGAAATTGTAGCATCGTAAAAACTGTTGCCATTGAGGTAAAACTTTTAAATGCTTAATGATTTCTTAAATTTACGCGAACACTACATTGAATAAAACTAAATTTACGGATTCTATCGCGTTTATTTACCTGATTTTACTTATTTTTAATTCCCGACGTTTCAGTTCACGACGTTACAGTCCACCCCGTGACCATGGGTGCTGTAAAGCACCCCAAACGTCGGGAATTAAAAATAAGTAAAATCAGTTAAATAAACGCGATAGAATCCGTAAATTTAGTTTTATTCAACTTTTAAATGCTTTCAAGAAAGTAGTATTCTCTAATAGATTCATTTTCTTCTTCAGTCTTTTTGTTCTTTCTTCATACTTTCTTATTTCTCATTTGCTATATTCAAGCTTTTAAGTTTCTTTTTTAACATGATTAAAACTACTTTTACGGATTTTATCGCGTTTATTTTTACTTTTTATTTTTAATTCCCGACGTTTCGGGCGCTTTCCAGCACCCATGGTCACGGGGGACTGAGATGACTGACGTCCCGATGTCATTGTTAAACCCGGAGTACCTTCAGCTTTTTTAATTATTGTTTATGGTCCGATCTATGCAAAATTAACTATGTCCTGAGGTCTTGCAGTGGTATGCTTGGGTTTAGTTTTAATTTTATTGATTATAGGATCCCAAGCAGGTGGTAGTACCCAGCCTCCTTCTCTATTGAAATTAGGATGTTTTTTAATTTCAATAGCCTCACGTATCATCCTTGGTAGGAATCGGTGTTCTTTCGCGAGGATTTGTGGTCTATCAAATCTGATGTAATGGTTGGGGCCGTCTAGGATATGATCACAAACTGCAGACTTTTATACGTGGTAGAGCCATGCTGCAATTATATTAGTAGTATAGTTGTAGCACGAATGGGTCGGCTCGACCGGGGAAGGACCACGCTCTCACAGAATACCAGCGTGAAATAGTAGCTTAATGCTGCTGTATTTCGTATGGTGAGTGTAGAGAACCGGAGACCCTTTTTACTGGAAATGAGGCATTCCATCTCAGTCCTCACGGGTGACAACGCATCTGCATTTTGATTTGTAATGGAAGATAGATGTAGATGTCTATGGACCGCAGCAACCACTTACCGTCAGGTGGACTGTGTGCTCGTTTGTCACCCTATTCTATATAAAAAAAGACTTCATATCTAGGATATGATCACTTTGTGTGTGTTTTGTGTCTCCGGGTTTAACAATGACATCGGGACGTCAGTCATCTCAGTCCCCCGTGACCATGGGTGCTGGAAAGCGCCCGAAACGTCGGGAATTAAAAATAAAAAGTAAAAATAAACGCGATAAAATCCGTAAAAGTAGTTTTAATCATGTGCAATGTTCGCGTAAATATAAGAAATCATTATTTCTTTTTTAACATTGTAATTCTTGTACTAATTTGAGTCCTTTTGGGCTTAGTCACTGTTGGCGCGACTACTAACGCCGCCTAGCGACGCACCGGAACACCAAACTTTTATCTAAGAATCAGAGCTCGTCATTGTTGGCAACCAATCACAGCACGTCGTGCAATTAGTTATAAGATCTGTCTGTTTAAATTTTGATTATTACCTGATACACACTGTTAGCAATAAGACGACTTAAATATAACCAACAAACGTTCAATAAATCAATCATTGAAGAGCACCTGCCTCCCGTTCCTGTACAGTCACCTTCAAGCCTGAAATTAAAATGCAAAACATTATATTTATATAGACCAAGAAAATTTGTACTATAGTTTAGTAAAAATAAATTTAATTGTAGCAAGTTGATTGCATTTTGAATCATAACACCATACACGAAACTTAACCGTTTTTAAGATATTGTATATTTTAATAATGCAATAGTGGAGTACTTGTGCAGGCGAAACATGATGAAATATAATGGCAAAAGTGATAAAATATGTTTACTTATTGAAGTAAAAAAAAAACATAAACACTCATGCCTGTCACCCAGAGGGGTAGGCAGAGACTACGGACTTCCATTTGGCACGATCGTGACATACCTCTTTCGCCTCCTTTACATCCATATATCTACGCATACATGCTCGTCGGTTAAGGGTACTTCTAACGTGGCCCATTTTCAAAATATCGCCAATTTGGTCGATAAACTTTTTTCTAGGGCGTCCCTTCCCGACTCGGCCGTTCACATCTGCCATATAAATTTGCTTTGTCACTCTTTCCTCATTCATTCTTTCTACGTGACCAAACCACCGAAGCATTCCCTTCTTAATCCTGGTCACAACATCATCTTGCATACCACATTTATCTCTTATCACGCAATTTCTCACCCTGTCATTCAGATTCAACCCTAGCATATTCTTTAAAGACCGCATTTCTACAGCATTTATTCTACATTCGTGCTTCTTAAAGTAATTATTAAAGTTAACATTTTGGTGTTTTATTTGGTACAAGAGCGAGCAAAGCAAGCTCGGGACTTGGGGCACACCAACCCAGATAGGTTTGGTTAGAAAGATTTGTGGTTATTTTTTCATAAACCACCCAGAAATAACGGGGGCTCCATCAACTAAACTTTGGTATTGCTTCGGTGAAGAGGGGTCACGCCCCCTCCCCGACTACCTATTAAGGTGATTTTTCTTATAAATTATTTTATAAAGTTTTGATCTTTGACATTTAATATAAAAATACCATGCATCTCATGGTGGGGGGACAGCTGGGGGACGAATCTATCCCTCTCCACCTCCCTTCCCCCCGCCCCACAACCCCCTATTAAAGCAACTTGAATTAAAGCTTTACCAGAACCAGCACAAAACCCAGTGGGACTTTTTTTAAATAAAATTAATTTACAATATATTATCCTCAATTTAATTTATACAATAATTTTTATTTATAAATAATATATTATCAATTTTAACTTACTGGATGTTTGAGCAGTAGTTGTCTCTTGCACATAACTTGATGTTGAAGCAATTTCTTGTGTATAACGTGTTTTAAAAGTATTATTTTTATTTGTAACTTCAGCTAAGGGTGATATCTTAGCAACAGCACCTGTAAAATCAATATATACAATGAATGATTATATTGTACTTGAAATATATTGACAACTTAAGAATAGTACAAAGAGAAATGTGAACTGATGGCTCTAATAAAAATTCTAACCTGCTTGGGTTTATTAATTGCAAAGATTAATTCCTCTACTACCAATCAGCAAAAAATTACAGTATACACATATTAGCCATGTAGAATTTGAACGACTAAGGCTGAAGGACTACCAACATCTTCCAACAGACAATATCAAACAACAAATACCACAAGTAGCATAACAAAATAAAACAAATAAAAATGAAGCTAAAAGTTACACATTCCATTTTATTAAAATGGAAGTTTATTATTAGTATTAGTTGTACAATAGAACACCTGTGAAAAATATGCATACTATAATGTAAATTATGGATCTTACAGCAATGTCGAATTTTACAAAGACGGAGGCAAATCAAGTAACTTCTCTTGTGATTAATTAAGTTTGGTAATAAGACCAAATAAAATACTAACTTTTTTGTTCTGTTTCTTATGAATACTGCACAAATTTGGGCATCTAAACTTTAAATATGATATTCTAAGATTGAATGAAATGAAAGAATCGCATATCAAATTGAAGATCATCATAACTTTAAATAGATACTAAAGGACAATATGATTAAAAAATAATTAAACATTGAACATATTGTACAATATAGTATGTTGGTGCAATATATATTCTCATTAGTACTGGAAAAGATCTTTAGATCACTATATATTTGTTATTATAACATAAACTCATGTTTCTTCCCAGTTGTACTCTGAGCAAGTTTAATATTTATAAACTGGTGTAGATTTTGATATTCATATGAGCTTTGAAAAAGCCTTTTATAAGCTTTTTATTATCATTTGAATCAAACTGTTAATAAGAAATAACAAACTTTCCATAAAATTGCTTTACATGTCATACATAATATTTCATCAACATGGAAGTTGAAAATTAGTATTGCAGAACATAGTTTAACAATGATTCAAAATTTATACATTCAATTATTCATGTTTGATAGTAAAATTAATTATTTGAGGAACGAACTTCCATATTAACTTTAACATTCATAATATTAAGAATAGATTATTACAATGTTAACGCAAATTTTTACTAACCTCTCATATGCAATGCTAGTATTGCAATATTACTTAACATTTTACTCCGGTCCAGTACTTGGATTCAAAAGGTGTATGACAAATTCTTCAGTACTTAAACACATACATATCATCTAAGCACAGAAAGTTTCCACCAACTGCTTGAACCCGTGTACAAAAGCGCGTTGAATCTTTTGTAGAGTTTGGAAATTTGTGAAGTATATAGCCATCTTCACCTACAAAAAAATTAATATTTTAGAAGCGTTTTTGAAAAGTGTAATGACAGTAGTACAAGTAGTAGTGTTATAAGGGTAATTCTTTAGTAATCTGCTGCACGAATTATTGGTCGCCGAGTGGACGGGTAGATGGGGGGAGGAGTAGGAACCTCCCCTTCCTAAAAGAATTAAGTGCCGGAAACCCCCCCCCCCATTTTTTATGTATGTAAGTATACATAGCAAGGTATTGGCTCTAAGGGTGGAAAAGTGATGCAGAACTCTTGGGCTACCTGCGTCTGCGCTAGGTATCACATTGTTGCCCAAGGTGACACTGACTTATATATAAAATAGAAAGAAGAAATAATATATTGACTGGTAAAACCTGTAAATAATTAGATTTACTCACAGCTCTTCGTACATCCTGAAACATAGCAAATTTTATCCGCGGCCATCACTAAACTAGACGAACTATGGCCGAAGGAAAGAACAGATAATCGAAGTCCCTTTCACGTGCATGGGCCACTATATTAAGCAAAGATAATCAAAGTCCAAGAATAGCCAAGTTATAAGAAAATATAGGAAAAATATAAAAAATTCAAAACATTCAAAGCACAATCGTTACGTCAGAAAAACAAAACGCCAATGTCAAATTCAAAAACAAACAAAATGGTGGTAGAGGGTGCTGGTCACGTTTAGAAATTAAAACACCAATATTCCATCTTCCAATTAAACGAATAAACTAGACTTAAAGCAGCTAAATCTTAATAAAATTTGTTGTTTAACTCATTTTCTGGTGAAAATATCTAAATTCACATTATTAACACATCGATTTAGTCAATGTGATACGATCATTTAATTTGATTTAATTATCTAAAACAATGCACTTCCGAACGTAAACTTACTCCAGCGCTGTCCTTTGGAGAGTTGTGGAACTAAATATGCAATGCCAGTTTCTATAGAACAGAAAAATGTTCTAACTACAAAGGCCCTGGTCCAGTGTGGAGCATAGAAGGAAGTGAAATTATATATGACATTGTTGTTTTTTCTAGAAAGATTATGAAAATGTAATTTTCCTTAAACTAAGAATATATGTTTACAATTTCCGTTGTGTCAATAGTGTAAGAACTTTTTATTGAAATTCAATTAACAAACCATGGCTCACTACAAAGGAGCTGCGTCGGAAGCTGGCAGGGCCATGCATCTGATGAAAAAACGGGAGAAGGCGCAGCAAGAAATAGAACTGCGGAAAAAGAAAATAGAAGAAGACCTTAAAATCGACAACATAGAAAATAAATTCGCAACACATTATGATGCTGTTGAACAACAATTAAAAAGTTCAACTATTGGACTTGTAACTCTTGATGAAATGAAAGCCAAACAAGAACATATTGTTCGCGAAAGGGAAAAAAAGTTAGCCCAAAAAAAGGCTGAAAAAGAAAAAGAAAGGCAAAAAGAAATTGAAGCTAAACAAGCACAGAAAAATAAACAAAAGCGTCAGGTTATTTTTTACCCAATTATTGGCTAGTATTCAAATCCTAGACAATTTCATTTTAATACATTTTTGGGACATTTTAAAGAACTATCAAGAATATGGCATTTTAAGACATTTATATATGATTAAATATATTTTTTTACATGGTAGAGTCATGCTGCAGCTATATTAATTATATAGTTGTAGCATGAATGGGTCGGCTCGACCGGGGAAGGACCACACTCTCACAGAATACCAGCATCAAATAGCAGCTTAATGCTGCTGTGTTTTGTATGGTGAGTGTAGAGAACCGGAGACCCTTTTTTCCTGTAAAAGGGGCATTCAATCTTAGTCCTCAAGGCTGACAACGCATCTTCATTTTGATTCGCAAACGAGTATAGATGTAGTGTCTATGGTCCACAGCAAGCACTTACCGTCAGGTGGACTGTGTGCTCGCTTGTCACCCTTTTCCTATAAAAAAAAATAATATGTGTCATTATAAGTAGTAGTGAAATTTGAATTTTGACTACAGCTCTTTCCAAAGTTCTACTGCAATACTTCCACTTGACCGGCTCAATCAGAGAATAACTATGCTTGCACAATATTAGAGTAAAATAACAGCATAATGCCATTGTGTTTTATATAGTAGTGGAGAACCTTTCTACTGGTAATGAAGAATTCCTTCCTAGTCTTCTAGAGTGAAAATGTATCTGCTTTTTGATTCAGGATGAAAATGTTGTTTAAGAACCACAGCATTCACAATTTAAAAATACAATAGGGTATTTTACACCATTTAAAATAAAATCAAAATATATATATTTATGATAGATTTTGTAAAAAGTAAATGAGAAATATTGATTTCTGTTTATAAAATTGCATTATAAATTTTATATTTTAATTTGAAGAATATTTTTTTCGTCTGTGCACTAAATCTGTAAAACGGTGTCCGCCATATTAGTCATGTCGTGATGTCACTCATCCAGCGTAAGCATATTAGTGTTCTGTATCACTAATTAAGAGAACTAGCTAATGTGCTGTGTTATTTTGAAAATTTTCAAGTTACCATTACGATTATTCAGTTTTATTATGAATCTTATTGAAAAGGCATCATGGAAGACGAATTCGTAAAAGCAGAAAGTACTAATCTACCAAGGATAAATAAATTGATTGTGGCAAAAATGTTTACATACAATCGCAATTTTTGTTCTGCTGAGTTGAGGAATCTTAAAACATCAATGTAAGTACCTATTACTAACTTTTGTTTATACAAAAACACAATACCAGGTCAGAGTGTATTTTTATGAAACATAGTTTAGTAGCTGTCATAGTTTAGTTTATCTATAATTACAATCGTTAGAAATCAATAGTCATAATATCTAAGTTAAATGTAATTTTTTACACAATTTGACTTGCGATATCCTTCACCTCATGATGTTTTGTTTTGTATTAAACAATAGTTAAATATAAGTCATACTTACATCAAATGAAAGAATAGTCTGGTTTATGTAGACAATGTATTCGGGTATCTTCTAGCCAGTTTTAGCCAAGTATTTCTTATATTTAAATCAGTTAGCACTTGAATCCATAATTTTCGCGGTGTTCTTATGCTCATATTTTTGCATTCAGGCTGTGGCCGTGGAAGGAAAAGGGGAGATCTCCCGCTGGGCAAGGTGTTCTGCCCGGGGAGCGGCCAACACTCCTGGTGATAGTTTGGAGAAGTTCTGTATATACTGTCTATGATTCGGAATGTTAATAGCGCGATTTAGGCTTCGATGTGTTTCGGTGTGCTAGTGGCGCGACGACAGCGCCGCTACATCACCCCCCTGCTCAGACCGGAGGTCGATAGTGAAGTCTCGTTGTCGACGAATGTGCAAGTGCCAGGAGATTGTCTTGTAGTCTGCGGTGAGTCGAGAAGAAGGCAAGTAATCTGCGAGAGTGCCGTACAACACAACAATGATTTAGATGATAACTCATTATTAAACATTAAAAGTATGTTATTCCCTTACAAAATCGGCAGAATCAACTACTGTGACAACACGAATTAAACAACATGGCGGCTAGCGTTTTCACGCGAAAATTTAAAATGATAGGTTAAAAGTAATTTTTATGGCACTATTTGATAAATTATATTAAAATTATAATGGTTCATTATCACTAGGATTAATTTAAAACAATTTTTGAAAATTGGTAAAATACCCTATTCAGGGCAAATGGAAAAATGGATTAAAGACACTATGTGTTATGTTTGGCAACACATAACTCAGTATAAGTCAATGGCTACATAATTTTTATATCACTTATGTTTCTTGCCACATTCTATAGTACAAGGTGGGGTGAGTGACTTGGTTTTAACAAGTTTTGCTATGATGAGTGGGATACAATGTGGGCTACAAAACAAAAAAGCTCACATCACTCTGGAATGAGCTTACATGTGGTTAGTTTGTGCTATAAAATTTGTGTTTATTTGTTATTGTTTTCATTTTATTATATGATTAATAATAAATAATATTAATAGTAGTAGATATAGATTATATGGAAGGTAAAACAGATTATGATTCATCATCATCATCACTACAGCCCATCTTAAGTCTACTGCAGAACATAGGCCTCTCAGCCAACCATTGCCACCTCAGCTTACTGATCCATTTTGCTATGTCAGTTACTCTGATCTTACTGTGGATATCATCATTAAAAAGTCTATCATGCAGATAAACTCTGAGCAAAACCCTATTCATAGCTCACTGAATGACTTTGAGCTTCCTCATAAGGCCTAAGGTGAAGTAAGATCTGTTTGTCATCACTTTCAAGTTTTAAAGTATATGTGATACGTCGTTATCGTGAACACTGCCCAAAAGAGATGAATCTATCGATTGATTTCTCGGTTGAACTTATCGTATACTACCTGTATAGGTGTGATATGTTGGTAGACACTATTGAGGTTATTGAGCATAGTGCAGAATTTCTCCAGCTATTCTGCCATAATGACTATACCATTGTATCCATTCTGTCTTCCAATGTGCTGCATCATGCGTGTAGAGTATACCAGTGTAGCATCAACCCTATCTTACATCCCTGGTGTTGAATAGGTTTTGTACTCTTTTTCTGTTCACAGGTAGTCATTGTAGCCCTACTGTACAAACTATTCAGCACTTTGACATACATACGAATAACTTGGCAGTGCTGAAAGGTTTTCGGACTTCATTTGTTATATTCCAGGTAGTGTTAGGTAGGTTACAATTAGTTATTCTGTGGTACTAATTTTTTTCTTACTTCTATACAATTTGCCAAAGGATGTCTATGTGTCATTTATGGTACCTACTCAAACCTTTTCCAAAAACAAATAAAATCAAAAACATTAGTTTAGGATTCTTATCCACAGGTGCTAGACCTGTGGATGATAAACAATGAAAACTTATCCTCTCGTTAGTAATATTAATGACATAAGTAATATAATTCATTTTAAATTTAATCTTGCTCCTGGCTGAAAGCTACTTGGTAAACCTAGGTAGTACCTATCCACCTAATGCTATGATTTTAGTTATTAATGTGAAAGGAAAAATCCATAATATATATAAATAAAACATGATTTATATATATTACGGAAATCATCATTATTCTTATCAGCCACTCACAAGTCCACTGCTGAACATAAGCCTCCCCCAAGGAATGCCAAAAAGCACGGTCCTGAGCCACCTGCATCCATCGACTTCCTGCATGTCTTACCAGGTCGTCACTCCAACTAGTGGGGGCACTCCTTACACTTCGTCTGTCAGTACGAGGCTGCCACTCAAGAACCTTTATTCCCCATCTGTTATCTGTTCTTCGAGCTATATGCCCGGCCCATTGCCACTTCAGCTTGCTATTCCGTTGGGCTATGTCGGTCACTCTGGTTCTACTGCAGATATCCATATTCCTAAATTTATCTTGCTGAGAAACTTCGAGCATAGCCCTCTCCATAGCTCGCTGAGCGACTTTAAGCTTCCTAGTACGGCCAGCAGTGAAGGACCACGTCTCAGATTCGTAGGTCATCACTGGCAACACGCACTGGTTGTAAAATCTAGTTTTTAGGTATGCCTGAAGAGAACATGTATCGTTATCTCCCGAACGCTGTCCAGCCGAGTTGAATCCGTCGATTGACCCCTCGGTCGAAGTTGGACTTACCTAGTGGGACTAATTGTCCCAGATAAATATACTCGTCAAGATCTTCGAGCTTAGTGCTCCCAACAACCACCGGCATAGGTGTGACATGAACATTACATATGATTTCTTATATTTACGCGAACACTACACAATGAAATAATACTAGTTTTTACGGAATTTATCGCGTATATTTAACTTTTTAAATACCACATAATAAAGGACTGTCCTTCCCGTGACCATGGGTGCTGTAAAGCTCTCGAAACGTCGGGTATTTAAAAAGTTAAATATACGCGATAAATTTCGAAAAACTAGTATTATTACATATGACTTTTGTTTTGTCCGTGTTCATCTTAAGACCTACCCGTTAGGAGACACTATTAAGGTCATTGAGCATAGTGCTTAGGTCCCCCAGCGATTCTGCCATCAGACCTATATCGTCGGCAAATCGAAGGTGAGTGATGTACTCGCCATCGACGTTAATACCGTATCCGTTTTAGTCCAGTAGCTTGAAAACGTCTTCCAGTGCTGTGGTGAAGAGTTTCGGAGTTATTACGTCACCCTGTCCTTCACCTCTCTGCAGTTGGATAGGTTTCGTACTCTGCTTCTGTACTCGGATAGCCATTGTAGCCCTACTGTACAAAGACCTCAGCACTTCGATATACCGATAGTCAACTTGGCACTGCTGAATGGACTGTAGTCCTGCCCAAATTTCGGCGGAATCAAAGGCTTTCTCATAGTCCACATACGCAAGATGAAGTGGCAGATTGTACTCTTCAGACTTCTGTACAATTTGCCGAAGGGTATATATGTGGTTTATGGTCCTGAATCCTCTTCGAAAACCGGCTTGTTGGGGAAGCTAGACGTCGTCGCGTATGCGTGCGAGACGATTCGTAATGACTCTCGAAAACAGAACGTAGACGCGGCTCAAAAGGGAATCGGTCTGTATTCCTCCAAAAGAGCGTTGTTGCCGTTCTGGAGGAACAAGACTACCGCACTTCTGCTTCACGCCTACGGAGTAGTGTCACCATGGAGGACGGAATTGAAAAGCTTCTGAAGGACTAAGTATCTGTTTTCCACTCGCTTTCAGAAGCTCCACTGTGATTCTATTCTCGCCCGAGGACTTGTCGCTTTTATGTGGCTGGAGAGCCATTCTAATCTAGTTCAGACTGACGTCCGGTATATCATCGGAATAGTGTTGGATAAGACTTGCTCTTGCATCGTTACTCACACTTGCGTGTGGCTTTGACGATGACGTGTACAGCTGCCCATAGAACCTCTCAATCTCACTCAGAATCTTGGGTGTCCCGGAAACGATGCTTGCGCATTCGGTCTTCGCCTTTGACAGTTGGCTCTTTCTGGCGGACATATATCTGGTAAAGACTTAAGAGCCCTGGTTCCGCTCAATCGCTTTTTCAATATGAGCTGTATTGAGGTGGTGTAAGTCCCGTCGCATGCATTTGGAGATTTTTTATTTTTATAGGACGGGGCGACAAATGAGCACACGGTCAACCTGATGGTAAGTGGTTGCTGTGGCCCATAGACATCTACATCTATCCTTGATTAAGAATCAAAATGCAGATGCGCTGTCACCTGTGAGGACTAAGATGGAATGCCTCGTTACACTCACCATACAAAACACAGCAGCATTAAGCTGCTATTTTACACCGGTATTCTGTGAGAGCGTGTTCCTTCCCCGGTCGAGCCGACCCTTTCATCCTATAACCATAATAGCTGCAGCGTTGCTCTACCACGTATAAAAGATCTGTCTGTTCAATTGCCTGTATGCTGTCAAATCTGTTGAAGACTGCAGCTTCATGTTTTGTCTAACAGCTATGAGATAAAGAGTGTGATTGGAGTTTTTTTTTGTGTTTGAGACGGATCTTACAGAACTTAGCTCCAACAGTATGGACAGTTTCCAAAAGCTTGTCACTTATATCATCCACTCCATTGCAGTTTTCTAGGATTCAATGAAAACGAAACTGAATTTAGAAAGGAAAGATGAAATGAAAGGAAGGTAATAAAACTGAAGGTAGCCGGGCTAACTATGATATTGGGACATCAAACATCTAAGTCCTCTCCGTGACCATGGGTGCTGTAAAGCACCCGAAACGTCGTTAATTTAAAAATAAGTTAAAGTATCAATTAAAGGCGATAAAATCCGTAAATATAATTTTATTCAACTGAAAACGGTTTTGTAACTCGAGCTGAAAATTTTCGAGGCTTTGGAATAAAGCACGAGAGGGATGGAGCATTGACTTCATTAGATGTGACTTCTCCAACTTCACGTTTAGGTTCAGTGTGCCTCTCACCATTCGGTGGTCGCTGCCAGTTTTCACCCTTGCGATCGCTGAGACATTTCTGAACAGTTCTCGTCTGGTCGTCATAATGAAGTCAATCTCATTATATGTCGAACTGTTGGGTTTCGACCAGGTCCACTTTCTGTGGGACCGCTTTTGGAAGAAAGAGTTCATCATAAAGAGTCCCCCTTACTTCATAAAGACGGCCAGCTGCTGCTGCATTCAGAATTTCCCCACTTTCAGCCCACCGTTCTCTCTTGTGCTAAGTTTTGCGTTAAAGTCTCCCATTAACATCGTATATTTAGTAGTATAGTGGTTTTGGAGGAATTCATGGCTCCTCATCGGGATGTGCCGAGGTTGGTGTGTAATCCTATATGACCTTCAGTGAATACCGTTTGGTGATTCTGAGTATAAGGTACGCAACCGTCGTCGACACATTTCCAATTTTTACAACGTTGTTAACGAGAAACTTGTGGACGACAAATTCGACACCTCTCTCCGGACCTCAGATAATCCTATAATATCCAAGTCCAACTTGTCTTATCTCTTCCTCCAGATCCAGAATCTTCTCGTCAGTTCTCAGGGTGCGTGCGTTATATGTTGCCAGGCCGAGTCGTCTTTGGTGACAGCTGCGGAAATAATACCTTGTTGAATACAACGTATTATTTATGTATTTGTTTGCATTAAAAATCATAAATTTTAACAGAGTTACTACCTAAACGTTTTCTTTGTAGAGTGGATATATTCGTTTATTAATATCAGAGTAAGTAAATAATTCTACTCGTTCTCAGAATCAGAAAACATGGTATAAACTTGTACTCATGCATCCACTAAGAAGTGATAAGAATGTCTGACGTCAAACGTATGTTGCATACGTAGATCAAGTGTGCATCGCGTACGTGGGACCAGTCCTTCCCTACTTCTATCGTCATAATACCAGTGGGATTCACAACCTTGTTTACGAGACACTTTAATTCCTCTTAGCAAAGATGGTCGTCCTCACGGCAATAGAACTATTTGCAGATTCGTGGATTATCGTGTCCTACCCCGTTTTTCGGACTCCAGATAATCCTTTAATATCATGGTGCGATTTGTCCATTTCTTCTTCATGCTTCAGGATTTGCTCATCAGTTGTTTGTGAACATGCGTGCACTATGTTACCAGGTCGTGTCGTCTATAGTGGCAACTGAAACTTTATTGGAGATATTTAGCATCCCCTGCCCCGCCGTCTTTATAGTTGCTAGGATTAGCGGGGCCGCCGGGGACTGGGACCGTTTTTTTACATCGTTGCTTATAGGGGGATGTTTGCTATAGTCATGAGTGGTTACATGTCTGCCAAGCGTGTTAAATATTTACTATATTTTTTCTAGTTATTTGGAAGACACTGCTGCTCATCTCCTGGTTTGTATCCCTCTTTCTCATCCAACACCCGCAGGAAGATACGGGATAGTGGATATTCTTACACCGCCACTACACTTTACGAGATAGATTATGATTGAAGTGCGAATGTGGCAATAGACTGGTTTTCACACTCAAATGTCACTGTCCATTTTTCCGCCTACCCTAGAAACAGACTTCACTTTAGTGTACTGCTGCTTGATAACCTCAAATATATTTGTTAAATAGATCCAAGCTCTTTCATTTGATCTAAATGAGGATGAGGAAGATGATGAAGATGGAGAGAAACCAGAGAAGGATTGGAGAGAGCAGGATGAAGTGGTAAGTCTATACATATAAATAAAATTGAATTGTCTGCCTGTACTATTGAAATAACTGGCTGCTTTTAAGCTCAGGAGGTTGTTTGTATGCTATTTAGCCATAAATAACCATGTTTAAAGAATTTGTCTGACTTCCTATCTGTGTGTCTGTCCGAGCTAATCTTCGGCATGGCTGAATTGATTACTTTTTATTTTATTTATTTTTGTGTTATGGAAAACCAACAGCTTACAAATCTTAAGTAAGTAACATATTAAATTTACAAGAAACCAATAACAGGTTCTCACTAATAGAAATACACTTACATAATCTTTCGTCGTTTAAAGGACATAGCACAAATACGAGCAACAAAAATTGAGTCCAATTTAAATGTACAACATGCATAAATTTAATAAGTGAAACAAACAATAATAGCTACAAAAGAAAATAAAAGCAGAGCTAAACGCACAACATATTTTTCTTAAAATAAATTAAGTAAATTAAATTACGACACAAAAAACTCTCGACTTAATGCCCGCCTTGCCGATACATAACTACAATTCAAAATCATGTTTTTTGCATAAATTATTAAAATATTACTAGACCGATATAAGAAAGTATTTCTTCCATAATTAGTTGATGAAGCTGGTAAGTAGAGTAATGCATTCATTCTAAAGGTTACTATAGGCGTTCTCAGTGATATTTGTGATAGCAAATCAGAGCAGCCAACATTGCCAGAACAGATTTTCAATAAAAATAAAATGTCAGCAATCTCCCGACGCTTTATAAGAGGTAAGGATGATGCTGTTTGCATAAGGATAGATAGTCTTCTGATCGGTAGTTTTTATGGATACGGTAGCAAAGATATCGTATGAATTTACGTTGAATACTTTCAATCCGTCATATAATATTTTATGGAATCATTAAGAGATTTCGAAGAAAATTCGGTTCGCCAATCGATTTCAGCATATTTTTCATTGATTGATTGATAATCACCTTTATTATAAAGAAACTTAATAAACGCAGTTGTTTTAAGTATGCTTAACTCATAAAAACGTACACTTCCATTACTAACGCTCCGTGAAAGTGATCTACTGGTACCGAAGAGTCGTCACTACAATCGGATACGGCTACATCACAGTTAGATAATACAAGGTCGAGTGTCTTACCATATTTATTGCGTATACCATTATATTGGCAAAAGTTTATCGCATTAATTTCGTCAACTAGCAACCGTTCGTGGTGCGCACTATAGTTAGTTGGTTCATAGAAATAATTACAATAGTTGGAACAGTTGGAAGCGGGTATCCATTTTATGTTTCTTAAATTAAAGTCACCCACTATAAGATACTTATCCGTGGGATATTTTAAGACTGTATCATTTAATTTCGTAAAAAAGTTCAATAACTGTTCCGAGAAACTAAAGCTTTCATGTAAATTACATAAATATAAAACACAAATATGCAGAAAAGTAGGCATTTTACTATCGCTTCTTCTTACGGTCAGCGTGAGCCAAAAATCTTCAGCACTGGAGTTAAAGGTCGGTTGAGGTGCAACAGTCAACTCTCTGCGTGTCGCAATGAGCACACCGCCCCCGTACACTTGGCCCGTCTCAGCGTAATCACGATCGCGGCGCCACACAACATAACGACAATCAAATAACTTAGAGTTTGAAATACCATCCAGAAGTCACGTTTCAGTTATAACAATTACATCGTATTTAGACAAGCCGTACTGTAGAAATCAGATGTTTTAGTATACAGACCTCGTGCATTCTGATACTAAATATTTAATAAAAAGCTATTCGTGTTATTAATTAAATACTTAGCCATTATGAATCATTAAATTTGAAATAAAATAGAAACAATATACAACATGTAACATAATTAACGCACATCCTGGAAGTAGTTTGTTCAGAATCGTTTACTGAATCGATTCCTATCATTTTTAATATAGGTAGTTTTTTATCCCAAAAATAATTAAAACTACGTAAATTACAGTCACACTAAATCTGTACAGTCAAAACAAACTGACTGAAATGGACCGTAACTTAAGGCAATAAGGAGTGCAGTTTTATTTGTATTATTATACTAATTCTGTCATATAATAAAAATAAAGAAAAATGAACTTTATTTCAACCACGTTAAAGTCTTTGCGTTCGTGAATTTGTACCGTGACCACAATATTCTTCCGGAATTAGTATAACTAATTTGATAAATAATCAGTGCATAAAAATGTTTAACTAAAAATTCAGTGTATGTATTATGATTATGAAGTGGACCTGGTCGAGCCCCGACGGTTCGACAAAAAGTGAGATCGATTCTTCATTATGACGACCAGACGCCAACTGTTCAGTGATGTCTCAGTGATCGCAAGGGTGAAAACTGGCAGCGATCACCGAATGGTTAGAGGCACACTAAACGTTAAGTTGGAGAGGTCTCGTCTAATGAAGTCAACGCTCCGTCCCCCTTGCGCTCTAATCCAGAATCCCGAAACCTTTCAGCTCGAGTTACAAAACCGCTTTCAGTGCCTAGAGGATTGCAATGCAGTGGACGATATGAATGACAAGCTCGTGGAAACTGTCCGTGCGGTCAGAGCTAAGTTCTGCAAGACCCGCCGCAGAAGAACACAAAAACTCTCCGATCACACTCTTAATCTCATGGCTGTTAGACGGGAGATGAGGCTGCAATCGTCAACAGATTTGACAGCATACAGGCAACCGAACAGACAGATCTCCAAATGCATGCGGCGAGACATACGCAACTTTAATACTGCTTGTATTAAAGAAGCGATCGAGCGGAACCAGGGCTCCAAAGTCTTTGCCAGAGATCTGTCTGCCAGAAAGAGCCAACTGTCAAAGCTGAAGACTGAGTGTGGCAACATCGTTTCCGGGACACCTGAGATTCTGAGTAAGATTGAGAGGTTCTATGGGCAGCTGTACACATCATAGTTGGAACCACACGCAAGTGTGAGTACCGATTCAAGAGCAAGTCTTATCCGACACTATTCCGATGATATCCCGGACGTCAGTCTGATCGAGATTAGAATGGCTCTCCACCACCTTAAAAACGGCAAGGCCCCGGGCGAGGATGGAATTACAGCGGAGCTTCTGAAAGCGGGTGGAACACCGGTACTTGAAGTCCTTCAGAAGCTCTACAATTCCGTACTCCATGGTGGCACTACTCCGGAGGCGTGGAGCAGAAGCGCGGTGGTCTTGTTCTTTAAGAAAGGCGACAACGCTCTCTTGAAGAACTACAGACCGATTTCCCTTCTGAGTCGCGTCTACGTGCTGTTTTCGAGAGTCATTACGAATCGTCTCGCACGCAGACTCGACGACTTCCAGCCTCCCGAACGAGCAGGTTTCCGAAAAGGCTTCAGTACCATAGACCACATACATACATACGGCAGATTGTACAGAAGACCCGAAGAGTACAATCTGCCACTTTGCCTGGCATATGTGGACTATGAGAAAGCCTTTGATTCCGTCGAAATTTGGGGGGTGCTACAGTCCCTTCAGCGGTGCCAAGTTGACTGTCGGTATATCGAAGTGCTGAAGTGTTTGTACAGTAGGGCTACGATGGCTATCCGAGTACAGAACCGGAGTTCGAAACCTATCCAACTGCAAAGAGGTGTAAGACAGGGTGATGTTATATCCCCGAAACTCTTCACCGCTGCGTTGGAAGACGTTTTCAAGCTACTGGACTGGAAAGGATACGGTATTAACATCAATGGCGAGTACATCACTCATCTTCGATTTGCCGACGATATAGTCCTTATGGCAGAATCGCTGGAGAACCTTAGTACTATGCTCAATGACCTCAATGGTGTCTCCCAACGGATAGGTCTTAAGATGAACATGGACAAAACTAAGATCATGTTTAATGTCCATGTCACACCTATGCCGGTAGTTGTTGGGAGCACTATGCTCGAAGTTGTTGACGAGTACGTTTACCTGGGACAAATAGTCCGACTAGATAAGTCCAACTTCGACCGAGAGGTCAATCGACGGATTCAACTCGGCTGGGCAGCGTTTGGGAAATTACGACACATCTTCTCGTCAGGTATACCTCAATCTCTGAAAACTAAAGTGTTAGGCTTAAGTTGTGAGACTTACGGATCTGAGACGTGGTCCTTCACTGCTGGCCGTATGAGGAAGCTCAAGGTCGCTCAGCGAGCTATGGAGAGGGCTATGCTCGGAGTTTCACTGCGTGATAGACTCAGAAAGGAGGATATCCGCAGTAAAACCAGAGTGACCGACATAGCCCAACGGATTAGTAAGCTGAAGTGGCAATGGGCTGGCCATATAGCTCGAAGAACCGATAACCGATGGGAAAGAAAGGTTCTCGAGTGGCAGCCTCGTACCGGTGGGCGTAGTGTAGGGCGACCCCCCCCCCCACTAGATTGAGTGACGACCTGGTAAGACATGCAGGAAGTCGATGGATGCAGGTGGCTCAGGACCGTGCTTTGTGGCATTACTTGGGGGAGGCCTATGTTCAGCAGTGTACTTGTGAAGGGCTGTAATGATGATGATGATGATTATGGTTATAACATAATATACTAATAGGGGTGTCTGAGGGTGTGCGTTAATTACGTTACATGTTGTATAACTAAAATTATAAACTGGACAATATGCAAAAAGTCTTAAAATTATAACTAGAATTCCTTATTTTGATTTTTACTACAAACTCGAATAGCAAATCAAAATGGTAAGTAATTATCACGTTAAAACAGTGCTGTAATAATAAATATATAATAAAAAAAAATAGAATCAATATCGTTCAACTTCATATTTCGAAAAAGAATAGCGAGGACACCAAGTCTAGTATTAAAAAAATTGCTTAAAATGTAATAAAAAGCAGGTGAACATAAAAATGTTGATGCAACAAAAAATCTAAATTAATGAACTAAGCGGAACGCAGAAAGTCTTATTATAACTATTTAAAAATATGTCATTTGTATTAGGGTTAATAGCATGATATGAAAGCAAACCAACACGAAAACAAATTAATAAATTAAAACATTTTTGCAGCGTGGAAAAAATACAATCAATATCGTTTAATATCAAATAGGATATCAGAGCGAAAATAGTGAGCAGAATAAGCATACGGTTACCTAAAATATATCGAAAAGACGGGTAGAAACAATTATGCGTCAAGCAATATATCGAACAGAGTTTTAGAAAAAAACACAGAATAACAACAGCGATACATTGGCAAAGCAGGGGTCGTAAACATTTCATAACTTAGGTCTCAGTTTAATTACATATTGCTTAATTGCTTCTGCTGTAAATTACATTCGTAAAGCAAATTATATGTTTGGAGGCAGTTTAAGCTAACTTGTTTAAATCACTATCACTTGTGATGATCATGACCCTCGCAGTATCGTTTTTTCTAACATGAATTTTACAACATAACATAAAACATAAACATAAACACTCACGCCTGTCACCCGGAGGGGTAGGCAGAGACTACAGACTTCTATTTGGCACGATCCTGACACACCTCTCTCGCCTCCTTCACATCCATACACCTACGCATACATGCTCGTCGGTTAAGGGTACTCCTAATTTGGCCCGTTTTCAATAAATCGCCAATTTGGTCGATAAATTTTCGCCTAGGACGTCCCTTTCCGACTCTGCCATTCACTTCTGCAACATAAATTTTCTTTGTCACTCTTTCCTCATTCATTCTTTCCACATGACCAAACCACCGAAGAATTCCTTTCTTAATCCTGGTCACAACATCATCTTGCAAACCACACTCTTCTTACACAATTTCTTACCCTGTCGTTCAGATTCAGCCCTAACATACTTCTTAACGACCGCATTTCTACTGCGTTGATTCTACTCTCGTACTTCTTCTGCCACACCCAACTTTCACTACCATACGTTAAAGTAGGGACCAACTCAGGATTGTGAATTGCCATACGTGCCTTTTTTGACACATTTTGACTCTTCACAATAGAGTGCAGGGCCCCATTTACTCTATTTCCCGCATTCACTCGTCGTTCTATATCCTTATCATATCTCCCATCCCTGCTAAATACGCAGTCCAAATATACAAACTCATCTACTTGCTCGATCAACTCCCCTTCTATTCTTATTTCACAAATCGTTTTACTTTCTTCTCTTTCAAAAATTTTTCAACACTTTATCTAAACGTATTTATAAGCTTTATCTTTACAAATAGCTTTGATTTTAGTTAACAAGGCCTTAGAATACGGTGTTAAGTGATCATTAATATACAGTCGTTGTTCGTTACCCAAAAACCCAATGTCCTTCGCTGTCGTAAATTTCTTGGTTCGCGCCGCAGTGACAAATTCTTCGTTTATGTAGCGGTTGATGAAGTTGACAATAATTGATTTATCTTAAATATGTATATAATTTATATATATTTTAATGATGAAGCTTAGCGAACATATAGAGAGCAACGCCGGTAGAATATATTTTATTCGAAAACTTTAAAGGTTTTTGATTATATTAAATTTAAATACGTCAAATTAGTAGGTTCTACACAGGCGAAGACAGGGCGGGTCGCTGAACGTGTAAAATTACAATTAAATCGCTATGTGTATGTACAAATAAAATAACTAAGATACTTGGTTAAAATAAATATATTAATGTGAAGAGCTTTTGTAACTTTCTTTATTTATTCTTCAAATGTAGGTACTTTGAACAAATGACATTTTTGTACATTTAGAATTTAATTTAGTTGATTATTCTATCGCCTAGAGGTGCGTCTACGCCAGACGAGTCGAGCACGAGCGGAGCATGAGCAAAGCACAAATTCATGTAGTGTGGACCGACTTACAAGCCTCGAAGGAGCGCGCTTCGAGCGTTTGGTTCGTGATCGACTGAGCTCTGCCTCTTGTCGGCTTTTTGACGAACACAAAAAGATTTGCATAAGCGCTCGCAGTACGCTCGTGGACGTGTTGAGTGACAGACGTTTCGCTCAAGCTTCATGGAAACGTGGACAGAAGACGATTGTTTGCAATTAATTGTATTATATCAAGCTAATCCAACGATATGGGACCCAAAACATGAGGATTACTACAAAAAAAAAAATAAGAAGATTGATGCATGGTCTTGTATATCCCAAGACTCGTCCATATCCGCCATGAGCCGCGAGCACACTGCGGAAAACTACGTTCGAGAAGGGTGATTATTGTAGGTTCGTTGTATGTCCACACTTGACACCGCGAGTAAAGCGACTCAGCTCGTGCTAGATCCACCTTAGCAGCAAACAATATTACAAAAATTTATCCCATATTTTTCCACAGTTTCAATATATATGTTTGTTTACATTCAGCTTAAACTAGAATACAAAATTGCAGGCATATAAAAAAATAAGAAAAAATCCAGATGTGGACACATCATTCTTACCTGACAGAGAGAGAGAAGAGGCTGATTTAAAATTGCGTGAGGAACTGCGGTTAGAATGGGTAATGACACAGGCGAGTCTTAAAGATGAACCCATAACTGTTACATTTAGCTACTGGGATGGATCTGGTCATAGAAGAAATGTCACTTTAAAAAAAGGTTTGTATAATTTTAGTATTTTAAGGTATATATTTCATATATAAGTCAATATTACAGTACACTATAGTTCATAAAAGATAGCTTGATCTCTGCGACAGCTGTCAGTAAAATCACGCCTATGAAGTCCTGAATTTCTTAGTAGTACAAACAGTACCGTAGTAGTACATCAGAGCCGTGGTGCCTCAGATGGTTAACGCTCGCTGTAAATATAACAGAACGCGAGTAACCCGGGTTCGATCCCCGCCGGCACCAATGAAATTGTTAATTGCAATTTTAAGTGCTGATTTACCACGTGCTTGGCGGTGAAGGAAAACATCGTGAGGAAACCTGCATGTCTGAGGAATAAGAAAAAAAAATATTTCGAAGACATGTGAAGTTCGCCAACACGCATTGGGGCAGCACGGCGGACACTTCCCTGCCCTAAAAGCCTCTCAGAAATGAGGGGAGGCCTGTGCCCAGCAGTGGGACGTATATAGGCTGTAACTTTACTTTACAAACAGTACCTGTCAATGTCATACTTTATGGGCATGCCGACCTAATTAGTGCATGCCTATAAAGTATGACATTGACAGGTACTGTCTGTACTAATAAGAAATTCAGGACTTCATAGGCGTGATTTTTACTGACAGCTGTCGCAGAGATCACGCTATCTTTTATGAACCATACACTACAATATTTGTATGGTGAACAGGCTAATGTTGGAGTATTTTGTAGAAAATTGTACCTCAGTCATAACAAGTAAATTTGATTCACACCTGTGCTTTATTGGTGATTTTAACTTAGGTAATATAAATTGGAGTTTGGTACATAATTTGTCGTCGTAGTCCTAGCGAAATCTGCGACTTATTTGCGTCCTACTTTGGAGCTGTGTATGATTCTCAAGATACATAGACTCAGAGTTGAATGTCAGCCAATGGAATTTGATTTGCAATTACAGCCTCGAGCTAACTGCTCCCTACTGATACTGAAGAGCATGAAGTCCCTAGATCAGAATAAGGGCCCAGGACCTGATTGTGTCCCTCCTTTATTTATTAAGGCATGTGCGGATGAGCTAGTGACGCCTATATATCTTATTTTTAAGAAGTCTCTTCAATCCGGCCTATTTCCTGATGTTTGGAAGTCCGCTAAAGTTGTTCCCATTCACAAGGCCGATAACGTCGAGGTGGTAGGTAATTATAGGCTAGCTATTTCAATACTGTCAACTTTAAGTAAAATATTTGAATCTCTTGTCTATCCTGTGCTGCAGAACCACTTGAATCATTACCTTACTGAGTGGCAGCACGGTTTTGTTATATTTAGGTCAACCTGTACTAATCTGACCTTGTTTACTGAAACTTTGGTAGAAGCAGTAGATGACGGTAGGGATGTTGATGTAATATATACAGACCTTAGTAAGGCATTCAACAAAGTACCTCATAATATTCTTATATCTAAATTGCGTGCATATGGTATTACTGGCTCATTATTGGGATGGTTGCAGTCGTATCTGGATAATCGTAGTTTTAGTGCAGTCGTTAATGGTTTTCAGTCTGCACAATACAAAATTACGTCGGGGGTTCCTCAGGGATCACATTTGGGCCCTCTGCTTTTCAACACCTTCATCAATGACATCCCGAGTTGCTTTCAGTTTTCCATACCATTTATGTATGCCGATGATTTGAAATTGGTTGGCATCTGCGAAACTCTAGAGGACATTGAACAGTTTCAAAGTGATGTTGACCGTAGGGTAAATTAGTGTCGAGACAATGGTATGTACCTGAACATAAACAAGTGCTACCATATGAAATTCAGTAGAAAGATCAAGTCACTGAACTCATCAGACAAAATTAACGGCGACATCATTAAGAAAACAGAGGAAATCATAGACCTGGGAATAGTGTTCGATAAAAAATTAACCTTCGTTCCCCACATCGAGAATATTACAAAAAGGGCGTATAGAATGCTGAGCTTTGTTTTGCGTAACGCTAAAGTGTTAAAAATAACCACATTAAGATCCTACTGTATAACAGCCTCGTACGAAGCATACTTGAGTATTGCAGTGTAGTATGGAGACCACATTATGCGACACACTCCTTACGATTGGAACATCTGCAAAAAAAGTTCGTAGCAAATTTGGCCTAAAATTTTATCCCTGGAAAATCGGAGAAACTCGCTTGACCTGACATTTCTTGTTAAAGTTTTTAATCAAAAAATTAACTGTCTTGCTCCAAAAATTTAAATTTCGTGTTCCATTGAGAATTCCTCGCGCTCCCATTACTCCACTCTGCCCTCCTTTTAGGAAATCTGTCTTAGGTGCAAACTCCCCAATTCCAAGGTTGTGCAAATTGATCAATGGACATAGTGACAAAGTTGACATTCACGCCGACTCATTTGCCAAAATTAAGAAAGTTCTAGCTTTAGCCTGGTCTGAAACCAACAAATAATAATAGCTTTTTTTTTACCACATACTTATTTTCATTATTAGGTAATTTATACTTCTTTTTATTCGTATTTATAATCTTTCTCGATGCACGTGGTGTTTACCTTAAACGATTGTTACACTTAGCTACGTAAGTTAGTTCTTAAGCCATTTTGTTAAATACAGTGTAATCAAACATTGGTAAACCTTAATAAATAAATAAAAAATATTCGTTGTCTTTTGTACAATTTTAAAACAATATTACATATCTTACTGTGTATATATATATATATATATATATATATATATATATATATATATATATATATATATATATATATATATATATATATATATATATATATATATACAGTACAGTAAGGATGTGTGGACAAGTAATACCAGTCCATAGAAGTATAGTAAAATTAAATATTAATTTGAATACGTAAATTATAAATTAATATTTTCAAACGAAATAAATATTTAAATAAATTCAGTAAAAGTAACACTTTTAAGAAAACGTACTTTGACCCCTTGGAAGAGTGGCAACAATGCAAGCGGGCGGCATGGCAGCCGGCAGTGGCCTAAACTTTTCACTAAACTGTTTATTTTTACCGCGACTTTTTTATTTTGCGATAACGAAACTGAACGAAATAAATATTATTGCACATTAGTTGAAAAATTTATTGGAATCCTAAATTTTTACATTTTCAAAATGTCCGCCATATTCTTGAATACACAAATTACATCGCCGCGCAATGTTGTCTCTAAGCCTGCTTAATAAATTCGTTCATTTTGGCCACATTCGCCATACAATACAATAAAATCATATCTGTATACTCTACTGCACTGTAAAATAGCTGTTGTCTTGGCATTTTGTTAAAAAAACACACGCGTACACATAAGAGTCAAGAAGTGTCAATATCACACTAAAAATAATAAAACTTAAAAACTCATTACACACACACAAAGTCAGTTAGTTAATAAATGTCAATTTCACCTTAAGAAAATTGTTTAACTATTTGTATTTATCTTACTTAAGGCCCAATACGACGCGAATGACCTTGCTAGTTTCGCAGCAAACCAAGCGCCGCCAGTACCTACGCTTTGTTTATATAAACATGTATAATACCTATAATCAAAGCCGTACGGGCTTTGATTATATTTGACTGAACTAGCTCAGTTGCAGAGTAATGAACAACACAGAGAGCATAGCTTACTTCTTAAATAAATTTTTGTTATTTATAATATTAGTTCCTATAGATTATAAATTCTGTACTTTATTCGTTATAAAATATTGTTCGAAAAGTTATTGAATTGATAACGATTTTTTTTCTTAATTGGTGCATCGTACGTAAAGAATCTCATATAACTGAAAATGTTTGTTCTTGTGAGTCTTACAAGATGCCGTAATCCAAATTGCATAAATAATAAAGAAAAAAAAACTAAAAAGTCGGTGATTGCCCCATAGTGGGGATAGGTACTGTGTATGTAAATTCTCGCAAGACTACTCCGACTGGTCAATCACTTCACATCCGAAGTATTTCGGTTTTTCTTAATTATGTACTTTTACCACATGCTTTCGGACAATACATTGACTGACATTATTTGCGGTCTCTGTGCTTGCACTACTCTGTACATTCTTTTCCGACTGGGTCTTGATATTTTACATTTTTAGTGTTTCTCACTTGAAACTAGAAAATTATAAATGATCAGTTTGGCTAATGTAAATGAGTAAAAATGCAACCTATTAGGCAGCCTCAAACAAAAAATTACCTTACAAAAATATAAGTATTAACCTCAAAATACAACATTCGAGCAGCGTTCATGCGATAAACTCTCTTTGTTTTACCACTTAGGTAACATTTATTTCTTTTCCTACCCATATTTACATTTATAGACACGCGTATAAAACAATAAATTAACGATTTTCGCTACAGACACATCGACTGTTGTTACCTTACGTCACACGTCGAAGCGCCTGGTAATTTATTACGGCAAACTTTTATCTGGCAATATACGATATTATTATTAGGTGTTTTTAATTAAAACGAATTATGTTAATAAATAATATTTTGTATCGAAAATAAAGATAGCAGGTACCTTCGGAATCACAATACAAACATTTTTACGTACTTAAAAGAATTTTTCCTAAATTAAAACTCACAGAGTTTTGGAAGAACAATAATTTTATATATCATTTCTTAACATTCTTTTATTTGTTGGTATATTCATTTATTTTAAAATGACGGTGACATTGTGAAGGACCCGAACAAACCTACAAAAATGTTTTAAAGCTTAGAATTACTTCAGGTCAAAGTTCTAGTCAAGAGAAATACATTAATTTTCGCCAGTTCTCTTCGTATTCGGCCTTAAAATAAATCACTTGAAGCAATGCGCACACACTATCCAGGAAGATTCGCCGTGAACTGAAAGCGAAACTTCCAACTTCCAAAATGGAGAAAATAATAATACTCTACGATCTACGACTTACCGCGGCTCTACACGTTGGCCAACACAGTGGCGAATGTAGTGGCCAATAGCATTGGCCAACGTGTAGACGGGGTGTTTGGGCTTCATTGGTATGTATTGGAACGATGGCCCGCAAGTTGGCGCGAGATCCGTGTGGTGTCGGTTTTTTACAAAAGATCAAAGGATTGTTGGCAGAGTTTGGCCGCCGCGTCCACACGTTGGGCGCGCGTCTAATTTGCTACAAGCTCCCAGAGTGATTGCACGCACCTGATTTAAATTTTATATTTACGCTTTGTATGGTGGATGCCCCTATTACCAGCCTTTTAGTGCCAATTTCAACTTTAAACATTCCTACTACTTTAATTAGCGCGATTTAATTATTTTCAAATGTTTTAATTGATAAGCTATAACTAAGCTATTTACAATCAGATTATTACGAGAACAATTTTAAAATGAAAAAAAAAATGAAGCACGTCAAATATCAGTCGTCGAATCGGGAGCAATCGAGGAATTACGACACATTTCGTGACGTCAAACTTAAAAACGAAAGTTCGTATTGCCAGTGAAAACATGAATCTGGGATGTGTTCCTTCACTGCTGGAAAGCATATGAGTAAGCTTATCTTCGCTCGGCGAGTTATAGAGATGGCTATGCTCGAGTTTCTCTGCATGATAGAATTCGTTATTACGAATTCTAATGAGGATATCCGCAGAACACCAGAATGACCGATATAGCCCAATGGACCAATAATTTGAAGTGGTAATGCGCCAGCCATATAGCTGGAAAAACCGACAACCGATGAGCAAGAAAGGTTCTAAAGTGGTTGCCTCGTTCCAATAAGCAGAGTGTAGGGCGGTCCCTCATTAGATAATGACAAACTGGTAAGACATGCAAGATTTTGATGAATGCAGGCGGTTCAGGACCATGCTTTGTGGTATTCCTTGGTGCAATAATGATAATGATGATACTATTATATTTAATTTTTAATACAACTTTCCAAGTAATTAACATGAATATATTTATAAATATGTGTTAAGAATATAAATATTCGGAATGTACTATATAGAAAAAAAATCCTGACCAGTTTTAGGAAGCAATACAGGTGTTAGCAATCTGGTACTGCCAACCCAACTGGGTCAATTTACACATATATTAGAAGTGGTCAGTGTCAAACAGAGACTGTGTTCTAAAAGGTGGCACAGATAAACTGCACGATATAGACAACAGTAACTTCCGTTTTACCAATTGAAAATATAAAAAAACATGCAAATGCCTACCCGCCTGCCAAGCATGGCAGCTATGACAAATATTCCTTCTTTGAGGCAATATACTTAAGATCGGTCACTTTAATTTTATCGAATAAAACACCCCGCATAAGGGGTGCAATCCTCACACCTCCATAGATAGAGAGAGCAATTTTACTACCGGATTTAATTATTTCAATAATCACGTAGTCTAACAACCATAACTTGGGACCTAGGTCTTGCTGAGGCGTACATTTAATGTTATTTTTACAGCCATAGCATAGGCCGTAAAAATAACATTAGATATACAAAAATATTCAGTCAACACACAAATCCATAAAGACAAATTTTAAGTGTAATTTTACACGTTATTATTATTATTTTTAATTTTGCAAAATTTTAATGATTAACATATATCTTTTGCAGATTTTTTGTTAGTCTGAATTTTTTACAGAGCAATCCAAAAATCGCAACGGTACACAATAGTTTTGAAGCTATTGTTGTCTAAAGTGATCCCTTTGTGTGAAATTTAAATAAAATTGTCAAGACGGAAGAGTGTGATCTCATGTTATTGTTTAAAATCTAATATCTTACTTTAATTTGATTGTAGGAAACTCAATTTATCAGTTTCTACAGAGGTGTCTGGACACATTAAGACCTGAGTTCAGTGAATTAAAAACAGTTTCTGCTGACCAACTCATGTATGTGAAAGAAGATCTTATTTTGCCGCATCATTACACATTTTATGATTTCATTGTCACCAAGGTATGTTGAGACCACATATAAAAGAAATGTCATAATGTTAATAAAATCAATGAGCAATCAATTCAAACCAAAATAAACAACCTTCATGATTTTTTTTTATATAGAATAGGGTGACAACCGAGCACACAGTCCACCTGATGGTAAGTGGTTGCTGCGGCCCATAGACATCTACATCTATCTTCCATCAAAATGCAGGTGCGTTGTCACCCGTGAGGACTGAGATGGAATGCCTCATTTCCAGTAAAAAGGGTCTCCGGTTCTCTACTCACCATACGAAATACAGCAGCATTAAGCTACTATTTCACGCTGGTATTCTGTGAGAGCGTGGTCCTTCCCCGGTCGAGCCGACCCATTCGTGCTACAACTATACTACTAATATAACTGCAGCATGGCTCTACCACGTAATAATTGTGTAATAATTTGAATTAAAATGAATCAATGATTGATTATCCTTATTATTGAAATTAAATGTTTAAGCCAAAATAAACAACCTTCAAATTAAGGCCATTTAGTATTGTAATTTATTTAACATTTTAAATGTGATAATATTATGTATGATATTATTATGTCTCTTTATTGAATTTTTTAATACAATTTTCTATTACTCTTGAAAGTGTGTGCAATTTTTTAGAATGTTCAGTTTACACAACAGACTTTGCAACAGCAATTATATTTTACATATCTTCTCGTGATTTATTAGGCCCGAGGCAAGAGTGGACCTTTGTTCCAGTTTGATGCTTCAGATGATGTAAGACTGGTAAATGATGCCACACAAGAAAAACAAGATTCACACGCGGGTAAAGTTCTTTTGAGGTGAGTATGTTTATATATAAATTTAGAATGTTATCACCAATATTATTACCAATATTTACATTATTTATCTTATACTGAGAGATTACTTATTCTTTTGATTGCTTTGTATATACATAAATAAAACTATTTTATAAATATAATTATTATATTTTATTATTTACATATTATTTATCATTTTAGCTATGATATATGCTAAAATTGTTAAAATTTTTCTTTTCACAATCACAAGGAATGTTTATGACTTTTTATTTTGTAGATTATCTACAGTTCCATTTTATTTATATATTTAACATATTTACAGGTCATGGTATGAGAGAAACAAACACATTTTCCCAGCCTCTAGATGGGAGCCCTATGATCCAACAAAAACATACTCTAAATATACAATTAAAGGTAAATAGAACAATAATGTGCCACTATATGATTATGGTTACTTTTATAAAGCAATCACATTAGGCTGTATTATAAATTATGCAATAACACTGTGAATAAATAATTAGATCTAAATGCTGGTTTTTTTTTACTTTCTGACAACCATTTTGCCCTCTATGTGACCATCTGCAATAATTCAATATGATACAAGACTTTGTAAGTTCTTCCACCTTTTGTTTTCAAGTTTATCTAAGAAGTCCTTTTTGCTTCTGCTGTTCTCTATTTCTGGCAAAAGAGGTGGTGCATGCCTTTGAAAATGAATGATAGCAGCTAACAGATTCCAAATAGTGAACTCTGGCCATAAAACATCTGAGAAGTATAAAACTGTCCTCGAAACCTGCATAAAAATAACATTGATTTAACATACACAGACACAAATATCATTCAAGGACATTCAAATATTTTCATTTTCAAACAGGGAGGTAAAAAATAATAATATCTTAAATATAGACAAGATGTTTAATGATCAAAAGTGAAAATAAGAACTAATCAGTCTGGAGAGCTGACTTTCAATGTTTTTTAAAAGAGCAAATACATATTATTTATTTAGGACACAAGTCGCCAACAACTTCTGCCAGGACTTACCACCAGGTGGGATTGTGGTTAAGCACTGGCTTATAATAAGTTAAAAAAAGTGCTTTATGAACCTGAGAGGCGATGAAACCCCATCTGTTTATCAAATTGTTCTTATTTCTTCTTTTTAATATTAAGATATTTTAATTACGCATTTGTTAATACAGTGTGGGACATTAATTTTTGCACTTTTGCAATCGTTCTAGTGTGGATAGTGCACAAGCAATGTTGCAGTTTCAGCGCATTTGGCGCTAAATCTGGTGCAATTCTAGGGTCTATATTGCTTTTCTTAAATATTTTCTTAAATAAAAAATAACGACATATTGTACTTAAACGCAAAATTAATAAAAAGTGCTTTTTAAATGCGTCCGCCGTTTTTTAATCCACTTTATATGGGCCTTTCAGACTAGATATTTTTAGCTCATAGACATTTAAAAAAAGCGCTATATACCCTAGAATTGCACTAGATCTTGCGCCAAATGCGCTGAAACGGCAACACTGCGCGCAGGGGGGAGAAGTTGGCACCACTCACATGCAGATTCCTCGCTTCTTGGAACAATGCATAGCTTCACAGGAGAAATACGCGCGTTCAAAAACAATGTCTTTAAAAACTACAATAAATAACATTTAATTGTGAATATTTCGTACCTGCCACAGCATAAAGTCAGACAACCTTACTTCACCAGACGTTCTCACTAATAATTCGGCTTCTTTCAAATCAAGTGTTTGGGACACTAGATTTTCATCAATATCATCTGCTGTCAACTCATTATTTTGGATACCATCAATTATATGAGATGCTGCACGGCTGATTTCATCACGCCCTAAAAATTATTTAAATTAATTATACCAGAATAAATTTAAACACATAAATAGATGTGAGAAAAGAGAAATATATTCAATGAAAAAATTGATTAAATTTAAACAATTTTTTCAATTAATATATTTTTCACAAAATTTTACTAGGACATAATGTCAAAAAGTATTCTAATAAAAACAGTACCTTATAAATAAAAAAAATTATGGGGTTTAACACCAAAAATTATATTGTGGCTGTACAAAACTGTAGTTCGGCCCATGATCACATACGGCTCTCTGGTATGATAGGCCAAAACCAATGAAGCCACCACTATACAAAAGCTTCAGCGTTACCAGAGATTAGCTTGTATGGCTGCCACGGGCTGCATAAGGACTTCATCCTACACCAACAGCAGCTTTGGAGGCTATGCTGGAGCTAACACCGCTTCATCAACATATACAACAAGAAGCAACTTTAGCTGCCATTAGACTCAAGACCCTAAATCTTTTAAGTAAGAGTAGAGTCCCCCATACAGATATAATCGATAGAATTTACTCAAAAATTCCTATCTTACAAGCCAAGTATGATAGGATCCCAAAACAATTTGTATTTGATAAGAAGTACAGGATACAATTGAAGGAAACTGACTATCTGGAAGGATTGGGTCCAAGAGAGCTCAGTTTTCACGGATGGCTCTAAGACAAATGAAGGTGTGGAATCTGGGGCTTTCTCTGAAGACCTTAATATCCACATATGCACACCGCTGGGTACCCACAACACAGTCTTCTAGGCTGAATGTATCATCCAAGCGGCCAAAGCGATAGATGCTAGGAATGTGAAAGACTTCTCCATCAGTATACCGACTGACAGTATAGTGGTACTACAAGCTCTGAGTTGCAACATGACGAACTCGGGACTGATATACGAGTGCCATCAACGATTGAATGAGGTATGTAAGCAAAACAATGTGACTCTGCAATAGATCAAGGGACCCAGTGGATCTAGAGGCAACATTGCAGTCGATGAACTGGCCATAAGGGGATCGGCCCTGGCAACCATAGGGCCGGAACCAATAATACCAATCCCCTTTGGCTACGTTTGTTCACTGGTATGTAGATACTTCAATAATTTACACGTTCAGCTCTGGAAAAATCTAGTAGACTGTAGACAAGCTAGGGAGGCCCTGCCTGAAATAAACAGTTGTCTAACCAAGGTTCTAATGAGACTGAACAAGCCACAGATCAGGATAGTAACAAGTGCTATCACAGGACATGGCTCTTTTAACAAACATTTGTTCACCATAGGTGTTACTGATAGCCCCCTATGCAGGGCATGCATGGGAGAGGAAGAAACGGCGGCTCACGTGTTGCTGACATGTCCAGAAGTCGCTTCATACAGGGCTAAACATCTCGGCACGCCGTAATCGCTCCCCGAAGTTGCTGACTGCTGAGCTTCTTCAGGGAGATATCATGGCTCGAATAACCATAGTATTCCTGCCCACACGCAAAATACGCGCTTAGACGTGGAGTTGCGGAAAACGGCCCTTTGTAAACTAAACTAATAAATTTAAAAAATAAGACTTTCTTTTAAGTGACCCAACATTTTTTAACCAATCAGCTCGCATTGAACAATCTCTTAATAACAGGTTGAAATGATCAGTACATGGAAGTCAAAGTAGTAAGTGCTTGTGCTCTTGTCCTTAAAATATGTTAAAAAACACGACGTAAAAAAGCTGTGCATATTATGAGCAAACCTAGAGAAAGTTCTATTCGTCCTGTCCTACACTTATAATTTCGTGAGGTCCTGGAAGGTGATCGGCCAACTAACAAGCAGTATCATGTGCAGCATGACTAGATTTTATTTCACTAATGTACTAAAGTGAGTAGCAAAAATCTACTAAAGTATACTAACTGGTTTCATAACCAATTCTAATCTTAATCTTATACATTAGCTGCATTTTAAAAAGGGTATAAAGTAAGTATTAAATTCACAATGCATAACACTTTATTGAATAGAAAAATATTAAAAGTTTGTAACTTTTAACACAACACAACATCTTTTATCATTATTATTACACACCGTCACATATCCACAGCCGAACATAGGCCTCCCCTAGGAAAGAAGTAAACAAAACAGGAGACAATGGGGGAAGGTGATAATAGGCTGCATGTGTGATAACAGTATGGATCTGAGATGTAGTCCTTCACTGCTGGCCATATGAGGAAGCTTAAGAGTCTCTCTGAGAGACTGTTTCTCTGCACGATAGATTTAGAAATGAGGATATCCGCAGTAAGACCAAAGTAAGTGACATACCTAACAGATCTTCTGTAAGCCGACTATGGACTGGCCACATAGCTCAAAGAACTGATAACCAATAAAGAAAGTAGGTTCTCGAGTTGTAGCCTCGTACCAGTAATCGAAGTGTAGCTAGATTAAGTGATGACATGGTAAGAGATGCAGGAAATCAGCAGCTGAGGACCATGCTTTGTGACATTCTTTGGGGGAGGCTTATATTCAGCAGTGGACTTGTGAAGGCAATTATTATGATGATGAATAGAGAGGAGGGAAGATATCTCTCTGATGAGGAATCATACAGTAAAAATATTTTAAAGATTTTTTAAAATACATTTAGGGTTATATATTATATTACCTGTGTATGCATAAGCAATATTCAGCTGTAGTATATTATTGTGTTTAGTAGCCAACATTGCTTGAGAAACAAGTGATTGTAGATCATCGGGAAGGAGTGATAAACGTCCAGCAATGTGTAACCGAACTCCCCACTCGTTAATTAAATCACTAAAATAAAAATAACATGTTTAAGATAAAATAAACAGTTTCATTTATTTCAAATATGGTCAGTTCTTAAAAAATATTTTAATATATAAAGTCCAGTTAGTGTTAATAAAAATTAATAAACATACTAAATATAATTATTATACATATAATTTCTTGATACAAACATTTCATCAAGAAGTCTCTTAAATTTATCACGTGCTAAATCCATGAGTGCGGAGACTTCTTCATCACTTCTTTTAAAATTTTCTATACTAAATGCATATACTGTCACTTCAGGAACACCTAAATCTAAACACCACTGTAAATATGTTTAAAAATTATCATTATGCCAGCATTACATATAATAATGCTATATATAAATTTCAAGTAAACAAATTTATAAGAAAAATTACACTTAATAAAACAATTGTTAACGCACTTTAAGTGTTTCTGAAAGCTTATCAAAACCCTTGTGGTGTCCAACACTGGCCTTGACACTGTTTTTTTTAGCATATCGCCTGTTTCCATCCATAATAAAAGCAATATGCTGTGGAATTCTGCCACTTTTAACAACTTTTATACAAAAAAGTTGGAAAAAAGAAACGCAATTTTCTTTCACCCACGACATTATTCACAAACTAATATTTTTATCGTATGTATGTATGTAAAAAATATAATTTTTATAGCTAAACTAAGTATATAGCAATCAAATATCAAACATAGAACATAACATAGATATTTTTTTAAATATGGCAATTGGCAACCTAACAATTACTGCCAACATCCAGTCAATAAAAATACTAGTGACTTGAAATGAAACGACGAACAATCTAAAGAGAAAATACGATTCTGATTATAAACCGAAATCATAATGTTAAGAACCATAGAATACTATAATAATGAATCATGAAATGACTTGTGCTGAAGTATATTAAATAAATGATGTATGTTAGGTTGAATTAAAATAATACTAAACTCAATACCATATTTAAAATAATAAATAATACTAAATAAAGACGATTGCTTGCTAAATAATAATAAAATTTTATAACTTAATATTATTTAAATCCAAAATTCCTAATGGAATATAAGACATTTGAAAACATTTTCCCTTTTTTAGAAAAACTTAAAAGAGAACGAATTTCTGTAGGAAGAGGAATTTTAAGATTTACCAAAGTGTTAAATAATGAAGTATGATCATATAAAGGACACGAGAAGAAAATATGGTTGAGTTCACCAATATCCTAACCACATATTGAAGAATTTTTAATATGAAGCCTAGCAAGGTGAACCGAATTACAGCAGTGACCTACAAGAATAGATGTTTCTTAATTTCAAATATCAAAGGATTGCGGGAAATGTCATAGAAAGGATTACATAACAATGCTTGTAAAGAACTAAGAGAATCTGAAAATATCACGCTTGATTTTAATTTAAAAAGATAGTAATATTTTATTGATTGTAAAATGGCTAACATTTCTCCAGTATAAACTGAAGATTCGGGAGGACTTTTCATTTTTTGAACTATTCTCCAATTTTGATGGTATATTGCACATCCAGTACAACCTTTTGATTTAATCTTAGAAGCATCTGTAAAAATATAATGACAATCTGGGAAATTCTTGTCCAACGTAAATACAAATTTTTTATTTGATTCAATAGAAAATTTATTTAATCCTATATCTAATATAACATTGGGTTTGAAAAGTGCAACTTCAAACGAATTGGAGAAAAGAGGCAGAGTCGCCGACCTATAAATAGGATCTAGTAAGGAATTATAACATTTATAGCTTTTAACTACATAGGTTAGGTGTTTCTTCATTACGCCAGTATTTTATACTACTACTACTGAATTAATTGAAATGTACTGAGAAAGCAAACGAATTTTAGGAAGTAATGGATGGTTTGAAAATTGAAGAACCCGATAAAAAAAGGAATCCGATAAATATTGTCGTCTAATAAAAAGTGGAGGATCACCGCATTCAATCTGCAAGGCATTGATAGGCAACGAATAAATAGCGCCTATGTCGAATGCGCCTTGTGTTGAATGATATCTTATATTTTTAATCATTTTTTACTCGCTGGTTCAAGAAGAAATGAGGCATAATCTAATCGGCTTCTTATAATTGCATTATAAATTAATTTTAAAGTATATGGATGAGCGCCCCACCATACCCTGCACAAAGCTCTAAGAATGTTTATATTTTTTTCGCATTTTTTTGGGTATAAATGATATGAGGCATGCCGGATAATTTATTATCAAGAATGACACCAAGGAATTCAACTTGTTGAATATTTACAGGCGGATAATCAAAAAGGCGAACTTGGATTTCAGGTAAAACTCTTTTGCGCGAAAAAATTACTGTATTACTTTTACTTGGGGAAAGTTCTAGTCCATGATCATCTAACCAAGATGCCATAGAGAGGAGATCTTGTTCTATCGCATTAGCACAAGATTCTATACATTTATCATTAACATAAACTAAGATATCATCAGCATATTGCAAAATTCTACACTTTGAAATAGACTGGTCCAAATCTGACGTATAAATATTGTATAATAAAGGACTTAAAACAGAGCCTTGTGGAAGGCCTTTGAAAACCTTTCAAGTATATTTTAGATCATCATCAATTTTAATATGCATATATCGATCTAGATATAAATTGATAATCAAATTTGTAAGTTTTTTGAATATGTTAAGCTTAAACATCTTTTCTCTAAGGATGTTGAGTCTGACATTATCGTAAGCAGAAGAAATGTCAAGGAAAGCAGCAAGGACCGATTCATTTCTCGAAAATGCTAGTCTAATATCTGTGGTGAAGATAGAAAGACTGTCATATGTGCTTTTACCTTTTCTGAATCCATATTGGGTATTTGATAACAATCCATGACTTTCTACATACCATTCAAGACGGTTCTTGATCATATGTTCAAAGGTTTTAATTAGAGTTGAGGATAGAGCGATCGGTCTATAGGAAGAGCTGTCGTTAGGATTTTTGTCAGCTTTCAAGATAGGGATAATTACTTGAGTCCGTCAAAAGTCAGGAACGAAGCCTATGTCAAACAAAACGTTAATGATATTTAAATAGTAGGATAAAATTTGATCATTACATTTGGCAAGTAGTGAATGGTTTAGACAGTATTCCATACCGTCTAAACCAGGAGCAAAATCGTGAACGTGAGAAAGGACGAGCTTTAATTCATATAAAGAAAATGGACGTTCTAAGGGATGAAAAAAAGAATCACATGGAATACTTTGAGGTAGCTCCTCTCTCAAAGGAGCAGAAGAGGGGGCAAGTTTATCTAGAAAAGTATTTATAGATTGAGAGGGAATGGCACCACACACAAGAACAAGATGAAAAACAACAGCGAAATTTTCTAATATTACGCCAAACAACTGATGAAGGCATTGAAGGAGAAATTGAGGAACAAAAGGCATGCCAACTTGTTTGTTTTTTTGTGCGAAGAGTATTTTTAGTCACTTCTTGTACACGTTGAAGGTATGAATAGTTTTCCGAACTCATGTCTAATTTATATTGTTTTTCGGCTTTTTTCCTATTACGAATGGCCTCAGTACATTCAGAATCCCACCATGGAGGGGAGGGCCTACATTTATTATTTAGAGTTTTAACAGGAATTGTTTGATCTGCTGCATTTATAACTGCATTTGAAAATTCTTCAACAATAGAAGTTATATTATTTTCAGAAATAGGAGCGATTTTTAGAATTTCATTGTAAAGAAAAATATTGTACAGGTTCCAGTCTGCTCTGTCTAATTTGTATTTAATACATGGTTTTTTGTTAATTTCTGCCAACTCTTTGTTTGGAAAGGAAATGAGAATGGGAAAATGGTCACCGCCGTGAGAGCTATCTAGAACTGACCAATTAAGAAGAGTGGTTAAATCAGGAGTACAAATTGATAAATCTACAGCACTTCTAGACTCATTAGGACGAGAGCGTTTCGTAATTTTACTAGTATCAAGGACATCAATGTTAAGTTCGTCAATTATTTCAACTAAACTATCGTATTTATCAGTATTATCACCCCATAAATAATGATGACAATTAAAGTCACCAAGAATTATAAATGGTTTGGGTAAGGAGGCTATTAAAGATTTTATTCTGCGAAACGTATGGACAGAAGGGGATGGAACATAAATAGAAACGAAAGTAATATTTTGAATTCTTCAATTTTAATATTATTTTGTCTTGTGTGTTCAGGACATCTAGAATCTGTGGCTTTGTGGTTACCTGAGCAAAATAAGCAATGAAAAGATCCATTATCTTTGTCGCAAGAAGAAGAGGAGTGATCACCTCCATATTTTGAGCATATTGGCTTGGAACGACATAAATCTTTAGTATGTTCAAATCTGCAGCACTGAAAGCATTGGAACGTTGGAAGCTTAAAAATTTTAACAGGTATGGAAGAATAGCATAAATAACCCCTCGAGGGAAGAATATGACCGTCAAATGTGATTACGACGCTTTCAGAGCTTTCACATCTGACTTTGTCCTCGTTGCGAATTCGGTAATTTAATCTTCTTACTTTTAATACAGGAATGGTGTTTGGATACGTAGATAATTCGGAAATAATCTCTTCTGGTGTCCAATCTTTTGGTACACCTTTTATAACTCCCATACGAGATACGTGAAAGGATAGAATAAATGTTTTATATTTATCATTTACGGATGGATTTTCTAAAAATAGATTTGCATCAATAAATTTAGAGAATTCAACCGTTATTCTATTTCTCCCGATACGTTTTAGGCCTCCATTAACTATATTTTGTACATTTCATTTTTTCAAAGGTGACCAAATGAAATGGCATTTAAAGTTTTACCAGAATTAGGAGAGTCTTCTTTTACTTGAACATGAACGATAAAAGGACCTGAATCTGTAGAATTATAAAGAGGAAGAGATTGAAATCTTTGTGAATCTATTTTTTTATTATCGCTATCTATATGCGTGTTAAGAGATTTAGAAGAGATATAACTATTGGCAGAATTTAATGTTTGTGATAGAAGAATGCCAGATGATTGTGAAAGAGGGATATCAGATGATTGTGTACAAGCAATATTGGATGATAAAGACATGGGAGATTCATATGCACGTTGTCCTGACATATTGCTTTTGATAGAGTTAGAGCCTACAATTTTAATTTTAGATGATGAAGTTTTACAAGTATCGCAGTCCGATTCTGAGAATGAGGAATTGGTGGAAAAAGCTAAAATTCTTCTATTTATGTCAACCCGATTAGCATGCTCTTCTTTCTTCCTTTCCTTCACTTTATGTTTTCTTTTTTCTTTTTGTTTGAAATAATTTTGAAGGTGTCATCAAAAATTTCTTGCGATAATGACTGCCGTGGTTTTTTAAATGAACCTTCTAAATCATTTTCGATTTCAACATAAGCAGCTGGTGAGGAAATAATGTTAGTGTCAGAATAATTCGGATCCGGTGGCTTAGGCGGAATTGGATTAGACATGGCGACCGAGAGACTAAGGCTACGTTAAACTGTTTTGTGATAGTATGAAATTGTCGCTAAATGAGATACAATATGAAAATGCAGATAAATATTATTAATATATACTAAAATATATAAGGAATGTAATCAGAATATTACAAGAAAACTTAAAATAATTAAAATGACACCAAAAACGTGTAAAACCGTTATTGACGTTCAGTTGACAATCAAACATAGATAAATGTTAATGTTAATTACAATGTACTCTGTGGATAAATTAATATTAGGTATGTAGCTAGTATATATTATACAGTAATCTATGATATGTACAATACATGGAGGTTAGAGAACAGGAGAACGATCGCCGTAGAAAATAGTGTCCCAGAAACGTAAACAGTGAAACCTATAGATAAATTGACGCCTTCTTTTGCATTTGCACACGAAAAAAATAGATTTATGCATACGTCTTGCATAGAAATGAGACAGAGCGGTGTGATTGTTTGTCCCTTTCTCCGTACCGGTTTTTTGTTTAGCAAACTACATTTTGCTAAACAACTTTGACAGTTCATAGCGATCTAAGGAGTTTACAAGTTAGTTTAAGTTAGAAAAAAGTGTTTTGTGAGCTTAAGATTGGTGAATATTGTTCAGTTCAGTTCTTAGAACAATGAAATTTTTTATCTAAATATGTTTAAAAGTCGTAAAGATTATTGTATAACCTAAAACTAAGTTATCGTCCTTTCTCATTCGAGGCCACGCTAATCATTAGTCTATAAGTTTCTCTGTCTATGCCCAGAAACATGAAGGTTAGAGAACAGGAGAACGACCACTACGTCCTAAAGCATAGCCCGCCTGTCCTAGAAAATTGTAGAATATATAGCGGCGCTGACGTCGGTAAGTAGTGACCGCGAAGTTAGCTGTTTATTAGTACAAGTAGATGAAGTTAGTTGAATGATGAAATTTTCTTCGCGGCATTGGTGAGAAAATTTTCATGCTCCGTAATTTTGTAATTTTTGCCAAAAGTGGAGAAAAAAATGGAGAAATATTTTATTGTGAGCTGATGTGCAAGTGGTTTAGCATCTGATCGGAAAAATAGACTGAAAATTACTTTTAGTGACTGAACTTAGTGATCGCAGCGCCTCACTTATGGTGTCCATATTTCTGGGACACTATTTTCTACGGCGATCGTTCTCCTGTTCTCTAACCTTCATGCCCAGAAATATGGCACGAGAAGTGAGGCGCTGCGATCGCTAAGTTATTTATTTTTCCTTAGAGTGACACATATTTTTCCGTTCGAAATTTTGCTTACGGGATTCCGTATGTGTGTGGCCGACCCGTTCGTTCCATTTTGGAATTCCAAAAGGGAATCCCGTTTTGTAAGCAAAATTTCGAACGGAAAAATATGTGTCATTCGAAGGAAAAATAGGAATCAAAAAGACGGGTCATTGATTTTATATGGACTTGCTGCGTTTGGAATCTCAAATCGGAATTCCAAAACGAAATCCCAAAACAGAATTTCGTACGTATGTGGCAGGCCTAGTAAGAAGTATTATCGTTATACCCCTATTACACTACACTGAATCAGGGTCCCTAAGCCAAGAAATTGTTTTGTTCGCTTACGGTACTTCGTATTTCGTTACAATGACTTTTCAGAAATATTTATTTTGACGGATGAATGGTTAATTCGCCTGTTTGTATTTCGGAATAGTATAGTTTCGTAGATGTATTTGGAAAAGGCGACAAAACTGAAGGTGACATTTAGAACTACCATAAAGAATTAACACACCACAAAAGAAATAAGACTAAAGCAGAAAAAGTGTTTCATATATTCATGTAATCTCCTGTCACTCCTATAAAGGGAGATGCATTGGATATATGGGATGACATGAAAGAGTTATTTCCCGGGCTTAATAGCCAAGCTAAGATCAATTTGCCTATCGTGACATCCTGGACACACCATGAACGGTTATTCTCAGTGGCTGGATCAACAATCACCAGGAGTCTTAACTTTGCAGGTAGGATTGAAATAAAAAGGTATATTTGTTATGTATCATACACTTATGTATTTTTAGTTTTAATTAATTAGTAAGTACCTATATTTAACAACAAAACTGGTTATAGAGATAGATATATAGAGATAGATTTTAAAAAACAACATCAGTCTTGTTTTAAGATGCAGGTATACGAGCTCTTTAATATTTGAAATATTCTTTAACAACTTAGCTATCATAAAATTCTAAATAACAATTTATTTTGTTAAAAAACAGATTAATACTCTTTGTAACAAAAAGCGCGCGCACAACAAGGTAGAAATCTTAAAGTCACAAATTATGTTTGCCACTTACTTACTTTTATCTTAAAACCATATTTTGTTTTTCCATATAGGAAACTAAACTTAATAGCTTCTCGAAATTCTCTTCCCCCATTCTCAGGTATTCGAAATTCATTCGGCTCCAGTTGAACCACAAAAAATTAAAATTAAAAACTACAGTACTAAAAAAAGTTGGCTCTCGATGGGATTAAAAAAATCGTGCAGACATAAAAGAATATTAAAAATAATGCAAAATGAAACTAAAAACGAAGTTATACGAACACATTACAATATTTACAGTAAAATGTTAAATAAATGTATAAAAATATCCAAAAGAATAGATTACATTAAACAAATGGAAAAATCTGACAATAAAACTAAAACGATGTGGAAAATTATTAATAATAAAACCGGTAAAAATAAAATGAAATTACTTCAAAATATAATTTTAAAAGAAAATAATACATTAATTTCTTCCCCCCACATCGTAACAAATATGTTCAACGAGTACTTTGCCACTGTAGGTCAATGTTCTAACTCCAATAATATGGTAAATAGACATCCCGTTATAAATCCACCAACAAACTCTTTCTTTTTAACACCTGTTGATCCAAGAGGAATAATGAATATAATTAAAAATATTAAAAATAAACATAGCTGTGGCATTGATGATATACCACCAATCCTGGTAAAGAAATGTGCAGAAATATTAGATATCCCTCTAGCTTCACTTATAAACCAAAGTTTTGAAAATTCTCAGTTTCCGGATGCACTAAAAATTTCACTAATAAAACCAATATTTAAAAAACACGACCCCCAAACGCTCAGTAACTATCGACCCATAGCCCTGCTTCCCACGTTTGCTAAAATATTTGAGAAAGCCATGTGTAACCGACTCTATCATTATTTAGAAAAATACAATATATTAGACGAATCACAGAACGGTTTTAGAAAAAGTAGATCAACAACTATGGCAGTATATAAATATATCAAAACGGCAGTGCAAAATATTGATAATAAAAGAGCCACCATAGGCCTCCTTTTGGATATGACGAAAGCATACGATAAAGTTCAATTTAATATACTTTTAAATAAATTAAAGGGTTCGGGAATTCGTGGAACGGCCTATAAATGGTTCCAATCATATCTGACAAACAGGAAGCAGATAGTTCAAATCGAACACCGCAACGATGAAAAACGGGAAATCGTTGTAGTACAGTCCCAAATCCGGGACCTCACATGTTCAATCCCTCAAGGTAGTGTCTTAGGATGCCTATTGTTTTTAATATATATAAACGATTTACCCAAGATAATAAATAACGAAAACACATTAAGCGTACTCTTTGCCGACGATGTGTCAGTGTTAGTGAACTGCGATAAAAACACAAATTATAACTATATTATCTACAACACTCTACACACTATAACAAATTGGCTTGAAGATCACAACTTAGAAATTAACTTTAAAAAGACCAAAATTATGCAATTTAAAACATATAAAAGCAGCCCATTAACTTTAAACATAAACTTTAATAATATACAACCAGAAGAAGTTGATACTTTTAATCTTTTAGGTTTGAAAGTAGATTCAAACATCAATTGGAAAACGCACATTAATTATATAAAGTCTAAAATTTCAAAATTTACGTATGCTTTATTTCAAATTAAATACACCACTGACACAGCCACGGCATTGTCAGCTTACTATGCCTATGCTCATTCGTGGCTTAAATACGGAGTTATGTTGTGGGGAAGTAGCGTCGATGTGCAGCAGCTTTTTATTACCCAGAAGAAGTGCGTTAGAATACTAGCCCAGATAGATAACACTACTAGCTGTAGACCGTATTTCAAACAACTAAATATTCTTACCTTACCCTGTATGTACATTTATGATCTATGCCTGTTTGTCCACAAAAATAATAATAGTTTTAAGAAAATTAAAGATACGCATAACTTAAATACACGTAACAAAAATAAATTATACCTACTACAGTCGCGAACAAAAATGTTAAATACAAGCCCCTACTATATGGCAATAAAACTATATAATAAATTACCACAGGAAATAAAAAATATATCAGAATTAACCAAATTTAAATAAAGACTCGGTAAATATTTAAAACAAAACCCCTTCTACTCAGTAGAAGAGTATTTAGATAAAAAATAACACTATTATATATTTTTTATATCTTTTTATAGCTTTTGATTTGATTTTATTTTATGTATGTTAATAGTATATAAGCAGTGCCCTTGTCAAATTTGCAGTGCCTGAAAAGGGCGTCTAAGTTGTAAGCACATTTTCAATTTAATACCAATTATGTACACTTAGATTGCAAATAAATGATTTGATTTGATTTGAATGATTTCCCCTAAATTTAAAATGTTCTTTCACCCATATCTTAAGAGGAGAGGCCTCTTTTTTTCTTCAATGTTAATTGTCGTGATATTTTTCATGTTCAAAACGTCCAGTAATAAAATTTTGTCCACATATTATATATCATGCAAAACTTGACGATATATCGATATTTATCACGCGATATATATTGATACTGTTTAAATATATCAATACTTTTTTACTTGTCCATCCCTGAGTAAGGGCGTAAAATCAGGGTAGTGTAATAATTGACGTCCCAAATTAGTTGCCACGCCTACACTTATTTCAAGGCCCTGATTCAGGGTAGTTTAATAGGGACATTATTCACGATCAAAATCATGATTGATATTACGTTAGTACTCTTATTAGTTTGTGATTGATATTTTTGAGTTCTGCTGTTACGTACCACAGAGTATCTTTGTAGCAGTTACTATACTCTTTGTTTGAGTTTGACATATGTCTATAGTTCATAAAAGATAGCTTGATCTCTGCGACAGCTGTCAGTAAAATCACGCCTATGATGTCCTGAATTTCTTAGTAGTACAGACACGTAGACAGAGATACAGACAGTACCTGTCAATGTCATACTCTTTATGGGCAAACCTAATTAGTGCCGCCCTTTGAGTATTCAACCAACTGGAGAGGCCATGCGCGTTAATTCCTAAACAAAAACTCTGTCAACATCAGGGGGGCGCAAAATAAACACACAACTGTATACTTAACTACAAATGCAAAATTAAATCGTGTCACTATAAACGCACACTACAACATTTGTGTTTGTGTTCATCGCGTTTAAGCATACCATTCAATCGTACACGTGTCGATACACTGATAGCGCTGGCCAAATGCGTAAGCAACGTAAGGCGTGGACTATGTCGATAGTTTTTTATCGATAAACACATCACCATAGTCCGCACAAGTTTTTATTTGATTATAAGTAATACATAGATAAATAATACAAAGGTGTTATTTGAAATTACTTTTTATAGTATTTAAAAATGATCTTCGGAAAAAAACTTATAAATTATTTAAAGAAACTTTAGTCGTCGATGGTGTGTTTACCTGGGATAGTGGTGTTGGAAGTGGTCGTGCCAGGAGTAGTGGTGCTGGGACTAGTGGTGACGGAGTTAGTGCATGCAATTGAGGGAGGGCGGGAGGTGCTCTTCAATCCAGGTCAGACACATCATTGTAATTAGTTAGCGGAAGTTTGCAAAGTAATAAATTATTTATTGTAATAGATTTCCGCAAAGTAACGCCTGATTCTATCAAGAAACTTTATTATTTTGCTACAGGTTTATTTTACATTATGTAGGATAAAATTTAAAATATTTAACAAATCAAAATAGGAGGTTTAGTTAACTTATTTTAAAAATCAGATTTATGAAAATAAAAATCCTATCGGTTTATCATCTTACTTACTTACTTACTTACTTACTTATCGTCACGCACAATCCCTAACGGGGTAGCCAGAGAGAACAGATCGCCAAGTGTCACGATCCTTACATACCTCTTTCGCATCTTTCAGGTTCATTAACTTCTTCATACATGCACGTCTAGGTATCCGAGTACTCTTGACCCTCCCCTCTTCGAGCACTTTGCTCACATGGTCTTCGAAAGTTAGTCTCGGTCTACCTCGACACCTTTTAATATTTACTTTCGCTCTATATATTTTCTTCACCATTCGGTCTTCACTCATTCGTTCAACGTGTCCAAACCATTGGAGTACGCCCCTATCAATTTTTGTGATAAGGTCATCTTTCAATCCTGCCATATTGCGAATCTCTTCGTTTCGCTTTCGGTCGGCTATGGTAACGCCACACATTTTACGAAGAGATCGCATCTCCACTGCATTCAACTTGCTTTTATGCTTCTTCTGGCATACCCAGGTTTCGCTGCCATATAACAAAGTCGGTACCAACACTGCGTTATGTATTGCAAGGCATGCACTCTTCACCACGCCTTGCCTTTTTACTAATGCATTCAGGGCACCATTGACTTTGTTTCCGGCAGCGACACGCCTATCCACATCTAAATCACATCTTCCATCCCGGCTGAAAGCACTCCCCAAGTATACAATTTCATTTACCTGTTCTAGACATTCCTGATTTACCCATATTTCACATTTCGTTCTCTCTTCGTCCTTTTCAAATACCAGAACCTTAGTTTTATTAGCATTCAAACGGAGACCTTTAATTTCACATTCCTCTTTCATACACGTGACTAATGCCTGCAGTTCTGCTTCTGATGGTGCAATAAGCACTGCATCATCAGCATACAGCAGACAATTAACTTTTATGTCACCCAATTTCACACCCAAACAGCTATCTTTCAGCTTCTGTAAACAGCTGTCGAGATACAATATGAACAGCCAGGAAGACATGACACAACCCTGTTTTACGCCCGCTTGGACGCTAAACATGGGTGACAGGTCATGCCCTACCCGCACACAGGCTTTACAGTCATAGTAAAGTGACTGCACAGCCCTTAACAATCGACCATCCACACCATATCCCGGCAACAGTTCCCACATTTTCTTCCTTATAACCTTATCAAATGCTTTCTCCAGATCCACAAAAGCACAGAAAATCCTCTGGTTAACACTCAGAAGCTTCTCCGTGATCATGCGGAGAGAAAACATTTGATCCGCGCATCCTCTTCCAGGTCTAAATCCGCATTGTGCCTCCCATAAGAATCTTTCCGATTTCTCTTGCATCCTGCGTGTCAAAACCTTCGAATAAACTTTACTTGCTAAACTGGTCAAGCTGATCGCCCGATAGCACCCACAGTCAAAATGTGAACCTTTACCTTTATATAAAGGCACAATGACCGCGGATCGCCAATCATCCGGAACATCTCCCGTCCGCCAGCACAAATTGCACAGCAGATGAAAGCTGTCCCAGACGCGAGGCCCACCGTACTTGACCATTTCAGCAGTAACTCTGTCTAGTCCCGCAGCCTTACCACATTTCAAACTTCGAATCGCACGTTCAATCTCTTTCATGCTGATGACCTCAGTGTCATCGAGGTCCGTGTCTGGCGTGCCAGTCACGACGTCACCCCCGGATCCTTCACTAAGATCATGACACGCATACAATTCTCTATAAAATTCACTCCATCGCTGCATGACGTCAGATTTTTCTGAGAGGACGTCATTGGTTCTCGAAAGCACTTTGTTCATTCTTAAAGCTGTCGCACCACTCCGGGACCTTCCAACCTCTTTCCAGAAGAGTTTGGAGTTTTCCCTAAAGTTGTGCGACAACCTCTCGTCCGCTTCTATTCTACACCTTTCACGTACTTCCTCAATCAATGTTTTCGCATGAACTTTCTGCAGCTTATATCTTTCTTTCATCTTCTCTCTCATATGCTCATCGTTACTAGAGGCCAAGTAGTCTAACCATGCTTTTTTCTTCTTTTTTACAGCTTCTTTCACTTCATCATTCCACCATGCATCTCTTCTTTTACTACTACCTCTTTTTGTCGTACCACATACTTCTTCCGCTGCACTTACCATTCCATCCCTAAGGTTCTGCCATGTTCTCTCCACACATTCTTTCCTGCCATCGATGGTGTCAAGCTTTTCGGCTACCCTCGTGTGATATTTGTCCCTAGTATCCTCTTCCTGAAGCTTCCAGCTTCGGATGCGACAGACCGACTGTGGTTCTGTTACTGCCGTCCGGTGGCGCCAACCCGCGAACGAACCCCTAAATCTAGTAATTACTAGATAATGATCCGTTCCCAGGTCAGCACCCCTGAACACTCGTGTATCCATCACCTGTTTTCGCAGTCGGTCATCCACCAGGAACAAATCAATCATACTTCTCTCATTCTTTCTTTCTCTAGTGTACATATGGATCTTCCTGTGATTAAACATGGTGTTTGTCACAAGAAGACCCTTTTCCTTGCATACAGCCAGTATAAGCTTGCCAGCATCATTAACCCTTTTATCGCCAAACTTTCCAAGCACCGACTCGTATCCTGGTCGAGCGATACCTACCCATCCATTCAAATCACCACATACAACAGTTCTTTCGTTTCCCTTAACCAAATCTAGAACTTCTCTTACATTCTCCCAAAACTCCTCCAGCTCAGCCCTGGACGACGAAGCTACCGGCGCATAAACAGCCAAAAGGAATAACTTCGTCAGTCCCATTTTGAAGCGAACCCAGAGAAGTCTTGAGTTCACAACCTTGTATTCAGTCATAAGACTCCGGACCATATAGCTAACGTCCCGCCTTCAATACCACTGCCTTTCCGTTTGGTCTCCGACATACACACGACGTCTAATTCTCTTTCTTTCATTATTTCGATCAACTCATTCGTCTTATCTCTCATGCCTCCTCTAACATTCCACGTGCCAACTCTGCACTCCGTCCTCCACCTTCCGCCGTGTCGGGCTGTGCGTGACGGGTGGCGGTCCCCATCGCCGCTTTGCGCGCTGCATTCCACACCAAAGGGGACGAGCTGGTGTGCGTCGCCTTGGGGGGACGCCCTAACCCTCGTTCGCATGGGTGCGCAGCTGTGTAGAATTGCAGCCCTGAAAAGGGCTGGCAGGGGTCGCGACGAGCACGCTTCTACAATGACCCCCTTTATCATCTTAGATGGTGTTAACTAAGTTTTTGTTTTTATAATAAGGCTTCAATCACAAAACCGCTATTTCTAAAAATTTGTTGATTTTGAAGAGTTATTAAATGAACTATCTGGAAAATATTTTATAAGTTAGGAAAATAAAAAAGTTTTACACTGTATAACAGTTGAACAAAGTGAACTTTAACTTACAGACAGCTGCTTAAAAATAAAATGTGATATCTACCTAGGGCTAAGTATTCCCCATAAAGATGTTTTGCTAAACTAATGTACAATTGATGGCCGACGACTTGGCTACACAAAAAAAGTGTTAACTGTTTTAAAACTTAGACTAGAGAGTAACCCTGACAAGAAATTGAATTGTATATTAGTGATAGATGAAATGAAAATAAAACAATTGACGGAGTACTATACCAGTTCTAAAAGATATTTTGGTTATATACATAAGGCCTTTGGCTGCTAGCATGGTATTCCGTCAATTGCCTAATTTTCATTTCATTCATGAACAAGGTACAATAAATTTTTTTATCAGGGTTACTCTCCGCTCTCAATTTTAATGCCGTCAGTGCTTCTTGAGTGAACCATGGTCGGCGATCGATGGTCACAAAGGTAATAATAAAAATGTTTAATCTAAATCTAATTACAGCCAAACATTACCTCACAAGTTCATGGTTGGTACTGCAGTGTCAGCTAAGCTTCTTTTATTTTAAGCTTGGGGTATGAAATATGATTTTTCAAAATGTTCGGAGCAAATGGTGCAAGTCAGTTTGGGTATCCAAGATTTATGGTTTCTACAAGCTACAATCCAAGTTTGTCGCCTAAAAGGATCCTTTAGAAATCTGTAAAAACAAACCAATAATAGAAAAATTTACTACTTTTTGTACTGTTTTTACTGTAAAAGCTAAATAAAAACTACAAACCGGTTCGGCAGACAAACCCGAATGGTTAACTAACTTATCGATAGCTAAAGTTGTGGCGTCCATCACTATAGTGCAATACTTTCGGTTGCAGTGATACCAGTTTATTTTTATAAAAATTGCACACTTTTGCTGCGAAGTAGAAAGTTTCGATTTGACTTATTTGGCCTTTATTTTGTATATTATTTTGATAAATACTAGTTATCGATTATGTTAAATTATATAATATTCAGTATTGTGTTGAAATTGTGCTGAACATATAAATCATTTAACAAAATCCACTACACATCTATATGTAGTGATTATTATTCATCACAAACTAATTTAGTTATTAAGAAATATATTTTCGTTAATATATTTAACTTACGTAGTAAATTATATTTATTTAAAAATAGATTATTTTTCACTTTATGAACTATGATGGCCACACTTGGTATTGGAAGAAAATATATTCACAAGGTACGAGTTTTAATGATAAAATTACTTTAATATTATGTTAAAAATACTCACAGACGAAAAGTCACATTGTCCTTTTGTATAGTTGACGTTTTTGATTGTTTTTTTTTTTTCATGTAAATACACTGCAATTCGGCATTTTGACGGAGCTCGATTTACTGGCACGATCACTTCGGAATGACGCACGACGCGGAGCAACTAGTTTTATATAACGAGTATGAGTCGGACTGTCGTACCTTTTACTGAGGGGTATGCCTTGCGATGCCGTCTCCTTTGGTTTAATACTCAAAGGTGCCGCCATCTTGTTTGATATGAACCTCCATTCCACAGAGTACCTTTGTATAAACTCCATTCTCTTCGGTACGAGTGCCGACTGCCGAAGCCTTGTTTACGCTACGTGTTTTCCGTTCTCATTACTTTGTTTTGTTACTATTGCTGTTATTGTTTGTTAATTTGTTGAGTTTTGTTATCTTTTGTTATTATTGTTAGTTTCTTGTTGGCATAATACTAAAGAGAACGAAGAAAACCGTTTTGAACAGTCAAAGTCGTGAGTTTGTGATTCACTTACGTGAATATTTTGAGCGAGAGAACCAAAATGGCAGGCCGCTATTACCCATGGAGAACGTATGTGATAGAGTTGCAGATGCTCTTGGCATTGGACATGTGACAGTAATTGGCATCAGCAAAGAAAAGTAAGGCGAATCTTTAACCGCAGCATTGACCAAATAAAAAAAGGAAAAAGGCTGCTCCTGTCACAAACATTGACAACTTTGACGCCGCTGCGATTCGCAACCATGTTTATGGTTACTATACACGGGGCGAATTGCCTGCATTGCAAAAACTAGCCGCGTCCCTCAAAGACGCAGACTTGTTCAAAGGAAGCTTGCCATCTATTTATTTATTTATTTATTATATGGACAAAAAAACAGATAACAATCAAAATACATTAAAAATTACACATATACATATAAACGTTTTGTGCCAGATTGTTTTCCTAAGTATGTTGACACATCATTTTCATATTTTACTACAGAGGAGATCAAATCTACGCTTAACAATATTAATATTAATGCCGTACATTACTACATAATACAAAAAAAATTACATACAACAAGTTTAAAATCTATGTAATATGGGACATAACACAAACAACAAATTTTATGATATGGGAATTAGCGTGTATGACTGTAAGCTCTTTTACTGCTCTTTTGAATATTCTTGATCTTGGGTCAAAAATATCCAAGCAGGAGTCTTTCATGGATATCTCGTTGTTAAGTCGACACATTCTTATTATCGGGTTGTAAAAAGACGTATTATTCTTGTAAGTCTGCAGGTGAACTGTCTTGTTAGGAATTCGGGGATTGCGCTTTGTAATTAAGTTTAATTTACTTAAGAGGTAACCGGATCAATCTCATTATGTAGAATTTTATGTAAATATATAAGGTCATATTCCTTACGGCGAATAAGTAAAGAGGTCATTTTAAATTTGTCGAGTCTCTCACTGTAACCGACAAGACTGCGACCAAGACCACATTTGTAGCTAAGTATTCTAAGGGTTCTTTTTTGGACGCTTTCTATACTATCCGAATGCACCGTGTAGCAGGGAGACCAAATGACACAAGCATATTCAAGAATACTAAGGACAAGGCTATTATAAACGGTCAGGAAGCTTTGAGGCTGTTTGAAGTCCTTAGTGCATCTCGATATGAAACCTAGCAACCGGAATGCTTTGTTCTTAATGTGGGCATAGTGCTCACGAAATGTTAATTTAGAGTCAAACAGCACACCCTGATCTTTTGCTACCGTTTTTCTGTCTAATGAATCTTCATTAATTTTATAGTCATATGTCTGTTTATATCTCTTATTTGTGAACGTTATAATAAAACACTTTTTAACATTGAGATGCATATCGTTAAGCCGGCACCATTCGGATATTGAATCAATATCATCTTGTAGCTTAACACAATCAGATAAATCCTGTATTACACGGTACATTTTCAAGTCATCAGCATATAGAAGGCAGAGACTGGACAGTTTACAAATCAGATCATTTATAAATACAATAAAAAATAATGGACCGAGATGTGAACCCTGAGGAACACCGAATTTAACTTTGATAGGAGATGACGTGAAACCTTGGAGAGCGACAAGTTGGCTTCTATTATCGAGGTACGAATGAACCCCGCGCAGTAGATTTCCATGAGTACTCGACATAGCTAATTTTTTACAGAGTAAAGAATGGTTTACTTTGTCGAAAGCTTTTGTAAAATCAGTGTACACGGCGTCAACCTGCCCACCCACGGCGAAAATCTCGCACAAGTAGTTTTTGTATTCTAACAAATTAGTCACTGTTGATCTGCCTGGCTCTGCTCTGATCTGGCTTAATTTGAAAGTAAAGATGATCATATAACGCAGATTCAAAAACCTTAGCAACATCTCTAACGAAGATATTGAAAAATATTGGTTTTTCTTATAAAAAAGAGACAAAAGAAAAATTATTATGGAAAGAACCGACATCGCTCTTCCTCGAGTGATTTTTTTTTCCGAAAAGTCAAAAAAATCACAAATTGGGACTGTTCGATTTTTCGGGCCCACTTTATATCACATTGACGCGTAAACGTGGTATACGAAGCCAGAAGGCTTATTTATGTTTATTTATATGCCTCGTTACTAAGGCAGTGCATTTAGAATTAGCGTCTGATCTAAGTTCGGCGGGTTTTTTAGACGCTTTTAAGAGATTTATCTCTCGTAGAGGTCCGTGTCGATTTATATACAGCGATAACGGTACTAATTTTGTCGCCTCGCGTTCATATTTACATGAATTACATGGATTTTTAAAATCAGAAGAATATTATAAGGCATTCAGTCAGGTGCTCACTGATAATCGCATTGTTTGGAAACTCAACCCTCCAAGCGCTCCACATTTCGGGGGTTTGTGGGAGTCCAATATTAAGGTTGTAAAAACCCATTTGTTTCGCGTAATAGGTAAGCAAATCCTCACGTATGAAGAAATGCTTACTACTCTTTGTCAGATCGAGTGTATCTTAAATTCTCGCCCGCTTTATGTATTAAGCAGTGATCCATCGGAACCTACCGCACTTACACCCGCACATTTTCTAAATTTAAAACCACTTGAATGCTTACCAGCTGCAGATTTAAGCAAGGAACGTATTAATCTGTTATCACGCTTTTCTTTAATAGATTCTTTAGTTCAGTCCTTTTGGAAACGCTTCAGATTCGAATACTTACATACATTACAGAGTAGAGTGAAGTGGAATAAGAACTCTACTGCCATTTCTGTAGGGACGATTGTTCTAATAGACGTGGATAATACTCCACCGCTTCAGTGGCCTCTAGGCGTTGTCACCGAATTGTTTCCCGGTAAGGATGGTGTGGTACGCGTTGCGCAAGTTAAACTTAAGAATTCCACTTTAAAACGCCCTCTTATCAAACTGTGTCCTTTACCAACACAGTGATTAATATAGTTAATTTTACATTATCGTTTATATATTTAGTTTAATTCTTAGGTCATAACGTCGCTTCATTTCGCTACTATATAAGTATTTATCTATATATATCTATATTTTTATACTTTACTTGCTAGTTGAGGATACCTCAAGGCCGGGGGGGTGTTCGCGCCACTTTGCACTATCGCTTAACGCTTATAAGGGATTCGTTAATTATTATCCAATAAGATTACTGTAAAGCCCATTTCCGGTTTCCTATCTACCGCTTTATGCTCAGCATGTGCATTCGTGTGTTAACGGGCTCACACAAGTTGAGAAGACACGCAATCAACCGCACCGCTTATATCTCGCATCATCGCTCCCGCCCTTGTGTAATTTGGATATTGAATTATACAAGCATATAGTAAAAAGTATAGACATTTGCAATAACGCTATATTTCGTGATTATCTGTGAAGTTGATAAGTGTGAAGACAGCCGGCAGCCATCGAGACACGAGGCAGATCAGCAGAAGTCCAGGTGGGTGCACATGCATTCCTTCACGTCCTTCCTATATCCCGAATTTAGGGGATTTGCAGTATCACGAATAAATTGAATTCCATTCATCGCTCGCACCGCGCTCATATACAGTCCACTATTCTATTTAAATTAATAGCCGCACCGCATAACATTATTTAATACATCTGAACCAGCAGTTTGGTGGTTGAAGGCCAAATCCACCAGGGACAAAGTAGTGTTTCAAGACGAGACATGGCTAAACGCCAATCATACCTTATCCAAAGGTTGGACCGATGATACCGCACAATCAACCACCAAAGTACCCGAAGGCAAAGGTCAAAGATTAGTCATCGCTCATGCTGGGACGTCATCTGGTTTTGTACCTAATTGCCTATTGGCATTCAAATCAACTAAAACTACTGAATACCACGAGGAAATGAATTTTGAAAAATTTAAGGAGTGGTTTTTAAAATTATTAAATAATTTAAAGGAGCCACATTGCATTATTATGGATAACGCCCCATATCACTCGGTCCAAAAGCACAAGCCACCAACTTCGGCAAACAGAAAATTAGAAATCATTGCATGGCTTCAAGAAAAAGGAATAGAGGCCAATGAAACTATGCTTAAAAATGAATTATTAAGATTCGTTGGTCTGCACAAACCTAGTACTCCAACGTATGTCTTAGATGATATAGCCCACGAAAAGGGTCATACCGTCATAAGACTACCCCCGTACCACTGCTAGTATAATCCGATCGAGCTTATCCGGGCCCAAGTCAAAGGTTTGTTTGGTTGAATTTCAGTTAGATAGGTACTTTAATTATTAACTACTGAATAATTAATCTTATTAAAAATATGTTTTCGCTTAAGGTTACGCTGCCAGATGCTGAAACGATTGTGCCGGTTAGTCTTCCTCGGAACCCTGGGCAAGCTCACCGTTGTGTACTTGTGAAAAGGGTAAACAATGACCTTCCATGGAAAGTAGCTCAATCCTTGGTCAGAACCACTGACATCTCAGGAGTACGTGTGCTGAACATTTGTGACCAGGAACTGATTATAGAAAAAGGCACTGGTTGGTACTTGTGAGAGAGTGGATTGGTTACGTCGGTGCCAATATCTATCGAGTGGGACCCCCAGCAAGGATGCACAAACGAGAGTGACCACACTTTTGGAAGACTGTCGCAGCGTTCTCTCCCCGAACGAAATGGTCAAGGCGAAGAAGTTGTTACTCAAGTACGCCGATGTATTCTCATCAAACGATGCCAACATAGGAAAGACTGGCTTAGTTCAACACAAAATAAACACAGGAGAAGAATCACCTATCCGTCAGCGGCCAAGAAGATTGCCGGTAGCACGTGAAAAGGAAGTGGAAACCATGATTGAGGGAATGGTGAAGGATGGTGTTATTGAACCTTCATCTAGTCCATAGTGTTAACCCGTGGTGCTGGTAAAGAAGAAGGACGGCAGCATGCGGTTCTGTGTTGACTACCGCCGTCTGAACGACGTTACAAAGAAGGACAGCTATCCCTTGCCAAGAATTGATGACATGCTGGACATGCCTACAAGAGTAAAGTGGTTTACCTTGGATAGTTGGTTAGTTCGTTTATCTAGTGGCTGGATCTAAAATGTGGCTACTGGCAAGTTGAAATCGACCTTAAGGACAAGGAGAAAACTCCGTTCTCGACGGGAAAGGGTCTGTGGCAATTTAAAGTAATGCCGTTTGGATTGTGCAATGCTCCAGCGACGTTTGAAAGGCTGATGGAGCTTGTACTTACCGGGCTAATTGGCGATGCCTGTCTAGTCTACTTGGATGACATCATCATCGTGGGCCGTGCGTTTGAGGAACACCTTCAAAACCTGGAATGCGTGCTCATGAAGATTCAGAGTGCCAACCTCAAGTTGAATCCGAAGAAATGTTCACTATTCAAACTTTTTGGGGTATGTAGTGTCGGAAGAAGGTATCCGCAGAGATCCAGAGAAAATCGCCGCTGTCAAGGATTGGCCGGTTTCAAAAGACAAGACGCAGGTTAGAGCATTTTTGGGTTTGTGCTCCTATTATCGGCGATTCGTGAAGAACTTTTCAGATATAGCCAAACCTCTGCACAAGCTAACAGAGGAGAATGGTTGGGATGAAAGTTGCAATATCGCGTTCCTTGAGCTCAAAGACCGTCTGTGCAAAACACCTATTTTGGGATACCCTGATGCAAGCAAAGAATTTATAGTTGACACAGACGCAAGTGATATAGGACTTGGCGGTGTGTTGTCTCAACGGAATGGTGACCAAGAGGTCGTGATAGCGTACTTCAGCAAGTCGTTGTCAAAACCGGAAAGGAACTATTGTGTCAAAGACGCGAATTGCTAGCTGTGGTAAAGTCGTTGCAGCATTATAGCAAATATCTTCTGGGGCGGAAATTTCACTTACTAACCATGCTGCACTAAAATGGCTACTGCAGTTAAAATTCAGAAGGACAAGTTGCGCGGTGGATTGAACTACTACAGGAATACGACTTTTAGATCGAATTCCGCAGCGGGAAATCTCATGGCAACGCAGAAGCATTATCAAGGAAACCTTGTCCTGAATATTGCAAACATTATACTAGGCAAGAAAGTAGAGGAAGTGATATCCGTGAGGATGCTCAGGACAGACCACCTCAGCAACTAGTGGAGTGGCAGCTTACAACATGCACAGCAGGAAGATCCGGATATCAAGCCGATTCTGCAATGGATGAAGGCCAGTGCCCCCAAACCCATGTGGAGCCACGTCTCAGCGATGAGTTCGACCACTAAAAGCTATTGTGCCCAATGGGACAGCTTGCTGCTTCAGGATGGAGTTCTGTGCCTTATAGGAAAATATTCGGGGAGACAGCTGTCATTTGCAAATGGTTGTCCCTAAAGCTAAAGTACCGTATGTTCTACAGCTGTACCATAATGATTGTTCAGGAGGCCATCTGGGAGTTAAACGAACTCTACTGAAGATCCGAGAACGGTTTTACTGGGTCCACTGTCGAAACTATGTCAAGGAATCGTGTCGCAAATGTACAAGTTGTGCGGCTGTAAAAGGACCTCAGACTCGTAGTAGAGGTGCATTGAAGTTGTACAATGTTGGTGCACCATGGGAGAGAGTAGCCATTGACGTGGCGGGGCCGTTTCCAGATAGTGAAAGCGAGTGAAAGCGGTAACAAGTATTTAATGGTTGTGATGGATTACTTCACTAAGTGGCCAGAAGTCTTCGCCATTCCAAATCAAGAAGCTTCAACAGTTGCAGATAAACTAGTTCATGAAGTCTTCTGTCGTTTTGGAGTACCCTTAGAGATTCATAGCGATCATGGAAGAAATTTTTAGTCTCAAATATTCCAGGAAACTTGCCGAGTTATGGGTACTCATAAAACAAGAACGACTTCTTATCACCCGCAATCTGATGGAATGGTAGAACGATTTAATCAGACATTGGGGAGGTACCTAGCAAAAGTTGTAGGCAATCGGCAACGAGATTGGGACAAGCACATACAACCGTTTTTGTTGTCATATCGAAGCACTGTTCACGAAAGTACATCAGTGACACCAGCTTTCGCAAACTTTGTGGAAGAGAATTACGGCTGCCTGCAGAACTGATTACCGGTATACCACATGATACCCCACGCAGTGTTACCGATTATGCAAATGACTTGCGGTACAAAATGAATGAGATTTATGAGCACGTCAGACAATCGGGCCAGCAAATATCCGAAAAGATGCAAACCCGATATGACTTCGAAACAAGACGCAAAATAAACAACAAATGGTTCGACGAAGGTTCACTAGTGTGGTTGCACAATCCAGTCCGCAGCAAAGGGAAATCTCCTAAGCTTCAAGCTAAATGGAACGGCCCGTAACGGATTGTGACCAGGCTCAACGATGTAACCTACCGCATACAGAAAGGCGCAAAAGGGACTCCTAAGATCGTCCATGTGGATCGTCTGGTGCGTTATTATGGGGCCGATAATGCTCGGGACGAACATATCTTAGGAGGGGGTAGTGTTGCGCGCCTAAGTTAACGTCTGGCACTAGCGCCATCTAGTGTCGGGGACCAGAGCGAGGAGGGCTTCCTAGAAAATGTCAATCTTAATCTTTCCACCAACAGCGCCATCTAGTATCGAACAGAAGAATTAAGTTTTCTAGAAGCCCCACACTCGAACTTCTGCGCCGGTCGCTCGGCGCTCGTATTTGCTGGAATATTCTGGATGTTTCGGTGGAAGTAAAGTAAAGTAAAGTTACAGCCTATATACGTCCCACTGCTGGGCTCAGGCCTCCCCTCATTTCTGAGAGGGTTTTAATGCAAGGAAGTGTCCGCCGCGCTGCCCAAATGCGTGTTGACGAACTTCACATGTCTTCGAAATATTTTTTTTCTTATTCCTCAGACATGCAGGTTTCCTCACGATGTTTTCCTTCACCGCCGAGCACGTGGTAAATCAGCACTTAAAATTGCAATTAACAATTTCATTGGTGCCGGCGGGGATCGAATCTGGGTTACTCGCGTTCTGTTATATTTACAGCGAGCGTTAACCACTGAGCTACCACGGCTCTTAACGGCTTCGGTGGAAGAGCCCTATATAAAGCCGTTGATAGCCGCGATCGGGGCAGTATTGAATTTGGCGATACGAGCGAAGCTTCGGAGTGATACAAAGTGAATCAGTGTGATTAATTATTAGTGTCTTTTGAGTTTTAATTGGTGTAAAGTGAATTAAAGTGTTAATTTTGGTAATTCAATCGGCAGTTTTTATTGTCACGAACCCTAAGCTTGTAACAATATAATCATCACTTACTCACATCACTCACTTATAATATAATCAACACCCGTATGCAAGAACATTTACCGATGGACGAATAGTGCGCCCAATGCTACGAACAAAAAATTCTGTTACTTTTGAGTCGGGTGAGGACTCTTTGAATATTCAACCAACTGGAGAGGCGTTGAGACATAATTTCTAAACCAAAATTCCGTCAACATCGTCAAGAAAATCACACAACTGTATACTTAACTACAAATGCAAAATTAAATCGCGTCACTATAAACGCAACTACAGTATTTGTGTTTGTGTTTATTGCATCTACGCATACCATCAGATTGTACACGTGTCAATACACTGATGGCGCTGTCCAAATGCGTAAGCCACGCAGGGTGTGAACTATGTCGATATTTTTTATCGATAAACAAATAACCATACTCAGCGTGTGTTTTTATTGGATTATAAGTAATACTATGTACGTATTAACCAAGGTGTTATTTGAAATTCTTTTTTAAAATTTACAAATGATCTTCGGATAAAAAATTTGAAATTACTGAAAGTAAGTTTATTATTTTGCTACACGTTTATTTTACATTATACAGGATAAAATTAAAAACATGTAACAAATCGAAATAGTAGGTTTAGTTAACTTATTTTAAAAATCAGATTTGTGACAAGAAAAGTCCCATTAGTTTTAGATGGTATCACCAAGTTTTTATTTTTCTTCAATCACAAATCCGCTATTTAAAAAAAGTTGTGTATTTTCAAGAGTTATTAAATGAACTATCTAGAAAATATTTAATAAATTAAGAAAATAAAAAAAATTTACACTATATAATAGTTGAACAAAGTGAACTTTACGACGCGTAGAGGGCGCGACACGTTACGCATTAGCTCCGCGGAAAAATATTCAAATAAATAGTATTTCTTCAAAATTCTTTATCATAGCATTAAAAATTATAAAGACAAACAAAATTATCAGTGAATATTGTTATCTCGGTATTTTATTCATAAAAAAGGAAATAAAAAACGAAATTCAGTATAGTGGTGTGTGAAACCCAAAAAAGTGCTGTTTATTTGTGAACTATGAACAATAAAGTTAATAAAAACAACCGCAAAAAAATTACTGGTGTGAACTTTTCAAAGTGAGCAACCAATATTTAAATAAAATCGGTTTCTTGAAGTGAAATTAGTGTACACAAATTCAAATAATCAACAAAAATAATGAAGGTACTTTGCCAGCTAATAAACGGACTTTGAACCAAGAAGTACCCGAAGTTACCTTGCTATTTACTTAACAACTACTTGCTTACTTTCGCCACTGCAAGTGAATCGCTTACAGCGTTGTGGCCAGTAACGGACTGCACATTGTACATTCTTGTAGCTGCAAGTTCAAACCCAGGGGACGCCTGTTGAATTTGTCTTTTTCGTTTTTTCGTTTTTTCGTTTCGTTTGAGAAATTCTTTAAAATGGCGACCACATGCGCTGGTTGTTTACAAAAACTTCCAAAGAGAGAATATTTAACCTGCTCGCTTTGTAAATTTGATTTAATAATACGATGAGCGCTGAACACAAACAAAATTGGAAATGCCAGGCTTGTCGTTGTAAAATGCCCAAAACTGGAAACACAAACACACCAGTACGCACCCAAAATAGCCTTCAACCACAACAATCACCAACAACTGAGGTTAATGTGACGATGAGAAGGAAGCAAACAAAAAGCTCGTATGATACAACCATGGTCTATGATGATGATGAAAGTATTTTGGGGAATACGTGTACGGAGAACAACTTGAAAAATTACAACTGTCAAATTGACTCACTACTGCTTACCCAAATAGAAGAACTTTTAGAAAAAAAAACTGGAAAACAATAAGAATACACTATTATCAGAATTAAAAACTATGTTATTACAAGAAATTTCAACTACAGTAACAAATGAAATATCGCTACATATAAATACTATATCTACAGAACAACATACTATGAAAACAGAAATATACGTAATAAACACACAACTAAAAGATCTCCAGAATGCAACAAATAGATTGCAGTTAGAAATTAACGAATTACAGCGAACAATGTCACTACAAACAAAATAGCAAGCAGAGTGGTTGTGCAATTTCGAAAATAATAGGAAGTTTGTCCTATACGGATTAGATGAAAACTACTGGGAGACTGAACACGAACTGCATAACCGTGTGACTTACATATTTCGGAATTTATTAAATATTAATTTGGAAGAGTATATAGAAAGTATAAATAGACTTGGAAAGAAGGGAAATAGAAGACCGCTTGTTATCGAACTAATAAGCAAAAAAATGGTTAATTATATCCTTGATAACAAATTATTTTATATATTTATATAAATATTTTAGAAATACAGGACTTGCCATCACTGAACACCTGGACGAAAATTCACGCCAGATACGGAAAAAGTTAAGAAATTTAATGCATGAAGCCAGAAAACAAGACCATCATGCTATACTGAGGAATAATATACTTTTAATTAACGGCAAGGAATATAAACACACTAATAATGATCAGTCACATGTCGATGTCGAAGTGAATGATGCATCGAAATCAGGAAACACTGAAAGTGAGAAAACGAATGGAAGAGAATATAATAGACGTTCGAAAAACATAAATAAAAAAAATTATAACTTTCGTGAGCAGCACAGCACCTACTTTTAACATTATTTTTCAAAACATGCAAAGCTTATTTAATAAGAGAGATTTATTAGAATCATTCCTGGATGACCACAAAAATGAATACCAAGCAATTTGTATCTCCGAAACTTGGCTTACAAAAAATAAGGCCTCACACGTGCAACTTAGCGATTACCACTTGGCTGCAGCGTTCCACAGAGAAAAATATATCGGCGGCGGTGTGTGCATATTACCAAAAAACAACATCGAATACGTTGAACGAACGGATATCATGTACATGTCTATTGAATATATTATTGAAGTTTGTGCTGTTGAACTTTCGGCATTGGATATATTGTTAATTACATTATATTGGAACAGTAGAGAGACAGACATATTTTACAGTCGATTAAATCAAATTCTTCAATATATCATATAAAAATATAAAGATAAAAAATTATTATTGGTGGCGATTTTAATGTGAATACAATAGTAAAATCAAAACAATCATCAGAACTCCTAAATACCATGCTAGAGTCAAATTTTAAGCAACTTATAAAAGAACCCACACGCCTGGAAAAATGTATAGATTTGACATTTACAAATTTCAGTCAAAAAAACGTAAGTGCTACGGTATTAGAGTTAGGCTTTTCAGACCACAAATGTGCAATGCTACAATTAAAAAATGTTCCATCAGAACAAAATAACAATCCTTACTTTTATATATGTAAAAGAATATACAATGAAAATAATATAAATAAATTCAAACAATATTTACGAAATACAAACTGGCAAAAGTTCATTTCTAATAATAAAACTGTTGACGGTCATTACAATTCACTAAATAAAATTTTACACGATGCACTAGAATATTGTATTCCATATAAACGATTAAAAATTTATAATAAACAACGATATAAATCATGGCTAACATACGGTATTAAAAAAATCTTGTAAACATAAAAGATTACTAAAAATTCATGTTATGTATTCGAAAAATAAAATTTTACAAAATTATTACAAACAATATGAAAAATATTTAAAAAAGGTTAAATAAAATCAAAACAATTACAATCAATTAAAAGAATGAATAAAGCAACTAATAAAATTAAATGTATGTGGCAAATAATAAATGAAAAAACAAAGCATGTTAAGGTAAAAAAATGTAATGAAAATATTAAATTGCATATGAACAATGAACCATATCTGACCCGCATGAGGTTTCTAATGTTTTTAACGAACTATTCGCGTCAGTCGGGAGCGGCGCGGCAGGTAATGCGCTCGCGCCACGCGGCTGCCCGGTTATGTGCCCCTCCTACACTCGATGTTCTTAACCCCAGTGGATGAACGAGAGGTAATGTCATTGGTGCGACAACTAAAATTAAAATCTAGCTTCGGTGTTGATGAGCTGCCGTCCACTCTTATTAAAAAATGTGCCGAAGAAATAGTTCCGTCGTTAACTTTAATTATAAACCAATCCTTTTCTGAAGGAGTATTCCCTGACCTGACTTTTATACGTGGTAGAGCCATGCTGCAGTTATATTAGAAGTATAGTTGTAGCACGAATGGGTCGGCTCGACCGGGGAAGGACCACGCTCTCACAGAATACCAGCGTGAAATAGTAGCTTAATGCTGCTGTATTTCGTATGGTGAGTGTAGAGAACCGGAGACCCTTTTTACTGGAAACGAGGCATTCCATCTTGGTCCTCACGGGTGACAACGCATCTGCATTTTGATTTGTAATCGAGGATAGATGTAGATGTCTATGGGCCACAGCAACCACTTACCATCAGGTGGACTGTGTGCTCGTTTGTCACCCTATCCTATAAAAAAAAAAAACCTACTAAAAATTGCTATTATAAAGCCAATACATAAAAAAGACAAAAAAACGGACCCCAATAACTACCGACCCATTGCACTCTTACCCGTAATTTCAAAAATTTTTGAAAGAGCTATGTTCAAACGATTATACTCATTTTGTGAAACGTACATTATTTTCGACGACGCCCAAAATGGTTTTAGAAAATACCGCTCGACAACCCTAGCCGCATTTAAATATTTTAATGAAGTCTTGAACATATTAAACGATCAGAAATACGCAATAGGAATTTTATTTGACATGACAAAAGCATATGAAAAAATTAAATATGACATTCTCTTAAATAAACTTTATGACATTGGTATCCGTGGTGTAGCTCATAAGTGGTTTGCTTCCTTTCTCAGCAATCGTTCACAGTACGTCGAAATAGAAAATGTAGATCAAGATTCAAAAACCATAACATGTGTCAGGTCGAGGACCCAGCCGGTGCGGGACTCTATCCCTCAGGGTTCCGTACTCGGATGTGTCCTCTTCCTTATTTACATCAATGACCTCCCCAAGATTATTGATGAGTTTTGTGTGATGTTTGCCGACGATTTTTCCGTTGTGTTCCCTTATATCAATGGTACTAAACTTAATGAAAGAATCGACATAATTATAAATAAAGTAAAACAATGGCTAAGTGATCATAATTTAGAAGTTAATTTCAAAAAAACTAAACTAATACAATTCAGACCACGACAAAAACATGACTAGAGATAAATTATACATATAATCAAACAAAATTAGAATGTGTTCAAAATTTTTCTTTGCTGGGTATAAATATAGATTCGAATGTTAGTTTTAAATCACATATTCAAAAAAATAAGTTACAATTATCGCAATTTATATATGCTTTAAGAGAATTAAAAAAATCTACAAATTTAAAAACGGCAGTGACAGCCTATCACGCCTACGCTCAAGCGTGGCTAAACTACGGCATCATACTATGGGGCAGCAGTGTAGACTCACACGAACTTTTTATTTTACAAAAAAAATGTATACGTGTACTTCCAAATATCAAGCAAAGAGAAAGTTGCAAACCTCACTTTCAAAGTCTCAAAATTTTAACATTACCGTGCCTATATATATTAGAAATATGTAAATTTGTATAAAGACACCCAAGTTTTTACACCAAAATCATAGACGCGCCCCGACACAACGTAACTCGTTATAAGAATAACCTTTTGCAACCAAAATCTAAATTAAAATTACACGGTACAGGTCCTTACTCGATGTCAATAAAAATTTATAATAAATTGCCGGAATACATAAAAGCCGAAACAAATATTAATAAATTCAAAAGATCTTTAAAAGAGATACTTATTAAAAAAAAGTTATTATTCAATTAATGAATACATCGAGGAAAATAATTTTTAAGTGTCTGCCCCTCTCCTGTTCATTGCTACGCCTTTCGAGGTGTACGTGATTGTTAGAACTTGCATGTTTTGTTTAGTCTCTAAGTCACATGTAACGCAATTTGTGAATAAATAAATAAATAAATAAACTTTAAACAGACAGCTGCTCAAAAATAAAACGTGACGTCTACCTAGGGCTAAGTATTCCCCAGAAAAAGGTTTTGCTTTAACTTTACATTACTATTCACAGAAAACTTAACCATATGTACGAAATATCAAAAGTTTTAAATTTATCTGGCTTCATCACGTACTATAACAAAGTGGTATAGTACAATTGATGGCCGACTTGGCTACACAAAAAAAGCTTTAACTGTTTTGAATTTTAGACTAGAGAGTAACCCTAACAAGAAATTTATTGTATATTAGTGATAGATGAAATGAAAATAAAACAATTGACGGAGTACCATGCACGTTCTAAAAGACATTTTGGTTATATACATAATGCCTTTGGCTGCTAGCATGGTATTCCTTCAATTGCTTAATTTTCCTTTCATCCATGAATAAGGTACAGTAAATTTTTTATCAAGGTTACTCTCCGCTCTCAATTTTAATGCCGTCAGCGCTACTTGAGTAAATCCTGGTCGTGATCGATGGTAGTGTACTACTTAGTCAATGTCCGAGGTGCAGGCAAACATGTTTCAAAAGTTTCACGTACATAGCGATAGGCTTTTGGTGAGTAATAGTTAAATGTTAGGCAAAGTATTTCTGGCAAACTTGTGAAGCCTGTTTATGCTATTGTTTTTTATGTCAAGGCATTTTTTCAGTTTAATTGGCGTATCTTCTAAGTGTTGGCTCGTACTCGCAGCGGGAGTAGAACTAATTCGGGCTATATATGGAATTTTCTTCGAATTGTGACTTTCGAGACAACTAATGGAACTTTTCCGGAACATCTAGCTTTCTTTTTTAGATGTTTTAGATATACAAAAGTCGTGGATCAAACGCAACTAGGGGTTAGATGGGGTCATCAGCTGCAAAAAGTTGTTCTACGGGAGGTCCTTAAGGTCAAATCCTGCACTGTTATAATTTTTTTTTCTTTTTATGAGAAAATTGACTTTTTTTAATTAATTCTTATTAAAATTCCAAAAAATCTACATCCTGTTTGTTTTTTATAATTTTCACTAGATTGATACTGATGAGTTCTTGCGTTAGACATGCTATTTATGGTTGTTTATTGGGTGTGTTGAAGATAATATTAAGTTTTACGAATTTTTTTTCTCAAATCATAACTTTTTATTTACTTCGGACCCCACTGTGAAAAAAAATACTCTACCGAAAAGTGACCCTGTATTACAAGTTTTGGCGCATTTAATAGGGATTCCGAAAAGGTATTACACATGGCCATGAGTGGCTCTAATATCTTTCTAGGACGAAAAATCAAAACAACGATTGTGAAATAATTGTTTTATTAAGCAAAACATTTTACAATAAATGCTCAAAATTCCTGCCTCTGACCATAATACATAATCTACACCATCTAATAAAATTCCTACGTAAGCTACGGAATACACCTCTGTTGTTAGTAACTACCCTAGCAAATTCGAGCTTTTGTCGTAGTTCTTGTTCGTTATTGTTCTCTCCTTGGTAAACTATTTCTTTAAAATAGCCCCAAAGAAAAAAATCTAATGGATTTAAATCGGGCGACTGGGGTGGCCACGCAACATGTCCGCCTCGACCAATCCACAGGTTGGGGAAGCGCTCGTTCAAATGATCTCTAACTGCTCGAGCGTAGTGAGGCGGGGTGCCATCATGTTGCAGCCACATTTCTGCTATTCTTTCTTCTGGATCTTTAACTTCGTAAGAATATGGTTTAAATTATTTTGCAAAAAAATTAAATACTGAGCACCATTCAGCCTTTCTGGCATTTCATGCAGCACCAACTTCTGGCCAATTATACCAACCCACATGTTAATATATTCTCCTAAGTTATAAGAAGAAATGAGATTTTATGTTGTTATAATTTCTGGGCTGAACATTGAACTTGGCACCCATTTATATCTCACTTCTTTTATCGTTGAAGTCAATAATCAAGGCATATATCATTATATTGAACTTGGCTCTCATTTCACATTTATGTTTTTGATGGGATACTTTATGATCTACACTTTGTGATAATTCTTGGACTATTAAACTCAATGGACTCGGCTCATATTATTATTTCCCTCTGCGCAAGTATTGGATTCAAAAATCTTGTGCGCTTATAAAAACTGTTTACAGATTCGATTTCACAATCGTAGCATAAATCGCAATCTATCCGCAACCTATATAGGTCGGATATCGAGAGACAACGGGACAACAAGACGGCGCTCGCGCTTATGAGCGAGGCCGGTTGCCGCACCCCGCTGCTCCGGCGTCGCACCGCACGCCGTGGAAAGTTTAGTGTTCCTAACAGAATCAATTAAGTGAAAAATTATAATAAAATGATAAAAATTTACAAGTTTCTGATTCATTCTCTTGTATTCACCTAATTACCTGTCTGCATGCCAAATTTGAACTTTCTAGGTCATCTGCAACTGGGTTAGAGTTTTGATCTATCGGTCAGTCAGTGATAAAAATGACGATTTTTGGACGTTAATATCTAAATAACCGTAAGAGATGTGTTTACGAAATTTGAAGTACATATGTATCTCGCAAGTCTCAATATACGAACCAAATTTGACACGTTTATGTGAAATAGTTTTTGAGTTATGAGGGGGTCAAAAAAGGCTCCAAATGATTCGTGTAATATTACACACGGTGCGGCTCGCCGTTCTGCGTGAACTTGGCTTGACACGCTACCGCGTGTCTAGATCTCTTTTATATTAGCTTGCGGCTTCCTACATATATTTATCCGTAGACAGAGAAACCTATAGACAAATTGACGTCTTCTTTCGCATTCGCACACGAAAAAGATGGATTTATGCATACTTCTTGCATAGAAACGAGAGCGGTGTGATTGTTTGTTCCTTTCTCCGTGCCGGTTTTTTTTTGTTTAGCAAACTACACTTTGCTAAACAACTTTGACAGTTCGTAGCGTTTTATGGGGATTACAAGTTAGTTTAAGGGAGAAAAAAAAGTGTTTTATGAGCTTAACATTGGTGAATCTTGTAGAACTATATAAACATACGTTTAAATTTTATCTAAATATGTTTAAAATTCGTAAAGATTATTATATGACCTAAAACTGTAGTCATCGTCCTTTCTTACTCGAGGCCACGCTAATTATTAGTCTATAGGTTTCTCTGTCTACGTATTTATCCGTATTTATCTATGGCTCGCCAGAAAGTAGTATATTCCACAAATTATAATTTATAAAAAAGTTGTAGTATGTTCACAAACTGATAAGAGTACTAACGTATAGTATGTTTACGTTAGTACTCTTATTAGTTTGTATGTTCCTTGATCTATGATTTGTGATCTATGATATATATTTATCTATGCGGCAAATCCACAGACTAGATCAAGATAGAGAAACTGACGTTTGACACTGGGCAAACTTTATAATTTGTGTGGGCAAATCCAAGTTCCAAGCTCCGGTAGGTCGGTGTAAAATTATAAAATATAAATCAGTATTAAATAAGTATATGCACTAGTGTACTACTTCTTTAAATTACTACATTTTAACCTTCATTCAAAACTAAAATGTTTAAGCTTAAGCTGACCGCTCTTGGACACCCCAATCCTGAGAGTTTTAATTGCGAAGGTAAAACTACATTTATACCACCTATTGGATTTGGCTCACTCCTGCGAAGCTTTATTTGAACATACCTTCCTTTGTTTTAGACGAAAAAGAATATAGGAGTGTTGTTCTGTGGCTTGAAGATCAAAAAATAAGACATTATAAGATTGAAGATAGAGAAGGCCTCAGAAATATCGATGCAGATAGTTGGAAAGAAGCATATGATTTATATCAAAAGGATTTGGTGAGTCCCGTATCTGATGGGTCACCAAACGAACAATTGAATTGGCTTTTATCTTATGCTGTAAGACTGGAGTTTGCTGACAACGGTATGTACATTTTACGGCATAAAACCGATTTTACGGATTTCATATTTTTAACATTCCTGACCTTTCGTGCACTCTACAGCACCCATGGTAACAGGGGTGCTCTAAGATCTTTCACATCCTGATGTCATAGTTAACGGTATTCTTATGTTTTTTAATGTCTGGTCAATGTAAAACAAACTTACAGTATCTTGAAGTACAGTAGTACTTGGGTTTAATTTTATTTATCATGGGATCCCAAGCAGATGTTTGCACCAGTCCTGTACTCAATAGAAATAAGGATGTTTTAATTTCAATAGCTTTGCAAATAATCCTAGTATGATCCTAAATATGTTGATATACTGCAAACTTTTCAGTGTCGGTGCTTCACATCAGCAATAAAATCTGTAAAATTAGTTAATTTCCATGAGTAATATTCACATAAATATAAGAAATCTTTTTTTTTGTGAAATTGAAAAATTCTTTTTTTTTGTTAAACAAACAATTTTTTTTAATTCAGTACAGATTATTAAACTATAGACATCCGTTACTCGAGTACGGTGGTGGGAGGGGGAGGTTTCACGGGAAGGCCCTCCTATGCTTCCCACTTTGTGGAAATGTATAGTTTATGAGTAGTAATTTTTTTTGTAAAATCAAAACCTTACTTTTTTACACAGGAATATTGACACAAAGTTACTTCTGTAACATCTTCGGCACTGTGGGAAGTGCAGTCCCTTCGAGCTTGCATAGCAAATCACAGGCACCCATGCCTGCCCCTTATTGGTCCCCTTTGGTGACCAGCCTCAGCTGCTATGGCTCACTCAGTGGCCTGTGACACTGCTACAGCGGGCAGGGGCTGTTCTCCCTCTGTGCCTACAGCTTTACAAAAACACTCTAGGGGTAGGGCAGACAAGACTACATGAAATCGGGGCGTTTTAAAACCGATTTGTCCAATCGTATCTATAAAGTCAGATTGCCCTTAACTCTGCTATGATAGTGGTAAATGAAATAATGTAATGTGAATTGTTATAATTTTGTTTTCTGAAAAATCTCTTGACTGCTCTTCACTGTGACTCAATATGTTGTATATGAGTCCCGTCTTCAGCCACAAATGGATTATCTGGGTCCGAGTAATTAACTTTTTTATAAGTTTATCTGTTTTAAAAAAACAAATTGACTTATTTGTGTTACATTACATGCAATTTTTAGTGAAATTTATTTTTATCATAATTAATTCAAAAGGTCCAACAGTGTAAAAGGTTTGAGCTTAACACTGACAAACGTCCTAAGTTGAGAACAAAATTAAAAAATCAAGTACCAGACGTCTACTTCTTCTTCTTCTTTCTTTTGTGGCGGTTTGATAAAATTCGCCAATGACGTATTGAGTAGAAAATGAAAGCTTATGAGTTTAATTAAAATAAGAGTCTGTGATAATACAAGGGTTCAGTTTTCCTCCGAGAATTTTGACAAATCTATTTGTTGAAATACCTAGAACAAATATGACAAACACAGGTGTTAGACTCTTACCTGTATGTTAAAAGTGACAAGGATTTAAAGTTTCATATTATTAGTATTAATAAAATCACATAAAATATACACAAAAGGAGTACTGGTATATGTTAAAAGAGAATTAAAATCTATAGGTCGAGGAATATAAGGAGGATGGTAATCATAAAGGGAGGAGGATAATTTGGGACAGTTGAAAAAAATATGGTTTGTGGAACCTTCATCTAAGCCACATTCACACAATGAGCTATCCCTTACTCTGATTTTTGCCAGATGTGCATGTGTACAGGCGTGTCCAATTCTTAATCTACAAATGATTGAAGTTGCATGTTTATTTGCTTTGTTAAATTTAAAGAACCAAGGCTTGGGAGGAATAACCTCTTGGATGGCAGCATAGTGCTTACCTTTAACATTTTTGGAAACTTCCCATAATTTATTTCAATTTTCATTCAGTTTCCTTTTAGCTAGCAAAATTAGGTCATGTGAGTAAATTAAATTTTGTAGAATGCCATTAGCAATTGCATTTTTAGCGAGTACATCAACTGTTTCATTACCATGGATACCACTGTGGCCTGGAATCCAGGCCACTGAAACATGGATTCCTTTAAGATGGCATCTGAATAGGGTATTTTTTATTTTAAGAATTAGTGGAAATTTATGTTTGTTATAGAATTGATTGGACAAAATAGCTAACAAACAACTTTTTGAATCTGTGAAAATAACTGTTTTATTAAGATTATGTGACTACATATAACAAAGCTTCACTGATTGCAGTTGTTTCACCGGTAAAAGTGGAGGATAGTGAGGGGCATTTAAAGTTAAGAATGATTTTGAACTTAGGAATCCAAACAGCAGCTCCAGTATAGTCTTCATCAGACTGTTTTGAAGCGTCTGTGTACATGACAAGCCAATCTTTAAAGGTGTTTTCTATAATTTCTTTTAATTTCAAATTTGCCATTGGAGAATCCTTTTCTATACCTAGATCTAGATGAATGTCAGGTTGGTAAACAATAGCCTCGTAAGGAACATCAAAGAGTGGATTTATTTTACATTGAAAGATTGGGTAAGGAAGCTGAAGAAAAATTACAAAACTTTTAAACAAGCAGGGAGAGTCCTTATGGGTCCAGTATCGGTCAGATGAGATATACTCTGAAAGAAGGTGCAATTTAGGAATTAGGGGATGATCTGAAAGCTGGCAGATCTTAAATAAGAATCTGTCTGAAAGGTATTGCCTTCTTAATCTTAAAGGAGGATCTACGCACTCAACCTGAAGAACATTTATTGGTGAGGATTTCATTGCCCCTGTAATAATGCAAAGGCATTTCGATTGAATTTTGTCCATTACTTTCAGGGATGATTTATTGCAAGGCTCCAACAGAAAACATCCACAGTCAAGGTGGCTTCGTATTAAAGCATTGTACAGTAATTTCTGAGAAAAAGGGTGGGACCCCCACCAAACACCTGACAAAGACCGAAGAATATTTATGTTTTTTTCGCATTTTTGTGTTATATATTCAATGTATGGACCGAAGGCCAATTTCGAATCAAGGATAACTCCCAAAAATTTTACATTGCCTCTAACTGGAATAGGTTGCTTATTATATACAACAGATATATCGGGAACTCGCCTTTGGCGGGAAAAGATCACCACACTACTCTTGGCCACAGATAAAGAGAGGCCATGATTAGTTAACCATTCTTGTAAATAATCCATGGATGAGTTTAGACGGGAACATGCCACTGTGAAGTTGTTTGAGGAGATGTATAGAGCTAAATCGTCTGCATATTGAAGAACATTACAAAAAGAATTTACTGAAAGTTCTAAATCGTGAGTATATATAGAATAAAGGAGAGGACTAAGAACTGAGCCTTGTGGAAGTCCTTTCCATATAGTTTTTCGGGGAAGCAGGAGATTTTTAACATTTATAGATATTCATCTAGAAGAGAGAAAGTTAGAGACGTAATTGACTATCCTCACTGGAATGCTCAGATTAAGCATTTTCTGCCTGAGCACAGGAAGAAGCACATTATCATATGCAGAAGAAATATCCAAGAAAACTCCTATGAGAAATTCATGTTTTGAAAAAGCAATATGAATATCTGTGACCAAAGTACTTAGGCTATCCATGGTACTTAAACCTTTTCGGAAACCGAATTGGCTTTTAGGTAAGAGATTATTCCTTTCCAAAAACCACTCCTAGCGATTTTTTATTAAATGTTCCAAGATTTTTGCCAAAGTACAAGAAAGGGCAATAGGTCGGTAACTGGAAGGGTCATTGCTAGACTTACCTGGTTTGAGAATGGGCAAAATAATTTGGGTTTTCCATTCAGCAGGAGGATCACCAGTAATATAAATAAAATTTAAAATGGATAGTAAGACAGTTTTAGTGTTCTCACTACTATTAATTATAAACGAATAAGGAATCCCATCAATACCTGGTGAGGAGTCTTTAAGGCCATTGAGTACAGTAAACAATTCCTGAGAAGAAAAGGGGGAATCAATCATTTGTTTTTAAAAAAGCAAAATTAAAAACTAGGCAATCATCATAAGATGGGACTGTTTGTGGTGCAAGTTTATTAGAGAATTCATCTATCCACGGGGAAGGATCATTAGAAATTATATTTTCACTAGAAACTGCACAGCGATATTTTTTAACATTTCTCCAGACCAAAGATGGGGGAGTCCTAGGTGACAGTGACTCACAGAATTTAAACCAACCAGTTCGCTTTATGTCTGACAGTAATTTTAAGGTTTCTGCAGCAATTTTTTTATAGGAGATATAATTCTCTGCAGTCATAGAACGGGAGTATATTAATTCAGCCTCTTTTCTTCTCCTACAAGCTGCTGAACAATCTTGGTCCCACCAAGGAGGGGAAGGATAATTATTTTTGAAAGGTTTTTTTAAGGGAATTGACTTATTAGCAGCAGAAATAATTGCTTTTCTGAACTTTATATATACAGGAGCAATATTATCATTGTTTATTGGGGGAAGAGTTGAAACCTCTTGTTCCAAAACTGTAGAATATAATTGCCAATTAGCTTTGGATAGATTATACTTTAGTCTTGGGCAAAATGTAAAATTTATTCTAGGTGAAGTAGGAGGAGTGATGAATATAGGAAAATGGTCACTGCCATAGCTATAAGGTAATATTTGCCACAAAAGAAGGGAAGCAATATCTGGGGAGCAGAGAGTTAGGTCAACGGCACTTCTAACATTTTGTAATGGGGATACTCGACGGGTAGGAGACCCGTCATTTAGAATACAGAGATTAAAATTATCAATAAGATCTCAAAAATAAGGGAGCCAGTGAATCACACAGATGGGAGGCCCAAACAGTATGAAGCATATTAAAATCTCCCAAAATAACCATAGGAGGTGACAGAGAAGAAATAAGTGTTGCAAGTTCTGTTAAAACATTTACATCAGGATTAGGAATGTAAACAGAGAGAATAGAGACATCAAGGGCCTTAATAGCAACAGCATTTACTGCTGGACTATAAGGAGGGAGAACAATTTGTGAAAATGTAACTGTTCTTGAAATTAAAATAGAGGTGCCAGCACGACCATCACTCCTATCATCCCGGAGGCATGCCTAGCCTGAAACCCTAAAATAAGACTCAGGCCTAAGCCATGTCTCCTGGATGGCAAGAATGAAGGGGTGAAATTTATTAATGAGGTAAATGAGTTCATTTTTTTTTATTTCTAATGCTCCGACAATTCCATTGAAGAATTGGCGGGACTGCGAATGTTACAGGCTAAGGAGGAAAGCTGAGTAAGTTTTTGGTGTAAGCTGAGAGGAAGTTCCGTGTCACTAAAACGGGAGATCATGCTAATTAGAATTGATATCATAAGTTCGCAGAAATTATCATTACTAGAGGAGTTGTTGTCATTTCCCAGTAGAGCACACCTATTATTAGGAAGGGAAGAATTAGGATTCTCAACAATTGCCTGATGGGCTGCCATATCATATCCAGAATTTAATGATTGGCTGCAGGTATGTTGAGGGATAAAAATTGTTTTTTTATATGATGCAGTTTGTGAGAGCTGAGCCGAAGGGGTTGAAAGACTGTCAGTTAAAGTATAAGGGGTCTGTTGAGAACAATTACGAGGCTGGATTCTTGTTGTATCAGCAAAGGATCTTTTTGTCTCAGGGAATCTAGCTGAAGCTTCTAAATATGAAATATTTTCTTGTGACATAACAAGTTTAATAGATTTTTGCCTTAGATGTTCAGGACATGTAGGGTCTTTTGCGGTGTGGGGACCAGAGCAGAATAGGCAAGTAGGAGTTTCTCGAGTACAAGATAAACCTTCATGATTCTGTGCAGGGGATGATCGGCACTGGGAAGTAACATGGCCAAATCTACAATATTTACGATACTGAATTAGTGGCAAAACATATTTTTCCACTGGCATTGAGGTGTAAAAACAGTAAATATGGGGAGGAAGTCTTTGTCCAGAAAAAGTTAGAACAACCGTCTGAGTTGGAACCCATGAAACGCTATTGCTGTCACTAACTGATCGTCTATTAAGTCGCCGTGCTTTAATTATAGAACTGTAGCCAGAGGGAATTTCTATAGCTGCTATTAATTCTTCTAGTGTCCACTCTATGGGAACTTGTCTAACTAGCCCCATACGAGTGATACTATATGAGGGGATGGTTGCTTCATATTTAGAAATTTGGAGAGCTGGGTGATCGATAAAGGTGTTTGCATCTGCAGCTGTTTTAAACTCCACTGATATTCTATTTCGTCCAACTTTTTTGACTCCATCATGGACTATATTTTTAATATTGTTATGATACAGAAAGTGACCGAATTTAATTGGTTTAAGAGTTACTCCTGACAGCTGATCATTTGAGATTTTACTTACGTGAACTAGAAAAGGAGCGGCATCATCTTGAGAGTACTTAACTTTTTTATTAATAAAATCAGGATGGGTATATGAAGATTGTATTGAAGGAAACTGTTGATTTGGATCAGTAATAACAATTTTTTGTGGATGGGCAGGCTCGTTACTTACTTGGGCACGTTTATGGTTAATTAGTTCTACATTATCAATGTTAATGGGTAAGGAAAAGGAATCATTGCGAACCCTTCCGGGATCGGGAGGTTCGTCCTCCATTATATTACTACAACAAAAAATTACATAAAAACGGCACAACTACAAACACTTACTAATTTACAGATATTAAAACCTCCACCAAGACAGAAAAATTTACTATAGTAAATCAACAACACTTAATAAAACAATAAATTTTAAGCAAAAAAGGCACGACACTTGTATCTCTCACTTCCTCCGAAATCCCTGTCGACATCTACTTTATAATAATACGAGAACAAATTGACATATTTGCGTTTGATTATAAGCAATTTTTAGTGTAATTTTTTTTGTATCTTAATTAATTCAAAAGGCATTTCCGACATCCAAAACCAGTGCAAAAAGTTCAAGCTTAACCCTGACAAGCCTCCTAAACTGAACACATAATTAAAATCAAGTACCGGATATCTATAGCCAACCCTAAATTATAAATAATAGAATATAACTCTTGTTTAATTACTACTGGTTTGGAAACCTCTGTCGTTAAAAGAAGCAAGAAATCTAGCAAGATTTTTTTTTTAATAAATAACATGATCTCGCTCCAGTGAAAGACCTTTTATCACCTCTCACCCTCTCAAGGCAGTCTCCGAATGGGCCGCTGCCAACCTTGTGAGATTTAAAGCCCCATTTACATTCAGCCACTGCCACTGCTCCTCGCGCTGCCGGCAATACTTCCCTAAATACTGCCGTAGCAGGATCGCGGGAAGTGTGTATTCACACTCTGCCCTACCACTCACATCGCTTTCGGCTTTCGACTATGGCGGACGTCGAAATAATTACAGCGTCCGCGCTGTGTCTTCTTGCAATACAAAACTATGTTAATAATTTAAAAAGATATCAAGTTCAAAAGAAGATAGATAGATAGAAAATTTATTTGCTTAAAAACATGGTACATAAGATGATCAATGACGTGGAACTGACATGTTTTGCCATAATTGGCATGCAAAAATGATATGAAATACAGCTAATTACACAAACCCAATGTTACGTTTTAAAATTATTACATTGCTTGAAAGTTAAGTACAAACATTCTTTTTGAATTCAAATATTATGTACAATTAAATACTTATACAGATCCACTCTATTTGAATTCTTATACAGTAAATTGTTCATAAATTATTAATTGAATTATTATATTATTGTTACATAAATAATATTAAATGTTATATGAGATTGGTTAAGCTATTATTATTTTATTAATTATACTACAGTATAAACTAATTCGTAATTTTAATTACAATAAAATTATAATTTAAAAATCTCAGGCTTTATACAAATATTACCTTTTAACTTATTTTACATTTTAATTAATAAATAATCAATATGAGTTACTAATCGTTTTTAGAAATAAAATGTCAATGTTCATTAATTCCTTAAACGAAATTTTATATTAATATAATAAATTTGACGAATTTATAATTAATTATGTACATACTATGTTAACTCAAAAAGAAAATTCGTATTCGTAGAAGATGATGAATTGTGGTTTTTATCGTTGAAATCCCATATAGTTTTTTCTGATTCCAGCAGTTCTAAAAACTTTATTGTATTTTCATTAATCCACTCGAAAGGCATTTTGGTAGATCATATTTATTTAATAACAGGACGGCACGCACGTCTGTTCATCCAGGCGCTTGTCGCGAAGTGAGCGATGGAGCTGAATGTGAACACTCACTGCCGCTCGCGCTGCCCGTCCTTTGACTTCCGCACGAAAAACCGACATTTCGGGCAGTGGCAGCGGCAGCGGCAGTGTCAGCGCGAGTAGGCCGTTTACATACTGCCCTGCTCACTTCCCTACCCAACAGGGCTGAATGTAAATGGGGCATAACACCTTGAAAACACAAGCATGTCTTTTTACTGCTAAAAGGAGCCTGTTCAACCTGGCACCTACTTTCCGAATGTATCTTTGGAGTACATTGACTGCCATCCGTTGTTAAGGGTTGAGATTTCTCCAAAACTGAACTATAGGTAGTTTATTGAGTCCAGGGCTAATGCTCCCAACCCCTATCAAGATAATTTATTACTTATCTAAAGTTCAACTCTTAAATTTGATATTTAATATATTTTCAAAACTGCAGTTTACTGGGGGGAGGGTCAACCCTCACTTACCCTCTCTTTGTGGCGTAAAATACTAAAGCATTAACTGCTAAAAGTGTTTTAAATTTTATTAAAAAATATCAAATGAACCAAAACGAAAAACTTCTGTTGCTTTTGATATCCAAGAACCAACAAAAAGACGATCAACCGAAATGGCCATAAGAAAAGTAATTTATTTCATTCTAGAATATTTGGACAATTCCAATAGATGTGCCAGTATTTTTTGTGACCTATCAAAGGCTTTTGTTTCATCATCATCATCATCATTACAGCCCTTCACAAGTCCACTGCTGAACATAGGCCTCCCCCAAGTAATGCCACAAAGCACGGTCCTGAGCCACCTGCATCCATCGACTTCCTGCATATCTTACCAGGTCGTCACTCCATCTAGTGGGGGGTCGCCCTACACTACGCCTACCTGTACGAGGCTGCCACTCGAGAACCTTTCTTCCCCATCGGTTATCGTTTCTTCGAGCTATATGGCCGGCCCATTGCCACTTCAGCTTACTAATCCGTTGGGCTATGTCGGTCACTCTGGTTTTACTGCGGATATCCTCATTTCTGAGTCTATCACGCAGAGAAACTCCAAGCATAGCCCTCTCCATAGCTCGCTGAGCGACCTTGAGCGTCCTCATACGGCCAGCAGTGAAGGACCACGTCTCAGATCCGTAAGTCATCACTGGCAACACGCACTGGTTGTACAATCTAGTTTTTAGAGATTGAGGTATACCTGACGAGAAGATATGTCGTAATTTCCCAAACGCTGCCCAGCCGAGTTGAATCCGTCGATTGACCTCTCGGTCGAAGTTGGACTTACCTAGTCGGACTATTTGTCCCAGGTAAACGTACTCGTCAACAACTTCGAGCATAGTGCTCCCAACAACTACCGGCATAGGTAACATGGACATTAAACATGATCTTTGTTTTGTCCATGTTCATCTTGAGACCTATCCGTTGGGAGGCACTATTGAGGTCATTGAGCATAGTGCTTAAGTCCTCCAGCGATTCTGCCATAAGGACTATATCGTCGGCAAATCGAAAGTTAGTGATATACTCGCCATTGATGTTAATACCGTATCCTTTCCAGTCCAGTAGCTTGAAAACGTCTTCCAAAGCAGCGGTGAAGAGTTTCGGGGATATAACGTCACCCTGTCTTACACCTCTCTGCAGTTGGATAGGTTTCGGGCTCTGGTTCTGTACTCGGATAGCCATCGTAGCCCTACTGTACAAACACTTCAGCACTTCGATATACCGACAGTCAACTTGGCACCGCTGAAGGGACTGCAGCACCGCCCAAATTTCGACGGAATCAAAGGCTTTCTCATAGTCCACATACGCCAGGCAAAGTGGCAAATTGTACTCTTCAGTCTTCTGTACAATCTGCCGCAGGGTATGTATGTGGTCTATGGTACTGAAGCCTTTTCGGAAACCGGCTTGTTCGGGAGGCTGGAAGTCGTCGAGTCTGCGTGCGAGACGATTCGTAATGACTCTCGAAAACAGCACGTAGACGCGGCTCAGAAGGGAAATCGGTCTGTAGTTCTTCAAGAGAGCGTTGTCGCCTTTCTTAAAGAACAAGACCACCGCACTTCTGCTCCACGCCTCTGGAGTAGTGCCACCATGGAGGACGGAATTGAAGAGCTTCTGAAGGACTTCAAGTGCCGGTGTTACACCCGCTTTCAGAAGCTCCGCTGTAATTCCATCCTCGCCTGGGGCCCTGCCGTTTTTAAGGTGCTGGAGAGCCATTCTAATCTCGCTTAGACTGACGTCCGGGATATCATCGGAATAGTGTCGGATAAGACTTGCTCTTGGATCGTTACTCACACTTGCGTGTGGCTCTAACGATGATGTGTACAGCTGCCCATAGAACCTCTCAATCTCACTCAAAATCTCAGGCGTCCCGGAAACGATGCTGCCACACTCAGTCTTCAGCTTTGACAGTTGGCTCTTACGGGCAGACAGATCTCTGGCAAAGACTTTGGAGCCCTGGTTCCGCTCGATCGCTTCTTTAATACGAGCAGTATTAAAGTTGCGTAAGTCTCGCCGCATGCATTTGGAGATCTGTCTGTTCAGTTGCCTGTATGCTGTCAAATCTGTTGACGATTGCAGCCTCATCTCCCGTCTAACAGCCATGAGATTAAGAGTGTGATCGGAGAGTTTTTGTGTTCTTCTGCGGCGGATCTTGCAGAACTTAGCTCCGACCGCATGAACAGTTTCCACGAGCTTGTCATTCATATCGTCCACTGCATTGCAATCTTGTAGGCACTGAAAGCGGTTGTGTAACTCAAGCTGAAAGTTTTCGGGATTCTGGATTAGAGCACGAGGGGGACGGAGCGTTGACCTCATTAGACGAGACCTCTCCAACTTAACGTTTAGGTTCAGTGTGCCCCTAACCATTCGGTGGTCGCTGCCAGTTTTCACCCTTGCGATCACTGACACATCACTGAACAGTTGGCGTCTGGTCGTCATAATGAAGTCAATCTCATTTTTTGTCGAACCGTCGGTGCTCGACCAGATCCACTTCCTGTGGGGCCGCTTCTGGAAGAAAGAGTTCATCATAAAGAGTCCCTCTTTCTCCATAAAGTCGGCCAGCTGCTGACCCCTTCGGTTCCGTTGCCCTACTCCAAATTTCCCTAACTTCAGCTCAGTCCCCGGCGGCCCCGCTATTCCTGGCTACGGTGGCGACCATGGTAACGGCGGGGCAGGGGGTGCTAAGAATCTCCGGTGGAGGTTCCGTTGCCACCTACGACGACTCGACCTGGCAACATTTAACGCACGCACACTGAGGACTGACGACCGTCTATTTGTGTAATTGTTCATGGGGGGTATATTGCCATAGTTGCAACGCTTGGCGAGCGGGTTGGCAACCGCAGTTTTTTTTTTGTCGTACAGTTGCTGTTATCAGGAAGATGCTGCTGCCCATCTCCTGCCTGTGTCCCTCTGTCGCCTTTTACGACACCCACGGGAAGATATGGGGTAGTGGATATTCTTAACCGCCACTACACGGCAAGGCTTTTGTTTGCTTGCGACATTATGTAATGATATTAAAATTGCGGCATTATAGGTTTCAAGGAGCTGAACTAAATATCATGAAAACTTATTCAAGTAACCGTAGCCAAATTGTTTCAGTAAATGAGCAAACTTCTTTAGCGATTTCTGTGTCGATTGGAGTACCACAAGGCTCGATCTTCGGTCCTGTTTTGTTTTTGATCTATATTAATGATCTTGGAAATGCAATACCAGATTATACACATTTAAGTTTATTTGCAGATGATACACATATTGGTTTAAGAGACAAAAGTGTATCAAATTTAGACAATCAAATTAACAATGTTATAAGCTTGCTAAAAGAATGGTTTTGCGCAAATGGTATTACTCTATGTTCTAATAAAACTATTGTAATGCATTATCAACCGAGGCTAGGCATTCGTGATAACTCGACTACAAAATTTTTTTTTGGATATACAGTAGATAGCACAATAAACCATAAAGCTCACATTGAAAAAAAATTGTAAGAAAATAGCTAGTGGTAATTACGCATTATTTAAGCTAAACCCATTATTAGATAAAAAGACACTCATATCTGTGTACTTTTTATCTAATAATGGCTTTAGCTTATATGCCTACATTCATTCTATAATAAGATATGCCATTACTATTTGAGGTAATGCTCCGGATATTATAAAAGTTAAAATGTCAAAAGCAGTCTATAAGAATAATCAATGGTCTGAAAAAAAGTAGCCTGGCAAGAAAACATTTTAAGAATGACAAAATAATGACATTGGTTTCGGTTTATATATATAATAGCTTATTAGAGGTACATGAGGGTAAAGAAATACCGAAAAAGAAAGACATAAATCAACACAATCTGCGTAATAATGGAAAACATGTTCTACCCATGAATAGATAAGTGAAAGTGAAAAAACATGGGCGTTACTCAAAAATATTGATATATAATAAATTACCAAAAAGTTTAACCAGCCTACACTATAGCAAATTTAAACGGAAACTTAAGTATTTTTTTGAGAACAACCCATTTTACAAATTAAGCGAATACATGTCAATCCAACTCATGGAATCGTCATTCTTGTGTAACATGCAAATAAAATAAATTACCTAATTCCATGATGTAAAGCGTCAATGTAAATCTAAATTAAGCAAATAGTACAATAATATAATTTAACCTTATAAATTTATAAAAACGTTTGTAACCAATGACTTGCCTGTAACGATTGTTATATTATGGTCAATAAATATTTCTGATATCCAAGGTCTTGATTTTTTATTAAATGAATACTACACATTTATTTTTACAACATATTTATTTTCTTAATTTTAGTTACAAAATACAAGGATGCAAAAATTGAGCAACCTAAACAGGCAGCCCCCAATGTTGTGTCATCAAACCCCCTGGACAATCTCAACTGTAAGTATTCTTTTATAATGCCAAATTTACATTATACCGACAACTGACCTTACAACTCAGTAATAGAATTGGAATAGTAGTATGTTACACTGTTTTAGTGTAATGCTTTGTGTCCGACCAACGCTTTGGCTATGTTTTAGACTTCAGCCTAATTTTGATTAAACAGCCAAGAGGAAAATAAATGAGATGGAAAGTGGCGTATTCCTAACAACATCTAGAAAATAAATAAAAAACTGCGGATGCCAATGTACCTGCCTAGTGTGGTAATTATGGCAAAATTCCCCCAGAAGCAATCTTGGATTGACCTTGATTCAGCAGTGGAATTTGATGAATGTGGAAGCTGTATTGAATGTATGAATGATGATGATATTCTTACAATTTGTGTGTTCTTTGGTATTTCCATATGTAACATATATTTTAAACTTCATTGTATGTGGTAGACCCACGCTGCGTCTATATCATGGTTGTAGCATGAATGGGTCGGCGCGACAGGGGAAGGACCACGCTCTCACAGTATACCAGTGTAAAATAGTAGCTTAATGCTGCTGTATTTCGTATGGTGATTGTAGAGAACCGGAGACTCTTTTTAACGGAAACAAGGCATTCCATCTTAGTACTCAGGGTGACAACGCATCTGTGTTTTGATTGTTAATTGAACATAAATGTAGATGCCTATAGGCCACAGCATCCACTTACCATCAGGTAGACTGTGTGCTCGTTTGTCACCCTCATTCTATAAAAAAAGTCTATATTACTTACTTGAAATGAGTTGGGAGGGTTTTTTTTTATAAAACTGAAGTGACAAATTACATTAAAGTCCATCTAATGGTAAATGGCCACTACATTCCATGAGCACCTGCAGCCAACTTCATACAAAGAAAGCTAATGATGCATTGTCACCCCTTATGTAGACAAGATAGAATGCCACACAGCCTGTAATTATTTATTTTATTTATTTATAAAAGCTTTAAAGGTTACAAGGGGTGGACTTAATGTAAGTTAGCATTCTCTGCCAGTCAACCCATGGCGTGGTGAGAAATTAGTGGCAGGTGACTTGAATAACTAAATATAATAAATTTATATATATATATATATATATATATATATATATATATATATATATATATATATATATATATATATATATATATATATATATATATATATAATACAAATTAAAACAAGGCTTCTAAATTACACTAATACATATGAATACAAACAAATACATAATAATCCTTATACAATGTGTCCGGTCACAGACTAGCAATATTCTAGGTACTTATAATACAGCTATTTTAATACAAAAATACACTACACACAGGTCTAATATTTTTGATTTTATAATTATTTTTTTTCTTTAAAGATACGATTATGTGAACAATTTTTTTGGTAACGTAAACAATAGACAATATTGTTGCCCCCGGAATGAGCCAATTTTTATCTCAGTAAGACCAAAACTTTGAGAGATATGAATTTTTTTTTAAACACGTAGAGAATATTTCTAGGAAAAAACAAAATGGCCGCCATATAGAGGGGGAGGGGATTAGACCTCAGTGTGTAGTGTATTTTTGTATTAAAATAGCTGTATTATAAGTACCTAGAATATTGCTAGTCTGTGACCGGACACACTGTATCACAATTAACAATTATCCTTAAAACCTACATAACATACACTTAAATACATACATATATACGTACATAAGTAATATATATGTATAAAGGTAGCGGTATTCACATTATGTTTATGACATTGTTTACGAGAGATGTTCCCGGATCAATTATACTAGCTCTTACAGTAGATTGGAACAGCAATGCAAGCACTGCTATTTGACGGCAGAAATGGGTAAGGGAGTGGTATCTGTCCAGACGAATTCTTAGGCAGGGCATTCCTACCAGTTAGAACTACTATAATGTAATGTAAACTTTGTTACTAATTCACATATAGCATATTTTTTTACATAGAATAAGGGTGATAAACGAGTACACAGTCCACCTGACGGCAAGTGAATGCTGTGGTCCATAGACATCTACATTTATTTTCAAACAAGAATCAAAATGCAGATGCATTGTCATCACTGAGGACTGAGATGGAATGCCTCTATTCCAGTAAAATAGGTCTCCGGTACTCTACACTCACCATTTGAAACACAGCATTAAGCTGCTATTTTATACTTCTTTTCTGAATGAGCGTGGTGCTACCCCTATCGAGTCACTCATTCGTGCTACAACCATAATATAGTTGCAGCATGGCTCTACAATGTTAAATAAATCCTTAAATATATGAAAAACTAAGATCTTTTACGAGTATAGACTGTAATGGTCAGTTAAGAAAACAAATAAAGTACCCAATATTATGTTTAACATTTTGTCTAAATTATTTTCAGTTTCAAGTCCCGCATTTGTTAATGGAGTTGAAAGAGTCTGTGCACTGACTGGAGTTGGACCCCACATTGATCCAAAACTGCGATTGGCTGCTGTAGCTAAGATTCTAAAAACTTCACCTCATCCAGACTGTCCTAGAACTGAAGTCAGTGTAGTACAACAGCCAGCTGATGTTCTCAAGCTCCTGTTTATACAAGATCTTCGAGACTTGCAGACGAAGATCAATGAAGCCCTGGTTGCAGTTCAAAGTGTGACAGCAGATCCACGCACTGACACTTCACTTGGTAGAGTGGGTAGATAATTTTTCAGGGCTTATTTTTTGAATATTTCAAAACATTAATAAACAACTCTCCTCTCATAAATTTACTATTTTTTTATTTATCAACTAACTATAAACACTATTACAAAATTAATTGTAACAGTGCAAGGCATTAATGCAGTTTATGTACATTACCTTAAATAAATTATAATATAATAATAATAAAATCTTTATTCTCAGAAAAAACGTAACAAAATTTTCCATATTGAGTACGATTACAGGCATCACTTACTAGTTTTATATTGAAAACTGTAGACGCTAGTAGACGCTATCGCCTTCCACCGGACATTATAGGAAACAATTAGAGCAATGCCCTGTTTAGTTCTACATAGTATTGAATTCGCTACATATGGAGACAATACTTAAGAACAAGTATAAAAGAGAGGGATGGAATTGCGAGTGTATACGTAAAAGTTTGTAAATGTGTGTGTGTGTGTGTGTGTGTGTGTGTGTGTGTGTGTGTGTGTGTGTGTGCGTGCGTGCGTGCGTGCGTGCGTGCGTGCGTGCGTGTGTGTGTGTGTGCGTGCGTGCGTGCGTGCGTGCGTGCATGCGTGAGTGCGTGCGTGAGTGCGTGCGTGCGAGCGTGCGTGCGTGCGTGTGTGTGTGTGTGTGCGCGTGTGTGTGTGTGTGTGTGTGTGTGTGTGTGTGTGTGTTTTATATGGGGCGTGTCTTCCGATGTATCCATAAGAAAGGTAAATTGTCTTGGAAACAGAATTATTATTGTTATTTACATTTTACTCTTTACATTAATTCATAATTAAAGTCAATTTAGTTTTAACAAAATAATGATGAATTGCATGGTCTTCTATCAAATTACGGTATAATGTTTATTGGCGATGTTATATTTATATCATTGTATTGGTCCCATTTAATATTGATTGGCACCATAAAATAGATGCAGATGTTTTTTACTTCGAGTGGTCTTGAAGTGTTGCAACTGTAGCAAATATCCAGGCTATTTGACAATATGTGGGGGTGGCCTGTGTTCATTTCAGTGCTTTTGATGGGCTGTATTGATGACGAAGATAAGTTTCACTCATGTTTGCTACCTTAATATTTACAGTAGATTGAAAACAAAAAGTAACATCTGCGAAAATATGAATAAAATAAAACAGCATAACTGCCCCATTAAAAGTAAAAACTAGAAGCCTACATACATGTTAATATTGGGTGCTGGCTGCAGAGTTTTTGGTCAAAAAAGTGTTCACTGCGATGATTCCAATGCGGAATGACCTCTACTATGGAATTTCTTCGTTTTTCTCACGTGGTAGAGCCATGCTGCAGCTATATTGTGGTTGCAGCACGAATGGGTCGGCTCGACCGGCGTAGGATCTCGCTCTCACAGAATATCAGCGTAAAATAGCAGCTTAATACTGCTGTGTTTCGTTTGGTGTGTAAAGAACTGGAGACCCTTTTTACTGGAAACGAGGCATTCCATCTCAGTCCTCAGGGCTGGCAACGCATCTGCATTTTGATTTTTAATTGAAGATAAATGTAGATGTCTATGGGCCACAGCATCCACCTTACCATCAGGTGGATTGTATGCTTGTTTGTCATCCTTGTTCTATAAAAAAATAAGTTCTCAGATATGCAGGTTTTTCCTTAACCGCCGTTAACATGGTAAACGGACACGTCAAATTGTAATTAAAATATGAAATAATGCTTACATACTACGATATTTCAGTTTGAAACAGTTTTATCACCGCCTTTGACAAGTAAAATAAAATAAACCTATGTTTAATTAAAATCTTTGATAATTAAAGTATTTTTCCGTAAGAGCCTCTTCATTTACATATGTGAGCTATAAAACCAGGACTGTCACAAAAATCTTAATATATCTGGAAGGATGAAAGCTATCTTAAACGACAAACTGATTTATAAGTCCCATTAAAGGTAAAAAAAAATAAGTAGCAACTAATATATATCTCACTACTGTGCACAGGGCTCCACATTACCGTTAGTGTTTAGTGGGCAGAAAAATAGAGTATGCCGCAAAGCTTCAATGCGTATTAACGGTTTTCACATTCCCACGAGTATTTTAATTACTCAGACCTTTAGGTTTCCCCACGAAGTTACTCTCGACCACTTTAACGGACACGTGGTAAGTCAGCACGTAAAATTTTCTATAAGAGGAGGAAATCGTACACGTTTTGCTACCATGCCATGATGAAATCTAACGGCGAGCTACACGGCTCTCGTACTGTTTAAATGCAATTCATAAAAACTGAAAATAAACTTTTGCATGATTTTTGACCACAGTCACATTACTTTTATTTATAGGTAACCACACCTACCTGGTAATTAAACATCAAACGATGCCACGAACTATTCTATTAGAGATGAAAGTTTCACAGTGCACCTAATTTTCAATTTTATACATCTTCTATTCAGTAGCATTCTATTATATAATTTTATCAGTGACTTATAATGTTAGTTTATTCGAAATAAGTAGATAGCGCTATTATTTATTACATGAAATAATGAAAGCCAAGACTAAAATATCTGGTAATATCAGCGATAGAAGCGAACATTTATTGTATCAATAAGGCATAAAGCGATGTCAATTCTGTTAAATGGTTCTGTTTCTGTTAACACATTCAGTGCCACCGACTCGCCCGGAGAGTTCACGTAAATCTTATTCCAGTGCCGACGACTCGTCTGGCGAGTTCAGTGTTTTTCACTAATATTTCCAAAATGCATCCGTATTTTCTGCTTAAAATTATAGTTTAGACTAAATATATGCTAAACTAAAGATTTACGTGGTGGGCCGGGTGTGGAGACCCCGTTTAAATTTGAAAGGAAAAAAACTATTCTCCAATGCCTTGAACTCGCTAGGCGAGTCTCCTGACATAGATCCTCAACCTTTGACATGTTATACAACGACGTGAACATAGTAGCATGGACTACCTACATACTTGTGATATGGAGCTAATATACAACAAACTAGTTTCATTAGAATAATTAGGATCGTGCCAAATGGAAGTCCGTAGTCTCTGCCTACCTCTCTGGGTGACAGGCGTGAGTGTTTATGTGTTACTTATCGAAAGTCACTCTTGTTTGATTACGTATTGATATACCACCAGTTTGGAATAAAGCCTCTGTCCTAGGAAGAACTATCAAGACATAATTTTTTTTAAAAACAAGCTTTAGAAATACAAAGTTATCGTAATATTTGAGATAACATATCTAGCAGCCATATTATAATTCTTGTATCTTTGTAATAGGGTTAAAAATAAATAAAAAAAAGGGTCGGCATTGATAAAACAGCCGACAAAAAAACACCGGCGCGCCGTTGTATTTGAAGAACAAAAGCACTGATAACATTGTTTTTTACAAAGCTCTCATTGGCTAATGTTAAATCGCACTCCAAGAATGCACTTGCAACTAAATATTTCGTCTTGTATTCCTATTTGTGACGTCGTTGCCTACTCTAGTAAACTTCTGTAAACTTTGTTTTCAATATAGACCCTTTCGTCATCGCATGCGTTTATCTGTTCACTACCTTTGTGACCTGGCTTACGTTTACTGGACTCCCGTGTTTTGATGACCTTGACTGCTCTCCATTGCAACTCAATTTGTTGTATATAAGTCCCATCTCCAGCCACAAATGGATTGTTTGGGTCTGAGTGATTGTTTTTTTAACACAGATACACTCATAAAAAAGTTAAACTGACATAATATTTGCGTTTCGTTATATGTAATTTAATTAATCAAAATCAAGTACTGGATGTCTAACCAACTCGATATAACCTCAAAACTTTAACTATCGATATCTCGAAAAATAAAGATTTCCGGCATAAAAAGCAGTTAAATGGTAATCAGTAGCATCATTGCCTGTCAACTAAAGCTAAAATAATCACTTAAATCGTGCAGCAGATTACTAAAGCCGAAGCAAAATAATACATTTTAATCTGATACCATATTCTTAAAACTGAAAACCCGTATTAAATGATTTCAGGGTAAAATTATCTATTCACAAGTATTAGAAATTCAAAATATAACCTTAACAATAACCACAATTGAAAAGGTTGACAACCACTGCTCAAATTACGAAACAAACTTACTTTTTATTTTATCCAAAGAGTTTTTTGCCATTTTTAGAAGCCGAATAGTCCGGAAACACTTTTTAATTGCGTAAACACGTTAAGTACATTGTGACGGCCACAAAAATTACAACACATAGAATTTACCCTTACGTAGTGCCAGTGAACTCGCGTGGCGAGTCGATCAATTTATATTGCAGTGCCGGCGACTCGCCTGGCGAGTCAACCGTAAAATATAGGCGGCATCCGAGAAGACATCGTGAAAATCGTAGGGGTGATGAATGTGTTAAAAAATACGCTATAACAGCGCCGCTAGCGGTGAAAAACGAGTGCAGCTATTATTGTGGTTGCAGCACTAATGGCTCGGCTCGATCAGAGTAGGACCACGCTCTCACTGGAAAACCAGCTTAAAGCTGCAGTGTTTCGTATGGTTAGTGTAAAGAACCGGAGACCCTTTTTACTGGAAACGAGGCATTCCATCTCATTCCTCAGGGCTGGCAACGCATCTACATTTTGATTCTTAATTGAACATAAATGTAGATGTCAATGGGCCATAACTTCCACTAACAATCAGGTGAACTGTATGCTCGTTTATCACACTTATTCTATAAGAAAAACGATATGACCATAATTATCATGAAATACCAATGTAGTGTTTAGTTAGTAGGCACAATCCCCCCCCCCCCTCGTCAACATGGTAGCGGAATTAAATGCAAGACTACCCCAGGAGGGTACCAGCACTCCTGGAGAATCCCTCGCTGAGCATCCACGACCAAGCTCAAGCTATTCCACTCCTGAGCGCAGCGCAGGCTGCCCCGCATAATCTGGGGGGGGGGGGGCAAAATTCCGCTCGAGACTAAACCTGCTCGGGGCAAACGGAGCAATAAGTCAAAGGCGCCCCCTGCTACGCTAACCGTGAATTTCTGCAACATCAGGGTACTTCATTCAAACCTTAACGCCGTCCATTACCATCTGAAAACGGTGAAGACGACCTTGCTCTTTCTAACCGAGACACAGGTGTCCTCTCCAGCTGATACTTCGTATCTCTCCTACCCGGGTTACAAATTAGAACACTCCATTGTGCCCCGGGCTGGAGATGGCGTGTACGTCAGAGAGGACATCTGTTTTCGACGCCTCGGCAGCCATGAAGGTACGGACCTGTCCATCTTATGGCTGCGTTTAGACAGCGACGACCATCCTCGCGTCTATGGGTAATGCCGAAACAGACCGACTCATCGACCACGTCCAGATGGCTACAGACTCCGTGCTACAACAGATCCCATTCGCAAAGATCGTGATACTTGGTGATTTTAACGCCCACCACGCTGAATGGCTTGGTTCTCGTTTGACCGATCATGCGGGTAGATCTATACAGGGTGTTAGTGTAAACACCGTTGTCCTTGAAACCAGTGGTTTGGTTTCACTTATAGAACGTGAATTCAATGAATTTAAAAAAATTAACGCTATTTTCTTACATAAAATTTAAAAAGTTACTGTCCGACACCGTCCGTAAAGTCATGGACACCCTATGCGCCCGAGTGACGTAATCACTGTAAAGATCACCGCCCGCGCTAGCTACCAACACACAACATTCAACATAAAAACACAATAGGTACACATAACCTGTGATATAACTTTTTCTTCATACTTTCATCCTGGCTTAGGATGGGCAAAAATTGAGGAATTAAGGAAAAATTTGGATTTTACTAAAAAAAAAGTTGTTATTTTTCATTGAATTTACGTTCTATAAGTGAAACCAAACCACTGGTTTCAAGGACAACGGTGTTTACACTTACACCCTTTATATGACTGCTTTGGCATATGGTCTGATACAACTGGTTGATTCGCCGACGCGGAACCCAGATGTGGAAGACCATGTACCTTCCCTGTTGGACCTTCTTCTGACCTCTCATACGGCCGGATATCAGGTCTCCGTCGATGCCCCTCTTGGGTTCTAGGATCATTGTCTGACCCGGAGTACGGTGCCACTCACGCTGTCATCGCGGTTGCGTACTGCAGGTTGCCGCCGTGTTTGGCATTATAGGTTTTTTTGCATCCTATCGTTGGGGACCGGTTTGCTTCTCGCCGGATGATCCACGCGTTGTTGCTAATTCTGTCGCTGATGTGGTGCTACAGGGAATGGAACTTTTTATTCTATCGTTACTGGTACATGCCACAAAGGACAAAGCCGATCTACTGGGTTCTCTCTTTGCGTCCAACTCGACTTTTGATGACAAGGGAAACACACCGCCGACAATCTCGGGGAGTGAGTGCTCCATGCAGGATGTCCTGTTTACCCAACGCTAAGTGCGCAGGGCACTCCTCTCCCTGGACGTCAACAAGTCGAGTGGGCTGGATGGCAGCCTTCCTATTGTGTTGAAGACGTGTGCTCCGGACTTGGCACCGGTTTTAACGCGTCTTCTCCGGTACTCCTACTCCCTCGGCGTAGTCCCGAAATCATGGAAGACAGCCCTCGTGCACCCGAAAACTCTGACCCGTGCGTCTATAGGCAGTAGAGTCCAAGGAGGAGGCGTAGGCTGTTATTTTAGACATAGCGAAGGCCTTCGATCAGGTTTAGCACAAAGCGCTTCTTTCAAAGCTCCATTCCTATGGGCTTCCCGAGAAATTATGCAATTGGATCACCAGTTTTCTTGCTGATCGGAGCATCAAGGTCGTAGTATACGGTGCATGCTCTGATTACAAGCCCGTGTTCCACAAGGCTGCGTGCTATCACCAACGCTGTTGCTTCTGCATATCAATGACATGTTGCAAACCGGTAACATTCATTGCTATGCAGACGACAGCACTGGTGCTTGAGTGCTTTATACACTGGCCGTGCCAATATTTCTCGGAAAAACGTCGCAGAGTACCGGGACTAACTTGTGTCTGAAGTCGAAACTTTGTTGAACAAAGTCTCGAACAGGGGGCGACTAAATCTAGTCCAGTTTAATCTCCAAAAGACACAAGTTTGCGCGTTTACCGCTAAAAAACACTTCGTATCTCCTCAGTTTGAAGGCACTCGACTTGTTGCCACAGCCAGTATCGGCGGCGACATATCGAGCGACGTGCAGTTTCGTGGTCACTTTTTTTATAGAAGAGGGGGCAAACGAGCATGCGGCTCACCTGATGTTAAGTGACTACCGCCGCCCATGATCAACCGCAACATCAGGGGAATTGCAGGTGCGTTGCCGGCCCTTTAGAAAGGAGTAAGCTCTTTTCTTGAAGGTCCCCAGGTCGTATCGGTCCGGAAAAATCGCCGGTGGTAAACTATTCCACAGAGTGGGTCAGTATTTCAAGCCAGCTCACCGCCTGCAACTATACAAGGCGCTCATGGAATACTGTTCCCATCTCTGGGCTGGGGCTCCCCAGTAGCAGCTCCTTCCATTTGATCGCATCCAGTGCAGAGCAAAGAAGAGATTTGTTAGATTTAATGTTTTTATACAAATTATTAAGTAATAAGTTAGACTGCCCCAGTTTACTAAGTAAAATTAATTTTCGAGTACCACGCAGATATCCGCGTACTGCTATTACTCCAGTCATGCCTCCACGCATCAGGACGGTCTTCGGCGCCAACTCCACAATCCCTCGTTTATGTAAAATATGTAATAATTTCAGTCAGCTAATTGACATTAACATTAATTCGCCTAACACCTTTCGTAAATTAATTATCAATAGCCTAGTCGGCCAGTCATCCTGAGTGTGATTTTTTTCTCATATTAATTATTACGTATATCTTTTCTTTTAAATTCTAATAATATATATTTAGTTGGGCTAGAATATGATAGTTGTTAAATTAAGTTGTAATTTTAATTGAAAGACTAATTATTAGTTTGATTAAATTTCTTTTGTTGTTTAAATTGATAAGGTTTTACAGGCTTTTACCAAAATTACTATTGTGTTTTTTAGTTTGTTTCTGATTTTGTTTTCTTTTTCTGTTACTAACTTATTTCAGATTTATACACTAATACTAGCAAAAATAGCATATAGTGTTTACCTTTAAATTATTTTACATACTCTGTACAAGTAATATAGTAATTATACTTTAAGAAATGTATGTAACGTATGTATTGTAAAATCGCTGGTAGACCCAATAAATAAATAAATAAGAGCTGTTCGAATCGTCGGCGACCGAGCTCTTTCCGATCGGCTTGACTCACTGGCACTGCCAAAAGATGTTGCAGCTCTTTGTGTATTTTATCGCATCTAACACGTGGCGTGCTCTGAGGAATCGTTCAGATTAATTTTACCATCGCACATCGCGACAAAACTCGCGATACCATCCATACCATCTGGATGACTGGCGGTCCACCACCGTGCGATTTAAAAGAAGTTTTCTTCCTCGCACAACTTCCTTGTGGAATCGACTACCACCAGAGATTTTTTCGGACCGATACGACTTAGGGACCTTCAAGAAAAGAGCCTACTCCATTTTAAAAGTCTGGCAACGCATATGCAATTCCCCTGGTGTTGCAGTTGTTCATGGTAGGCGGTAATCACTTACCATCAGGTGAGGCGTATGCTCGTTTGCCCCCTCTCCTATATAAAAAAAAGTTATTAATATCATCAAACGACCTCTTTTTATATATTTATTTAAGCTATATCTTGACATGGTCAACAAACAGTGTTAAATATCATGAAATGACACTATTTCACGAAATGATGAACTACTTTATGATAAATGTCCAAATCTACGATCTGGCCACGATCCACGACATATATAAAAAATCTTTAATAAAACTATAAGGATAATGAAAATTTTAAAGTAATTGCAGGCAGACCATCCAGTCCTAATCAGTTTAGATATCGATTAACAACTGAAATAAAAACCATATCAATTTTCATATTTTTAATAGACGTAATAATTATTTATTTAAATTATTACACTTGAAATAATATAACTAAAATTTTAAAAATCAAATTATTTAAATATATTACAGATGTAAGATCTTTTTATTATTTAATTTATTATTACAAACTAAAAGTAAAATATACTGCACTGCACTGGCACTGTTTTGATAACTAAAACGTAGATCGTCGGCGTATTTGCCAAGGTTGTAATTAACTTTAACTTTATTCATAAATATGGTATTTATTTTAAAAAACCTATAACTGAAATAACCATCTATAATAGAAAATTAACATCTAAAGGAGTGATTCCCAAAGTGGTCTATATCGACCCCTAGGGGTCTTTTATTTGAAATTATCCCAAATTGAGTGTGATTTATGGGCAACAACGTTTTTGCTTACAGATCGACCCTTAAGAATGTGTGCGTGTGTAGTAAAATCAGTTAAAAGAATGCATTACTACGCATTTTGAATTTAAAAGATAAAAAGAACAGAATGTTTGAGATTTTTTAAATTAATTTTTCTTCGCCATTTTGTTCAGTTATCTAACCAGTCTGGCCATAAATACTTTCATATAAAAACTTTCCTTTTTTTCAACTTTTAAATTATTTTGAATTATGAACACGGTAATTATTTTTAAAAGTTCTGAATACGGCGTGGCGTACCTTGACTATCCTGGATTCTCCTTGGAGCACGAATTCCATCTACGTGCCGGTGTCTGTGTACGTCAGCAATGACATCTGCTTCCAGCGTCTCCACTACCTTGTAGACCCCACTGTGTCGACAATCTGGGTAATGGTAGAAACAGGTATTGGAAAAATCCTATATGCCTGTGTCTATCGATCGCACAGCGGTGACCAGGAGACAACACGATTATTTGATCACCTTAGTGAGGCTGCTGATGTGGCCCTTAGTCTGTATCCTACTGCACAGCTGATCTTTCTGGGGGAATTTACGCCTGTCATCAAGACTGGCTGTTCCCATACCAGAAGACCGACCATGCTCGAAGAGAAGCATGGAATTTTGCCTTAACGCTAGATCTTTCTCAGCTGGTAAAGGAAGTGACTAGGGTACTCGATGTAGACGGTCACACAGCCAATTGCTTGGACCTTCTGCTGACCACCGAACCAGACAGGTATGAAGTACATCCTTCTTTCTTTTTTAACCTCCCCTTTCTTCGGAAGGACTGATCATTACGCAACAACTGTTTTAGAAGATCGAAAAACAGTTACTGCAGAGTGGTACACTAACAATTGTATGTCACTTGTCTTGGAAAAAGTTCGGGAGAAACGACCTCGCAGTAGGATCCTCCTTCAGCACGACAACGCCTCGTCGCATACCGCCAAGCAAACAATTGACTACTTGGCGACATCAGGCGTGGAATTTCTGCGTCACTCGCCCTATAGCCCATACCTCACAATTTTAATTTATTACCTAAAATAAAAGAAAAACTTCGAGGAAAAGTTTTATGAACGGCGAGGAAGCAGTGGTTGCGTTTCAAAATGCCGTCGAAGATACCCCTAAAAACGAGTGGGCAAAGTGCTTTTCTCTGTGGTTCTGTGTGGTGGAAATAGTGTCCATTGACATCAGCGATGTATTGATGTCAATGGACACTATTTTAAAAAGATATAATAAAACTAATAATAACTTGCTAGTTTGTACAGTTTCTGATTTTCTAAGAACTTTCAGTGCCACCCTCATATATCCCAAGACGTTTAGGCGGTTCACGCAGTCTCGATCTAGCTTCGAGTTCACTAAGTTTGATCTCAGCGCTAGCAGTGCTGTTTGACTGTGTGTGTTTTTGCAGAATGATCGCCGCACACTGAAGCATAACGGAAATTTCTGCCTGGAAGATAGAGGTGAATCTACCCTAATTCATACTAAGTTTGCATTTGGGGCATTCCCCATAAATTCCAAAGCCTACTTCGAGGCCCATTTTTGATCCATCGGTATACCATATTATGCTACCGATTTCACAGAAAACCTGTCCATTCTTTTTTCTGAAGGGTAGTTCCACCATATACTTTTTATTAAAAGTGCATAGTGGACTTATGATATCTGAGATCGTGCATAAGACCCGTGTTTCCTTAATTGAGACGAGCATGGATCTCAATTTTTAGGAATGCAAGCGCAGACCGCCCTGGGCGTTAATCCTACGCAAACTAGCCCTCGCCTCCTAGTCTTAATAAAAGATCAAGGGGCGTAAGGCACAGAAGTTCATTAAGAGCTGCTCCAGACAACGATCGCATCGCTCCGGTTGCCATTAAGCAGGCAGTCCTTTTTAGACTATGTAGTCTGTTTGCAGTTGTCTTTTGGTTGGCCTTATTACACCAGACAATGGAGGTGTAGGTGACAATCGGCCTCACTATGCTGCTGTACAGCCATAGTATCATATTGGGACGAAAGCCCCAGTTGTTCCCAACCTTCGATCAACAATACCAACTAGATAACGGGTCACGTACAAAATCATAGCTAAATACTGTCCGCATGAATATAAACTATGAAAAGACATAAATTAAATAACATTTAGTTTAATCAACCTTAAGTTATAACAAATAAAGTTCTTTTTCCCGTTATTGCCTTGCGAGCTACACTCTCACGTGCAAGAGCTCACGTCTCATGTGCGCTCTTATTTACTGAGATGGATTTCTTGCGCCGACCCGACATCTAGTTGGTATTGTTGATCGAAGTTCCCAACCATAAGACTGCACGTACCTAAAACAATTTTAGCTGTATGACATACGTTGCCTGTTTTTTGTCGATTGTTACGCTCAAATACTTATGATACGACAATTAGAAGAATCAGGCGTTACTTTGTGGAAATCTAATAAATTAAAGTTGTTGAAACTTTTTTGCTCTTTTCCGCGTATTAAAATAAAATGATTTGTCATGCCCAGTCTGAAGAGCACCATATCCCAGTCCTACCTCAGTTGCGTGCTTTATCACCTTCACCACCACTCCAAGCACTTAGCTGCCGTTCAGTTAACCTTCAGCCACCGCAGAGACTACTTCACCTGTGGATGCTTCGTGTAGAGGCGAAACGGAATGTTAGTGATAAGAGTGAGTGACCCAAGCTACCCTACTCTTCCTAAGCGTGGGTGCTCAGGCTGCTCAGCGTATTCTGGGGGGACGGAGTGGGGATTCCACTCGAGACTAAACCTGCTCGGGGCAAACGGAGCAATAATGGCGCCCCCTGCCACGCTATCCGTGAATTTCTGCAACATCAGGGGACTTCATTCAAAATTTCAAAACTGGTTACCTCGCCTACGCAGATCCCAGATTTAGGTCTTGTACCTACCTTCCCTGTTGGACCTTCTGCTGTCCTCTCATCCGGACGGATATCAAGTCTCCGTCAATGCCCCTCTTGGCTCCTCGGACCATTGTCTGATCCGGAGTCATTTACACTACCATCGCGGTTGCGTTATGCAGGTTGCTGCCGTGTTTGGCATTATAGGTCAGTCGATTGGGACGAGATGCGATCTTTTTTTGCATCCTACCTTTGAAGGCGGGTTTGCTTCTCGTCGGATGATCCCAGCGTTGTGTCGCTGATGTGGTGCTACAGGAAATGGAACTTTTTATTGCGTCATCTGTGTAGATATCGGAGGCAGAGAAGAATGATTTGGTCAACTCTGCAAAATTGCATTACGCTATAAGCAAGAGTGCTACCAGGCCTGGGCATGCATCGACGTCTCCGGATGCAAATACCAGCGCTCTTAAAAAAAGTATAATTACGCCTCCAGCTCCTTGCAGGAGGACTTGAGGAGGACGATGCAGCGACGAACATCCCCTCGTCTACGGGTGCCTCTATAAGTCCCATAACGGTTATAGTTTATAGAATGAAACCACGATTTCACGAGTAAATTAGAGGCGTTCGAAGAACCGTGCCGCGTGCAACGAGTGTATGTGCGACACTGCCCGTCGAAGGAATGATTTCCGATGTACTTGTAGGTGCAGCGGTTGTTCGAGAGCGCTTCTTACTTAATTTATTTCTAACATGACACAAGAATCAAACAATATACATAATATACAAATAGCATTAGAGAACAAATAGTCACATAATAAATAAATATTTTATAATGCGTCGCTTACAATTTCTGCCTCCTTAGTGCTAACTAGTTCGCACTACAATCCCGTGGTGATAACAGAGCGACGCGCGTTACCGGTCTCCGCAGCACAACCGTACGTGTGCGCTCATCTACCTACTATACGAACACGTCCGTCACTGGCTGCGTGGGTCGCACTCACTACCCCGTGTCGCCAGCAATTGCGATCAGCATTCGGTTCGACAATTATGACATAATCACCTACCTGTAGCCTGTAGGGACTTCGATTCTTGTGTCCACTTTTGACGAGGGAGCAGAGTTGGCAAATATTCTTTTAGCCAGCGAGACCAAAACATGTCTGCTAGTCCTTGTGCCACGCGCCAGCGCTTTCTTAAGCAAAGATGAAAATCGCCAAACTTACCAAATTGTGGGCTTGTCGATGATGCACCAATCAGAAAGTGATTGGGCGTGAGTGCTTCTGGGTAATTCGGGTCATTGGAGACATGCGTAGATAATTGGTCGACTATTAACTGTCGCCTCCACCTCAGCTAATAACGTTACCAGTGTATCAGGATGAGGGGCGCGTTATTATAAAGTTACATTTAGTGACGATTTGACTGTACGTATCATCCTCCCCCAAGATCCCCCCATCTCAGGGGCACCTGGTGGAATAAATCTCCATTCCGCGCCTCGTATAGCTCCAGCCTCGCGAACTGCCTCCGTGTCTAGCTCGGATATGCTTTTCTTCAGCTCTGCGTTTGCGCCCTTCAGGTTCGTGATGTTATCGGAAATAATTACCAGTGGCATACCACGACGAGCTGCCAAGCGTCTTAATGCCATTATTGTGGAATCGGCCGTAAGGTCCTCAGTTACCTCGATATGGATCGCACGGACTGTGAGGCAAGTAAAGAGCATTCCATACCTTTTTTGTCTTCTGCGTCCGACTGTTACTTCAAGGTGGGCGAAGAAGTCAACATCGGAGTAGCTGAAAGGCCGCCTATTGTGTTGTAGTCTAGCGGCAGGCAGGTCAGCCATACGTTGTGGCTGGGGCGTAGCGCGCCTATAGCGGCAAAATAAACAACGGGATACAACAGTGCGAACGGTAGGTCTAAGCTTTAAAATCCAATAATGTTGCCGTAAATTATTTACAAGCTCATTTGCACTATGAAATGCTTGCCTGTGGTAGTATTCCACTAGCAAGCGAGTAATCCTATGTCGACCGTCTAAAATAGCAGGCATGCAAGTGTTGTACTCAACACCCAATACCTTGTCAATACGACCGCTCACCCGCAAAATGCCTAAGTCGTCGACATAAGGTGACACCTGCAGTAAGCGGCTGTTCGACGGCAGACGCTTATTTTGTTTTAAGCATAACAGTTCTGTGCTAAAACTGTCGAGTTGACACTTTGTTATTAATAGGTTCTCTGCCTCCTTCATTAGAAGAACGTCAAGTCTACTAGCTTTACGCTGACATCTTCTAATGAATAGCAAGACCCTGGCCGTGGTGCGCACGAGAGTGGTACAATTCGAGATATTATCTTCGTTAGGCAAAGGTAAATTTGAGGTATCGTGTTCTACGACCACATGCACTGACCGTTCCTCACATTTCGCTTCCTCTAGAGCTCTAATACGCTTCAGGTCCTTGGGCCACTGGTCTTCTGTGCGGCGCAAAGAAGAAGAGCCTTGAAACCAGTCACTAGAGTAAGCAAGCGGAGGAGCAATTTCGCGCGTAGCTATATCCGCCGTGTTAAAGCCAGTGGGAACGTGACGCCATTCACTCGACTTCGTCAATTCGTCTATTTCACCTAAACGGTGATCCACATAAGGTTTATAATTGCGTGGATCACTTCGGATCCAATGTAGCACCGTACTTGAGACCGTCTAAAAGTACCGCGTCCCGGGCTGTGTATCTTTGTGCTCGTTCTGTACACTGTACAGTAGCAGCGAGTCGCGCTGCTAACAATGCAGCTTGTAGTTCGAGCCTTGGAATAGACACCGGACGTAACGGACTTACTCTGCTTTTACTAGCTACAAAACAAACTAGTACACGACCATCCGAACGTGTAAACCGCCAATAAATAACGGCTGCATACGCTTTTGAAGCGTCACAAAAAATATGCATTTGTTTATCAAAAATGTGGCGATAATAGATATGGTTATCAGTCGACAAGTTACGTACATTTTTCCATTGAGCGTCCGAGTAGCATTCAACCCATTCATGTGCACTGTAGTAGTGCCGCTGCCGTGGAATACGAAGTGAACTTAAGCTTCGTAAATCGTTTAACCAACTGATCCACAAAGCATGCTCTTCGGGTTGAATGCGGCAATTCCACTCAACTCCGCTACGATGTACGTTCTGATAAATAATTTTTCCTTTAATTATAAAAGGTGAAAGAAAACCGTGTAAATCATATAGGGATATAATAATGCTTAACATTTGCGCTTTTGTAGGGGATTCCAACGCATTCAAAACATCTGGTGAAATTCTATTAAGAGTAATTTTAAATCCAAACGTATCATCGTTCGGATACCACATCAAACCGAGACACGCTCAGTTATATTCGTAGCTCCATGTTTGAATTCCAAAGCAGTAGGCGCGAGCGCATCGGAGGGGATTGATTGCAAAACCCGTTTGCTATTGCTCGTCCGACGCGTTATCTCGAACCCACCTGCCTTATGTATAGCAGTTATTTGTTGCACCAATTGAATCGACTTATTTTCCGATTCGCATGAACGTAAACAATCGTCCATATAATGATTATTAATAATTACATCGACGGCTTCGGGATATAAATCCTGATATTTTGCAGCATTTTTATTTTTTATATATTGTGCGATGAATGGTGAACAAGTGGCGCCGAATAATAAACTTTGTATAACACATTTTTTAAGGGCGCCTCTGCACTTTCTTACCAAAGATATCGAAATACGTGTTGATCTTTAGAACGAATTTTAATTTGGACACAAAAATCTTTAATATCGCCTATTAAAACAATTTTTTGTACACGTAATCTTAACATAATACCCAATAATTATATAAATCGGGACCCGTCAGTAAATAATCATTTAGGAAAACAATTTTTTGTACACGTAATCTTAACATAATACCCAATAATTATATAAATCGGGACCCGTCAGTAAATAATCATTTAGGCAAACAATTTTTTGTACACGTAATCTTAACATAATACCCAATAATTATATAATTCGGGACCCGTCAGTAAATAATCATTTAGGCAAACAATTTTTTGTACACGTAATCTTAACATAATACCCAATAATTATATAAATCGGGACCCGTCAGTAAATAATCATTTAGGCCTTTCACCTTTCCCGCACAGTCAAATACTAACCTTAGTTTTCCGGGCTTATTAGGGTTTTGAACCCCAAAGTGAGACAGGTGCCAAACGTGGCCAGCAGTCGAGAATTACTTTTCTTTAAGTCCCGCGCGTAGTCGTGTTCTAAGAGCTTTTTCATCTCGTTCCGATATCTTTCCGCGTAATCACTGTCTGATTTAAATTTTTTTAACATACCTTGTAGTCTGTAGTGCGTGTAGGCATATGTGTCTGGCATGGAAAACTAAGCCAACCTCCCATTGATTACCGATGTGACGCGCTGTCTCGTCAAGTATACGTACCGCTCTCAGATGTGCCGTATTTTCGCGTCGGAAAGTCGAAACTCCAATAGAATCCAATTCAAATGATTTTTTAACTATGTCATTTAATTCATCTATATTGGTTACATGTTCCTGCTGCTCGGAATGTGAAAGATGCAATGTGTGCCCGTACACAGAGGAGTGAGTAAGACCGTAGCAACCATGAATGGACCATGGCATCTCGTAGCGTATGGCTTTTGTTTGTTGCCATGCAGCACTTCTAAAGGCGCTGATAGAAAATAATTAACGTGCCCTATCAGTAAGCGAGGCACCACACATTGTTTACATACAAAATCTTTTACATGTAACAAGTATTTACAGTTTAAATTATCGACTACGGACATGTTTTGCTTAGATAATTTTAATTTATCTACCTGTCGAAATGTTACATCATAAAATACTTTTTCGAAAAAGCCAGAAACTTTTGTACATATTTTAGGAGCATCAGACTAATATACTTCAATACCAAAAGCATCAATAAATTTCACAGGGCTAGATTGAGTAGGTGATAGACCTAATTCCTTAACTAGATTTTTATCGATCATGGAAACGGATGCACCATCATCTAACAACGCGTAAGTCGTTATACCACTTGGGCCACATATATTCACTTTTACCACTTTTAGTAGCACTTCACTGCCGTTAGTATCAGGGATGTAACGGAGGTAGTTTTGTCGGAACCGAAGGCGGAGTCGGAGTTTTTAAATTTGCTTGATCGGAGTCGGAATCGGAATCGGAGTCGGAGGCAGGGTCGGAAGTGGTCATGAGAGAGAATTTTTATTTAACAACAAATAAAACATTTTTAGTCAAATTTTTTTCATTTCAATTTTCAATTATAAAATAAGACACAAACAATGAAAAAATTGGCATATTTCCAAATAAACAAGAAATTAAAATAAATGAATTTAAACCCAAAGTAGTATATTACATTATATTAAATGAACAAAAGCTTTAAAACAAATTAAATCAAACGAATTGACTCCAAAAGTAGTGTACTTTACGAACAAAAGCTTTGAAGTCAAGTTGTAATTGGAACTACTTCATTGAAGTTAATTCAGATTCGGCAAAGTGTAAACTGTGTATGAAGACGTATTCCAGAAAGGACCTCCCTTTCTGGAATACTGGACGACTACCTACGTCCTTAAAAGGCAACAACAAATTAACAACAAGTGAAAAAATAATTGAAGATAGAGTGCACGTAGTTGAAGTCGGGGGGATTCCCCGCGCGACATGAATGAACCTGTTCATAACAGTCGACACAGGCCGCCGCCGCCGCTATGTTATGCTTCGACCTCCGATTAAAACCTTCGACTGAAAAGTGTCGGAGCCGAAGTCGGAACCGAAGGTGTAATAATAATCGGAAGTTCCGACTTAACGGAACCGGAGTCGAAGCTCCGTAACTTCTCTGGTTAGTACGACCGCCACTAGAGGAGGCGGCGTCGCTGCCCGGTATGTGCGCGCCCGCATTGTACGGCGCGAGCGCGCCCTGCTGTCGCAGCGCGTTGTTCGGGTTCGGAGCCATGACACAGTCTCATTTCGTGACAGCGGCTCCAATACAGGCGACGTCTCCTCTTCTCGCTCCTGGTCAGGCATTTGTATATAAGGTGCATTAGGCCTTTTAAAATGAAGCAAACGATGATGTGCCAGTCCGCAGCCGTCTATGTCGCATAAGGCCGCCGAACAAGATTTCTGATCTTGTCTATCTAGTAAACAGCAATAACATAAGCCCTTCGATTTTACATACCTCCATCGATCTTTTCTCATAGCCCTTTTAAACAGACGACAGGCAGGTAATATGTGCATCGATTTTTTACAATAATTGCATAACTTAGTGCTGGTTGTTTCCGAGGCTATAGTTAGGACAGGTCGGTTGTTATTATTGAAGCGAGATCTATCGTCAAACTTTCTGCCAGGTGGTATGGGTTCGGTTTTATAGTCTCGCAAATGTGTGACTCCTACAGCTGAAACTTTTTCCGCTTCTTGCTTGAGAAATGAACCTATCATTTGAAGCTTAGGTATATTGCATGATAGCTTATTATATGCGTAGTCGGTCCATTTACTTAACAATATACTAGGTAGCTTGGAGAGTATTGTAGCTGACAGTTCTGGACTACGTAGATAATCATGCTGATTTAATGTGTATAGGGTTGCGACACAGTTATTAACTTTCATTGAAAACAAAATGACATCATGCTGATAATTAGTAGACAATGAAGATAACTTTTTCATTTGAGAAGTGAGATATTGAATAATTAAATCAGATTGACCAAACCTCAGTTCCATTGCCTCCACGACAACAGCTGGTGGGTCGTTCGGCTGGTGATCTTCTGGGTTACTTAACTCATAAATTGGCTGAGGCAGTAAACTCCAAAGGGGGAGGCATTGGCCGTTAGTTTGGACATAGCGAAGGCCTTCGATCGGGTTTGGCACAAAAAGCTTCCTAAGATTCCTTCCTATGGGCTTCCCGAAAAATTATGCAATTGGATCACCATTCACCAGTTTTCTTGCAGATCGGAGCATCGAGGTCGTAGTAGATGCGATTACAATCTCATTAACGCTGGTGTTCCACAAAGCTGCGTGCTGTTTGCACCAACGCTGTTTCTTTTGCATATCAATAACATGTTGCAAACGGGTAACATTCATTACTATGCAGACGATAGCACTGGTACTTAAATGCTTTATGCCGGCCGTGCCAATATTTCTCGGGAAAACGTCGCTGGGTACTGGAGACTGAAGTGAACCTGTGTCTGAAGTCGAGACTTTGTTGAACAAAGTCTTAGACTGGGGGCGACTAAATCTAGTCCAGTTCAATCCCCAGAAGGCACAAGTTAAAAAGAACCCTTTCGTCGTATCTCATCAGTTTCAAGGCACTCCCCTTGTTGCATCAGCCAGTATCGGAATTATCGGCGTTAACGTATCGAGTGACATGCAGTTTCGTGGTCACTTGGAAGAGAATACCAAATTAGCCTCTAAAAAGCTTGGCGTGCTCAGCAAAGCAGGAAGGTATTTCATGCCGGCACACGGCCTGCAACTTTACAAGGCGTAGATTCGGCCATACATAGAATACTGTTCCCATCTCTTGGCTGGGGCTCTCCAGTGCCAGTTGTTCGAATCGTTGGCGACCGAGCTCTTTCTGATCGGCTTGACTCACTGGCACTGCGAGGAGATGTTGCATATCTTTGCATATTTTATCGCATTTACCACGGAGTGCTCTGAGGAATTGTTCTGACTAATTCCAGCCGCACAATTTCACCATCGCACTTCGCGACAAAACTCGCGATACCATCATACCACCTGGATGACTGGCGGTCCACCCTTGTGCGATATACAATAAATTTTCTTCCTCGCACAACTTCCTTGTGGAATCGACTACCACCAGAGATTTTTCCGGAGCGATACGACTTAGGGACCTTCAAGAAAAAAGCCTACTCATTTTTAAATTTCGGCAACACATTTGCAATTCCCCTGGTCTTGCAGTTGTTCATGGGCGGTGGTAATCACTTACCACTAAGTGAGCCGTATGCCCGTTTACCCCCTCTCCTATTAAAAAAAAATTCTAAACTGTATAAACATCCTTGACTAAATTAGACACACGCTAAAGTTTTACATTTTTAGGAAAATTAGATGTTTCTCTTTTATTAACGCGTTTAAAACAAAACGAAATGGAAGTAGACTTACACATTCATTCAAACATTTTTAAATACACCTAGAACTCACGCCCTGCCTATTAGAACAATAGAATAGAATAGAATAATTATTTATTCAATATAGATTACGAGTAATTTTTATTGAAAGTCAATATTTTACGTTACCATTGGTTCGAAAAAAACCTCTGTCCTGGGAAGAACCAGCAAGAAACCCAGCGGGACTTTTTTTTTAAATAAATTTTACAATGTCAAGGGTCACAAAATATTTACAAAATTTATTTTAGAAACAGCTTGGAAGCTACCACCTCATTCCCAGTGGTTATTATCAACCATATATTCGTTTATATAATAATAACCCTTTTTATACAGTTTTTGTTTAATTAAATATTTAAACATGGTAATAGAGAGACCTTGTATATTTTCTGGGACTTTGTTGTAATAGTGTATACATTTCCCCAAGAATGAATTACCGACTCTGTGGATTCGAGAAACTGGTAGCACCAGCTTGTGTTTGTTCCTAGTGTTTACAGAGTGTATGTCACTTTTTTTACTAAAACTACCTTTATTTTTGTGAACATACATCAAATTTTCATAGATATACTGAGGCCAAAGTTAATATATTTATTTCTTTAAATTTTTCTCTAAGAGACTCTCGGTTTAAGGTTGTAAATAGCTCTAATGGCCCCCTTCTGCAAAACAAAAATAGTTTTTAAATCAGCCGCATTCCCCCATAGCAAAATTCCATGTGACATTATACTATGGAAATAACTGAAATAAACTAATCTTGCTGTCTCGACACTATTGAGATCTCTAATCTTTTTTACAGTATAAGCTGCAGAGCTTAGTCTGCTTGCTAGTTTAGATATATGGAGGCCCCACTGAAGCTTAGCGTCGAAAATGATGCCAAGAAAAACAGAGGACTCAACATGACTCAGTTCTTCCCCATTCAAAAACACATTGGTACTCGGATTATTAACATTTGTTGTTGTAAATTTATTACATTTAGTTTTATTGCCGTTTAAATATAGATTATTAATGTTAAACCAACACACTAATTTTTATTATTCACTTCACTTCGTCACATTTAAATGATTGATGTTTAAGTTTAAAAATCAAGGCAGTATCATCAGCAAAGAATACTATATCATGATTATCCCCTACAAGGGAGGGTAAGTCATTAATAACACTAAAAACAAGAATTGAGCCCTGAGGGACACCCATCTGTAGGGGACATCCGGAAGAACTTTTACCATTGATAACATCTTTCTGCACTCTATTACTTAGATATAAAATAACTAGTTTAAGCGCAGTGTTCTTGACACCATAGTACTGTAGCTTCCTGAATAATGTCTCATGGTGAACACAGTCGAAGGCTTTGGAAAGGTCACAAACTATACCCAAAGCATCCTCTGAATTCTCCCATGCACAAAAAAATATGTTTTATAAGCTCAACTCCGGCATCGTTTGTCGAGCGACCCCTTGTAAAACCAAATTGACTTGTATGGAGCAATTATTTTTATTAAAAAAACTTATCATCTGTTGTAAAATCATTTTTTCAAAAATTTTACTTAAAGTTGGTAGTACAGAAATTGGTCTAAAATTAGCGTTGTCTGATGTACTACCAGATATTACTTTACTATATTTCATTAAAACAGGAAACGCACCAGTTTCGACGCTAGTATTAAAAATAGTGGCTAGATAAGGTGCTATTGTATCTATTACAGATGCAATAACTTTAATGGAAATCCCCCATAAGTCTGCCGTTTTCTTAAAATCAATAGGTTTAAAATATTTAATGATATCTTTTAGCAATACTCTATGGATTTAAAAAATTTTGGACAAGCCTTAACATTTTGTTTAAGCAATGATGTTTCAAACATCACAGATTACTGAAACTGTGACCTGGTTTTTTTATAGAATGAGGGTGAAAAGGAAGCACACAGTTCACCTGATAGTAGGTGAATACTGTGAACCATAGACATCTACATTTATCCTCCATTGAAATCAAATTACAAATATGCTGTCACCTCTAAGGACTTAGATGGAATACCTAATCTAGTAAAAAGGGTTTCCAGTTCTCTCACTCATCATACAAAACAGCAGTGTTAGCTGCTATTTTACACTGGTATTCTGTAAGAGCATGGTCCTTCACCGGTCAAGCTAACTCATTTGTACTACAGTGATATAATATTGCTGCAGCATAGCTCTGTCATGTTAAAACATTTGTGTGACTAATCAATATTTGAATGATTGGGTCACTGAAAATGCATGAATGATACATGTTTAAACTATGAATACATTTAAATTGAATTTAAGGCATGATTAAGAGATAATTATGAAAAATATAAAACTATACAACCATAAAAGCAATTATTTTTATTCATAATAATTTTACAATGAGAATAAATGCAATAACCTATAATTCTCTTTTCGTAAACTACGAAGATAGCTTAACTAAACAAAACCCATAATGATAATGTAAAACAGTAACAGTACAGTAGTAGAAATCTTTTCAGTGCATACCCCCTCCTTTCTCTAACATTTGAGCAAACCTATTTGTGATAAGAAGAGAGACATCAATAAATCTCTCGACACAATTTGTCATACAGGTCTCTGTACGAGAATCCAATTTTGATCCTGGCTTGTCCACACATTTATCCCAGCAAAAATCGTTAAACTCGTGAATCTGAAAAAATTATATGATGAAACTGTGTTACAAGAAAACGACTGCAAAAGGTACGATTAGCGTACAAATTATTCAATATCTCGTATTGTGAGTCTCAAACATTTACAAATTTTAGTAAATACTTTCTAATTTGATTTAATTTTGTTTACTGATAAAAATCAAAATATATTTAGAATTATAATACTTGGGCGTGAAACTGAGCTTTCTGCTTCTCAGCCATAAGAAACTCCTGTAATTCTGAGTCAGCGCCTTTTGTACTTGAAAAGTCGGATAGATCGTTCATTTTTTGTATTTTAAACTATGTAATTTATTGTAATATTGTAAATCGAAAAATAAGGTTACAATTTTGCGCATAGACAAAGTTATTTTTATTCTTATATAAAGTCTATGGCTCTATGGAGTTATCGTTGTTACCATAGACTTAGAATAGTATATTCAATGGAGGTTAGTCGTTCTCCTTCTCTCTAGCCTCCGTGGCTGCGTACTAAAGCATAGCCCACAAACTAATAAGAGTACTAACGTAATAGCCCGCCTGTCCCAGAACTGCCATCGGTAAGTAGTATCTGCGAAGTTAGCTGTTTAAGACTATAAGTAGATGAAGTCAGTTCAATAATGTATAGTGCCACCAACTTATCTGTTCAGGTGGACAAAATTGGAACTAAGGCCGCCATTTTGTAAATGACATTTTTATAAAATATAAATAATATATATAATAACACTAATTCTCACTAATTTTAATATATTAACACGAAATTTGTTTTATTTTATATTATGTGTACCTAATGAATATGTAGTCACCTATTTCCTCGGCGAATTTCTTAAATGGCAATAGTAAGCACTCCACTAGCGACTCTGTAAACTGAACAGATAAGTTGGTGGCACTATACAAATTTTCTTCGCGGCAGTGGTGAGAAAATAATCGTGCTCAATAATTTTTTAATTTTTGACATTTAATCGGATCGGAAAAATAGACTGAAAATGACTTTTATTAAGACAACTTAGCGATCGCAGCGCCTTACTTATTTTGTCCATATTTCTGCTTTGAGCACTGACCTCTATATATACAAGTACGCTATATATATAGAGGTCAATGGCTTTGCGTATTAAACCAAAGGAGGCAGCATCTCAAGGCAGGCATACTCCTCTGTAAAAGGTACGAGAGTCCGACTCATGCCCGTTATGTAAAATTAGTTGCTCCGCGTCGTGCGCCATTCCGAAGTGATCGTGCCTGTAAATCGAGCTCCGACAAAATGCTGAATTGTAGTGTATTTACAAGCAAAAAACAATCAAAACGTCAAATCTACAAAAGGACAACGTGACTTTTCATTTTTGAGTACTTTTTATTAAAGTAATATTGATAATACATATTACTTTAATAATTATACTTTTAAAACTCGTACTGTCTGCATATTTTAGAAATATACCAAGTGTGGCCATCATAGTTCATAAAGTAACAAATAATCTATTTTTAAATAAATATAATTTACTACAAAAGTTAATTAACTAAAATGTATTTCCTAATAACTAAATCAGTTTGTGATGAATAATAATCATTACATACAGATTTGTAGTGGATTTTGTTATTTATATATTTAACTCAATTTCAACACGATTCTGAATGTTATATAATTTAATATAATGGATAACTATTATTTATGAAAATATATAAAATAAAGGCCAAATAAGTCAAATCGAAACTTGCTACCTCGCAGCAAAAGTGTGCGATTTTTATAAAAATAAACTAGTATTACTGCAACCGAAAATATTGCACTATAGCGATGTACGGCACAATTTTAGCTATTGATAAGTTAATTAACCATGCGGGTTTTACTGCCGAACCGGTTTGTAGTTTTTATTAAGATTTTACAATAAAATATTACGAAAAGTAGTAAAATTTTCTATTACTGGTTTGTTTTTACAGATTTCAAAGAGATCCTGTTAGACGGCAAACTTGGATTGCAGCTGGTAGAAACCATGAATCTTGGATACCTAAACGGACTAGTACCATGGGCTCCGAACATTTAAAAAATCATATTTCATACCCTAAGCTCACAACAAAAGAAGATTAGCTGACACTACAGTAACACAACAAACTTGAACTTGTGGGAGGTAATGTTTGGCTGTAATTATATTTATATTAAATATTTTTATTATTAAACTTTGACAACAATATTATTCTACTTCAAAACATTTTAGAATTTTAATAAGTTTACAAAGGCATTAATATTATATATTATATACGGTCAGGTGGGGTAAGAGGAACATACTTTATTCTCAGTAAAATGTTTTTACTGCTAGGAAGAACAGCTAAAGTCTTTTAAGATCTTTGAAACAAACAAAACTTGCCTTTATGTATTAGCTTCACATCGGCTAAATGTCATTACGTTATTATCAGTTCTTACGACGATATTGACGTAAATGTCAAAATTAAATAAACGTTCCTCTTCCCCCTCACAAGGGGTAAGAGGGACAGTCATTATATTTCTTAAGGAGGATATTTCTTATTGGAGTTTAAATTAAAATATTCTTTGCTAAATTAGATCAAAATTAGATCTTACAATCGATGAAATAAGGTATCTTTCGGAATGAAAAAGAAAAATAAATCAATTCGGGGTAAGAGAGACATACAGGTTCCATCAGGGGTGGCAAACATATAACTCATTATACAAACAGTAATATATCTCCCTAACTAGTTTTCCCTAGTTAGTTACTCTTTACAAATAACAATGGCACTTTGGATTTTAAACCTTTGCGGTCGTATACACGGTTAACAATTGTTGTACTTGGTATATTATAAAGTGTTGATGCGGCGTATTCAGATATTGTTCCATTTTTAACGCATTAACAACCACACTTAATTTATTATTATCATATCTGCTTCTATCAGATTTTCTTATATATTTTCGCGGCATATTTTATCATATATGTATATCATTCCTGCAACAGTCAAAAGTGCTATAATATAACAAAATATTACAATTAAAAAGAAAGGGACGTATACAAAACGTATGAAACTTTATTTATCTAAACTAATTTAATAAAAAGAAAACATTTCATTTTTTATTTATTTGTTTTGATTTAGATAACTCAAAAACTACAAGACCGATTTAAAAAATTAATTAACACAAAAATAGTTAAGTTACAAGTGGACGAGGTCGGGGGAAATTGCTACTTTAGTTATAATTTAAAATTGTAGTAGGTACAAAACAGACAGTCAATTCTTTTCATTTTATCTACCTATAATTATAAATTATTCAAAATGTGTGTTACCGCTGACATGGTGGAAATGAAACATACGTTCCTCTTTCACCGTGAATAGTGAGCCTCTTACCCCAGCTATTGTTTTTGGAGGTTTAGATTTTCAAGCGAAAGAAACTCATATTATTAGTTATTTTTAACGAAAATGGTTAATAAAAAGAAATAATTAGAGTTTTTTCCGTGTCAAAATATTTCCAGCACCCTTTTTTCACCAAACTATTGGTTCGCAAAAAAATGCGCTAACTTTGTGCTAGTCGAATTCACAACTATCAAAAGTGTTCATTTTTTGTGGCTTCTGAGTCACGTAGCGATATCTATTGAAAACCGTTCAAACGATTTCGCCTTCACTGTTTTAATTATGATCCCTAGTCCCTCTTACCCCACCTGACCTTAATATTTATGCTTTTGTAAACTTATATATATATATAGTACCCGGTTGACCGAGCTTTGCTTGATATTTTTCGCTCAGTTTTTTTTCATTCGTGTGTTTTGGAAGTTATATTTAGATACAAATTACATACTGATGAAATACGAATAATATTTTTTGATCTTAGCGACATAATAGACTTATTTTAGGCTGACCGTAGTGATTGTACAACATCGTCTACATCGAAAAAAGAAAGCTGCACGTCGACAGAGAATCCAGCATAGCATAGCATTCTCTATCTACGAAGCTGCATGTTCCGGAAAATACCATTAGTTGTTTCGAAAGTCACAATTTGAATAAAATTCCTTATATAGCCCCAACTAGTCCTACTCCTACTGCGAGTACGAGCCAAAACTTAGAAGAAACGCAAAGGACAAACAATAGCATAATTAAGCTTCAATCACAGAAACAGTATTCAGAATCAAACGGGATTTTAAGGTACTGGAGAGCCATTCTAATATCGCTCAGACGGACGTCCGGTATATCATCGCAATAGTGTCGGATAAGACTTGCGCTTGCATCGTTACTCACACTTGCGTGTGGGTCCAATGATGATGTGTACAGCTGCTCATAGAACCTCTCAATCACACTCAAAATCTCAGGTGTCCTGGAAACGATGCTGCCACATTCGATCTTCAGTTTTGACAGTTGGATATTTTTGGCAGACAGATCTCTGACAAAGACTTTGGAGCCTTGGTTCCACTCGATCGCTTCTTCAATACGAGCAGTATTAAGGTTGCGTAAGTCCCGCCGCATGCATTTGGAGATATGTCTGTTCAGTTACCTGTATGCTGTCAAATCTGTTGAAGACTGCAGCTTCATTTCCCGTGTAACAGCCATGAGCTTAAGAGTGTAATCGGAGAATTTTTGTGTTCTTCTATGATGAGTCTTGCAGAACTTAGCTCCGACTTTATTGACCGTTTCCACGAGCTTGTCGTTTATATCATCCACTGCCTTTCATACTTCTAGGCACTGAAAACACTTTTGTAACTCGAGCTGAAAGGTTTCGGGACTTTTTATTAGAGCACGAGGAGCGTTGACTTTATTAGATGAGACCTATCCAATTTAATGTTTAGATTCATTGTGACTCTAACTATTCGGTCATCGCTGCCAGTTTTTATCCTTGCGATCACTGAAACATCACTGTACACTTGCTGTCTAGTCGTCATATTGAAGTCAATCTCATTTTTTGTCGAACCGTCAGGGTCTCGACAAGTTCCACTTTCTATGGGACCGCTTCTGAAAGAAAGAGTTCATCATAAAGAGTCCGTCTTTCTTCACGAAGTCGGCCAGCAGCTGGCTCCTTGGGTTCCGTTGTCCTATCCCAAATTTCCCTTTCTTCAGCTCACCTTTTCTTGTGAATAGTTTTGTGTTGAAGTTTCCCATTAACACCGTATAGTGGGCTTTGGAGGAATGCATGGCTCTAGAAATATCCTCATATATTTCCTCCACCTCCTCATTGGGATGTGCTGAGGTTGGTGCGTAAACCTGTATGTCCTTCAGTAAATACCGTTTAGTGATTCTGAGTATAAGGTACGCGACTTCGTCGACACACTCCCAATATTTACAACGTTGTTAACGAGAGGCTTGTGGACGATAATTCCAATACCTCCTTGGGACAGATAGTCGCCCTCCTAGTGATAGAACAAGTTGTCGGATTTAACAATCACCGTATCCTCCCCCTCTCTTCCGACCTCGGATAATCCTATAATATTCTTCTTAACTTGTCGACCTCTTCTTCTAATTCCAGGATCTTCTCGTTAGTCCTTAGGGTGCGTGTGTTGTATGTCGCCAGGTCGAGTCGTCTTAGGTGGCAACTAAACATCCACCGGAGATTCTCAACACGCCCTGTACTGTCGTTGGCATGGTCGCCACTGTAGCCAGTAGGAGTGGTCGTTACAAAACGTAACTAGTTACTGAAACTATCTATTCACACAATAGCGGGTAGCGGGTTATTGCAGTGCAACGAAACTATCTATTACAGTAGACATTTTACTCAGTAACACGATTCACGTTTCACGAATCACGAACGAGCGATCAGTAACAAAACATTTATTCGGCTATTTTCGCGACGCATCGGCGACGGCTTCGGCTATTGAAGTAGAAGCACATGAGTAAAGAAACCGACTCTTTACGCTGTGGTAGAAGTACCACTGGTCGTCGAATGTCGAGTGAGCGCGGATGCTTTTACATTTGACCTATGACTCTATTCCCTTCGTATAGATGCGATATTAGAAATGAGAAAGTAAGTGTGCATGTTTTTAACAAAAAATAGTTCAAATTCCATAATTTAAGTGGCCTTGGCCCGGTTTAAATTAGTCTTGTGTTTAAGTTAAATGACACGGTTTTTTTTACTTTTTAGGCGCGTTTGTTAATATTTTTGTTTTCTTTTTGTGCAATAATAATAATATTTTTAGTAAAATAAGAACTAAATACAATTCCATATATTAGTGTTAATAATAATAATTGTACAGTAATTAGTGTAAGTAACTAAGTGTAAAAATAATACTAAAACGTTTTGTGATAGTTATCAAAAATATATAACTTTATGTGATAATTATTTGCTATAAAATGAAACTTATATTCAGTATTTTATACTGAACTTGTGGGTGAATTTATCATAATCATAATTAATAAATAAATCGTTTGCCGTTAAATCTTTTCAAGTGATATTTATATCAAACCGTGCGAAATGATTTAACAAATAAATAAATTTAACCATTAACACCATGTCTAATTCTATACGAAACGGAAACAAACAAGTTTCTCGTGAAACGGACATCGTTTTATTCGCAACGTTTTTCAATTAAACACGTCGTGAAAAACTCTATTGAAGCCGCTATTAAAATAGAGTGTTTCAAAACCCTCTATTAAAATAGAGTGTTTCAAAAGCCGCTATTGATATTCGATAGATAGTTTCGTTTCGTTACTCAAAAAAGCCACTACAACCCACCGCTAGTAGCCAGGAATAGTAGAACTGCCGAGGACTGGGTGCCATTTGTGTCGTTGCTCATGGGGGGTATATTGCCATAATTGCCACGCTTGGCGAGCGGGTTGCCAACCGCATTTTTGTTGTACAATTGCTGTTATCAGGAAGATGCTGCTGTCCATAGTAGATATTCTTAACCGTCTTTACACGGCATAATGACATTGATACTGTTACTATTATATACTATTTATTTCATTTTATTCTTAAGAATTTCAATAATAACTAAAGAGAATATAATCACTAGGTTTAGTAGGCGGGGCTCCCTTAGCAAAAGTAATGTAAACCAATGCCGAACTACTCTACCAACATGAAATAGGGGAATTATAATTATAATAATGTCCTCCAGACCTCCAGACCCCGAATGCCAATAAGGCTGAAGGGGAAAATTTACAAATCGATCATCCGACCTGTCGTCATGTATGCAAGTGAATGCTGGGCCGTCAAGAAGAAGGATGAAAATAGACTGCATGCGAATGAAATGAGAATGTTACGATGGATGTGTGGTGTGACAAGGATGGATAAGATAAGGAATGAGTATATAAGAGGAAGCCTGAAAGTAGCGCCAGTGGTAGAAAAGGTGAGAGGAAGCAGATTGGCATGGTTTGGGCATGTGATGCGGAGGAATGAAAGTCATGTCACAATACGAGTGTTGAATATGAATGTGGAGGGACACACGGGCAGAGGAAGGCCGAATAAAAGATGGATCGATTGTGTGAAGAGTGATATGAGAATGAAAGGAGTAAGTATGGAAATGACGGCTGATAGAGAGGAATGGAACAAGAAGGTTTACTGCGCCGACCCCAGATAATGGGAAATGGTTTAGAGAATGATGATGATGTCCTCCAGACCGAATTTCTGAAAGCGACTTCACTAATTTTGAAAGCGACTATTAGTAAACGATCTCTGAAAGTAATATGTACCTTCGTGTAGAAGCCTAGTGAATTATACAAGGTATATGTTACACTTAAAAGTAAAGTAATGCAATCATTAAAAAAAAATTTACCCTTTTTATAAATACCTAACTAACGTTAAAATAAAACATCTAGACGCAGACTATTTATTTTACGGCATAAAAACACTTTTCCAGTGCGGGAACAAACCCTTGGTCCAGCAGTGCCGCAGCCAAACGCTTAGGTGCCTGCGATTTGCTACAGCGGACGGGGGATGCTCTCCCTCTGCGCCTACGGCTTAACAAAAACACTCTAGGGTTAGGGCAGACAAGACTACGTGAAGTCGGGGCGTGCTAATTCGGTTTTAGAACCGATTCGACCAATCGTATCTATAAAGTCGGGTTGTTCTAAACTCCGCTACGATAGTGGTAAACGAAATAGTGTAATGTGAATTGTTATAATTTTGTTTTCTGAAAAACCTCTTGACTGCTCTCCACTGTGATTCAATTTGTTGTATGAGTCCCCTCTTCAGCCACAAATGGATTATCTGGGTCTGTGTGATTAACTTTGTTATGAGTGTAACGTGTTAAAAAAACAAATTGACATATTTGCGTTCCGTTATAAGCAATTTTAAGTGAAATTTGTTTTGATCTTAATTAATTCAAAACGCATTTCCGACATCCAAAAACAGTGTAAAAGGTTCAAACTTAACGCTGACAAGCCTCTTTAACTCAAAACCTTTGAGTATTAAACCAAAGGAGACGGCATCGCAAGGCATACCCCTCTGTAAAAGGTACGAGAGTCCGACTCATACTCGTTATATAAAACTAGTTGCTCCGCGTCGTGCGTCATTCCAAAATGATCGTGCCAGTAAATCGAGCTCCGACAAAATGCCGAATTGCAGTCTATTTACATGAACATTCAACAGTGGTAGAGCCACGCGGCAGCTTTGCTGTTGCACGCATGGGCCGGCTCAAACCGGGGTGGTATCACGACCTCACAGAATACCGGCGTGAAGTGGAAGCTCTGCTTCCGCGTTTCGTCTGGTGAGTGCAGGTGGCCGGAGGCTCAAATCCCCCCCCCCCATCAACATGGTAGCGGAATTAAATAATGATAGACTACCCCAGGAGGGTACCAGCACCCCTGGAGAATCCCTCGCTGAGCATCCACGACCATGTTTCTCCACTTCTGAGCGTGGGTGCTCAGGCTGCCCCGCGTATTCTGGGGGGGGGGAGGGGGCAAAATTCTGCTTAAGACTACAACTGCTCGGGGCAAACGGAGCAACAAAACCAAGGCGACCCCTGCCACGCTGTCCGTGAATTTCTCCAATATCAGGGGACTTCACTCTAACCTAAACGCCGTCCACTACCATCTCGAGACGGCGAGGCCGGCTCTGCTCTTTCTGACCGAGACGCAGGTGTCCTCTCCGGCTTATGTCTCGTATCTCTCCTACCCGGGGTACAAACTGGAACACTCCTTTGTGCCTCGGGCTGGAGTTTGCGTTTACGTCAGAGAGGACATCTGTTCTCGACGCCTCGGCAGACTTGAAGGTTCGGACCTGTCCATCCTTTGGCTACGCGTAGACAGCGACGACCATCCGCGCGTCTACGGGTGCCTCTATAGGTCCCATAGCGGTAATGTCGAAACAGACCGATTCTTCGACCACGTCCAAATGGCTGCAGATTCGTTGCTACAGCAGATCCCCTCCGCAGAGATCGTGATCCTCGGCGACTTTAACGCCCATCACGCCGAATGGCTTGGTTCACGTTTAACCGATCATGCGGGGAGATCTGTTCATGATTTTGCCTTGGCATATGGTCTGACACAACTGGTTACTTCGCCTACGCGGATTCCAGATGTGGAGGATCATGCACCTTCCCTGTTGGACCTTCTGCTGACCTCTCACCCGGACGGATATCGGACGGATTTCCGTCGACGCCCCTTTAGGCCCTCGGACCATTGTCTGGTCCGGAGTGTTGTGCCACTCACGCTGAAATCGCGGTTGCACTCTGCAGGCTGCCGCCGTGTTTGGCACTATAGGTCAGCCGATTGGGATGGGATGCGGTCTTTCTTTGCACCCTACCCTTGGGGGCGGGTTTGCTTCTCGCCGGATGATCCCAACGTTGTTGCGGATTCTGTTACTGATGTGGTACTTCAGGGTATGGAACTTTTTATTCCTTCCTCTGTGGTGCCCATTGGAGGCAAATCTCAGCCATGGTTTGGTCGCTCCTGTAAAATAGCATCATGCTATAAGCAGGAGTGCTACCAAGCCTGGGTTGATGCATCAGCGTCCCGGGATGTAAACACCAGCGCTCTAAAAAAGAAGTATAATTCCGCCTCTAGGTCCTTCAAAAGAGTCATTGCCAAGGCAAAGTCAGAGCACATAGGCAGAATTGGCGAGAAACTAGTTCGCCTTCCTTTTGGAACCCGTGCATTCTGGTCTCTCGCCAAGGCTGTCCAGGGGAATTTCTGTCAGCCATCTCTTCCATCTCTGCACAGGGAGGACGACTCACTGGCCCATACTGCAAAGGACAAAGCCGATCTTCTAGGCTCTTTCTTTGTGTCTAACTCGACTCTCGATGACGGGGGGAGTACGCCGCCGACCATCCCGCGGTGTGAGTGCTCCATGCCGGAAGTGCAGTTCACACAGCGCTCGGTTCGCAAAGCACTCCTCTCCATGGACATCCACAAGTCGAGTGGGCCTGACGGAATCCCCCCAATTGTGCTGAGGACGTGTGCTCCAGAGTTGGCACCGGTTTTAACGCGTCTTTTCCGGTACTCCTACTCCCTAGGCGTAGTCCCAAAATCATGGAAGACGGCTTTCGTCCACCCGATCCCTAAAAAAGGCGACCGCTCAGACCCGTCCAACTACCGGCCAATCGCCATCACCTCCTTGTTCTCCAAAACAATGGAGTCCATTGTAAACTGCCAGCTCATGAGGTACCTTGAGGATCACCAGCTGATTAGCGACCGCCAATACGGTTTTCGCCGTGGTAGGTCAGCTGGTGATCTTCTGGTCTACCTCACTCACAGATGGGCGGAGGCAGTAGAGTTCAAGGGGGAGGCATTGGCCGTTAGTTTGGACATTGCGAAGGCCTTCGATCGGGTTTGGCACAAAGCGCTTCTTTCGAAGCTCCCTTCCTATGGGCTTCCCGAGAAATTGTGCGATTGGATCACCAGCTTTCTTGCAGATCGGAGCATCAAGGTCGTTGTAGACGGTGCAAGCTCCGATTGCAAGCCTATTAATGCTGGTGTTCCACAGGGCTGCGTGCTATCGCCAACGCTGTTTCTTCTGCATATCAATGATATGTTGCATACCCGTAACATTCATTGCTATGCAGATGACAGCACTGGTGATGCTCTTTACACCGGCCGAGCCAATATTTCTCGGGAAAACGTCTCCGAGTGCCGGGACAAACTTGCGTCTGAAGTCGAGTCTTTGCTGAACAGAGTCTCGGATTGGGGACGACTAAACCTAGTCCAGTTTAACCCCCAGAAGACACAAGTTTGCGCTTTAATCGCTAAAAAGAACCCCTTTGTCGTATCCCCTCAGTTTCAAGGCACTCCCCTTGTTGGCTCAGCCGGTATCGGGATCCTCGGCGTCGACATATCGAGTGACGTGCAGTTTCGTGGTCACTTGGAAGGGAAGGCCAAATTGGCCTCTAAAAAGCTTGGCGTGCTCAGCAGAGCGGGACAGTATTTCATGCCGGCACACCGCCTGCAACTTTACAAGGCGCAGGTTCGGTCGCACATGGAATACTGTTCCCATCTCTGGGCTGGGGCTCCCCAGTACCAGCTCCTTCCACTTGACCGCATCCAGCGCAGAGTGGCTCGAATCGTCGACGACCGAGTGCTTTCCGATCGGCTCGATTCACTGGCGCTGCGAAGAGATGTTGCATCTCTTTGCGTATTTTATCGCATCTATCACGGGGAGTGCTCTGAGGAATTGTTCGGATTAATCCCAGCCGCCAAATTTCGTGAACGCACTACACGGCAAACGTCCCGATACCATCCACACCATCTGGATGCTTGGCGGTCCACCACTGTACGTTTCACAAGGAGTTTTCTTCCACGTACAACCTCTCTTTGGAATAGTTTACCACCGGCGATTTTTCCGGATCGTTACGACCTGGGGACCTTCAAGAAAAGAGCTTACTCCTTTCTAAAGGGCCGGCAACGCACCCGCAATTCTCCTGGTGTTGCGGTTGATCATGGGCGGCGGTAGTCACTTAACATCAGGTGAGCCGCATGCTCGTTTGCCCCCTCTTCTATTAAAAAAAAAAAACAATCAAAAACGTCAAGTATACAAAAGGACGATGTGATTTTTCATCTGTGAGTATTTTTAACATAATATCAAAGTGATTTTATCATTAAAATTCGTACTTTGTGAATATTTTCGTCCAATACCAAGTGTGGCCATCACAGTTCATAAAGTGAAAAATAATCTATTTTTAAATAAATATAATTTACTACACAAGTTAAATATATTAACGAAAATATATTTCCTAATAACTAAGTCAGTTTGTGATGAATAAGATTCACTAAATATAGATGTGTAGTGGATTTTGTTAAATGATTTATATATTCAGCACAATTTCAACACGAAACTAAATATTATATAATTTATTATAATCGATAACTAGTATTTATCAAAGTATTATACAAAATAAAGGCCAAATAAGCCAAATCGAAACTTACTGCTACTTCGCAGCAAAAGTGTGCAATTTTTAACAAAATAAACTGGTATCACTGCAACCGAAAGTATTGCACTATAGTGATGGATGCTACAACTTTAGGCATTATGTATAATAACCAAAATGTCTTTTAGAACTGGCATAGTACTCCGTCAATTGTTTTATTTTCATTTCATCTATCACTAATATACAATACAATTTCTTGTCAGGGTTACTCTCTAGTACCTAAGTTTTAAAACAGTTAACGCTTTTTTTGTGTAGCCAAGTCGTCGGCCATCAACTGTACATTAGTTTAGCAAAACATCTTTCTGGGGAATACTTAGCCCTAGGTAGATGTCACATTTTATTTTTAAGCAGCTGTCTGTTTAAAGTTTACTTTGTTCAACTGTTATACAGTGTAAAACTTTTTTATTTTCCTAATTTATTAAATATTTTCCAGATAGTTCATTTAATAACTCTTCAAAATCAACAACTTTTTATAAATAGCGGTTTTGTGATTGAAGCCTTATAATAAAAACAAAAACTTGGTTAACTTGTTAACGATTTTTAAAATAAGTTAATAGGAGGTTTATCCTATTTTGATTTGTTAAATATTTTAAATTTTATCCTGCATAATGTAAAATAAACCTGTAAATAAATAATAAGGTTTCTTTCAATAATTTATAAGTTTTTTTCCGAAGCTCATTTATAAATACTTTAAAAAAAGAATTTCAAATAACACCTTGGTATTATTTATCTATGTATTACTTTTAATCAATTAAAAACTTGTGCGGACTATGGTGATTTGTTTATCGATAAAAAATATCGACATAGTCCTCGCCTTACGATGCCTACGCATTCAGCCAGCGCTATCAGTGTATCGACACGTGTACGATTTGATGGTATGCGTAAACGCGATGAACACAAACACAAATGTTGTAGTGTGCGTTTATAGTGACACGATTTAATTTTGCATTTTTAGTTTAGTATACAGTTGTGTGTTTATCTTGCGCCCCCCTGATGTTGACAGCATTTTTGTTTATGAATTAACGCGCATGGCCTCTCCAATTGGTTGAATACTCAAAGCTCAAAACATTATTAAAATCAAGTACCGGATATCTATAGCCAACCCCATAATTTTATTGAACAAATAGAATGTAAGCAATCACAATTGATAATATAATTTCTAAGTATAGCCTGTTTCGGAGTGTGTTTGTATTTGTGCACACAATCGTTCACTATAAAATGTAGACGGCTAGTCTCCGGTAATACTAGCGTCCGTAATCGATGTTCGGTTTGGAAGACATTATTACAAATAAAGGTCCAAAAATTTATTCGTGTTACATATCACATAACAATCAAAGTTGAGTTACATACCTTACCACCACATACTTACCTTTCATCATCTACGGGAAATGTTGCTATGAATAGACTTTTTTTTTGCTTCTGACACCATCTAATTGGTTAGTTTTAAAATGCATATTTGATTTTTTAACAATTCTATAAAACTTCAACAACGCCTTTAACAAAATTAAAAGCAATCCCATCAAAAACATAAATGTAAAATGAGAGCCAAGTTCAATATTATGATATATGCCTTGGTTGTTGACTACAACGACGAAAGAAATCTAAATGGGTGCCAGGTTCAATGGTCGGCCCTGTTATAACAACATAAAATATCGTTTCTTCATATAACTTAGGATAATATATTGTAGCCTAAGGTGTGACTTGGCTAGTTTTCATATACGAATTATATTATAGCCTTCGCAAGTTCTAAACCTGTTACTTGTCGGTTCTTGTTTTATTATTTCAAAAATTTGGATTGCTGGTAAAAACTAGCCATCGAATATGATAATTCGTATATGAGAACTAGCCAAGTAAGAACTTAGGCGACAATATATTATCCTAAGTTATAAGAAGAAACGATATTTTATTTTATTTTATTTTATTTATTTAACAGATACACCATTGGCTTATCACTAGACATTGTTAAATATAACACAATTGGTTTTGTTCAAAATGATTCGCCTTTAAAGGTATATACAACATTCACAAAAATAGTGCAGCTACAATAAGACAGTTGTTAACTTACTTAACTAGAACAATATCGTTAATAAATTTACAAGTAATTTGATTACAATGAAACTAATGCTAAACTTGAAGAAGAGAGAAAGAGTTATAAATACTATTACATAATCTAGCAAATTTTGATACGTTATCCGTATGGAAAATGTCGACGTCGCCGTTAGTGGTTATGTCGTTATACGTTTGCATTTACCTATTTATTGGGGCTCGTTTACCTAAATTTGTTCTCTGGTTGGGTAAACAGAAGATTTTGGTAACGGATGTCTTTGAATAGATCTTGGAACTCTGATACTTAATTGATTTAACAGTGCCGGTGATAGTAAGAGGCCGTGAATTAGCTTATGAAGTGTTTTAAGATCACTAAGTCGACGTCTTTTTCCGAGAGACTCTAATTTGAAGTGGGATAGCCTAGTATTATAGTCAGCACGGTAAGGATAAGTTTGATCTTTAAAGGCTAAGTAGCGGCTAAAATTGCGCTGGTACGCTCTATTCGATCACTGTGAATTTGGTATGATGGGTTCCAAACAGGTGATGCATATTTTAGAGTACTACAAATAAGAGCTTTGTATATAGTGAGAATATATATAGGGTTCCGCAAATCCCTACATATTCGCTTTACGAATCCTGCCATCTTCCATGCTTTGGATGCAATATTATCAATATGGATGTTGAAATTTAATTTTTTAACGATGATTACGCCAAGGTCACGGACTACTTCGGATTCTGTAAATTTTTCTCCGTCTACAAAATAACTGGAGCGAATAGTGTTTCTCCTTCTGGTAATTTTTATAGACAGACATTTCTTAGGATTTAGTAGCATTTTGTTACTTTTTTTATGTTGTTATAAATAAATTTCAGGGCGGACCATTGAACTTGGCACCCACTTCTTTTGTCGTTGAAGTCATCAATTATTAGAAGGTACTTATTTATAACAAAATTAATACTAAATGGTTTTTGTTAAACTGCTGTATTTTCTACGTTTACGGGGTATAATTGTCTTTTTTGTGTTATTTTCTATATTTTCTTGTACCTTTAATATTGTTACGAGCTTGAGGTTCGTGACAATAAAAATTGCCGATAAAATTACCTAAATTAACACTTTAATTTACTTTACACAAATTAAAACTTAAAACACTAATAATTAAACACACTAATTTACTTTATTCCGCTCCGAAGCTTCGCTCATATCGCCAATTCAATACCACCTCGATCGCATCTTGCAGCGCCTATTTATATAAATTAGCAAAATATCCAGAATGTTCAAGTAAACACGCGCAAGGTACCGAGAGTTCGAGTTTTAAACTTCAAGAAGTTTAGTTCTTCGGTTCGAGACTAGATGGCGCTAGTGCCGCCTATTTGAGCGCGTAACACTGCCCCCTCCTAAGACATGCTCGTCCCGAGCATTATCGGCCCCATAATAACGCGCTAGGCGATCCACATGGACGATCTTAGGAGTCCCTCTTGCGCCTTTCTGTATCCGGTAGGTTACATCGTTGATCCTGGTCACAATCCGGTACGGGCCGTCCCATTTAGCTTGAAGCTTAGGAGATTTCCCTTTGCTGCGGACCGGATTGTGCAACCACACAAGTGAACCTTCGTCGAACCCTTTGTTGTTCATTTTGCGGTCATACCGGGTTTTCATCTTTTCAGACATTTGCTGGCCCGATTGTCTGACGTGCTCATAAACGTCATTCATTTTGTTCCGCAAGTCATTTGCATAATCGGTTATACTGCGTGGAGCATCAGGTGGTATCCCGGTGATGTGGTCTGCAGGCAGCCGTAATTCTCTTCCAAAGTTTGCAAAAGCTGGTGTCACTGCTGTACTTTCGTGAACAGAACTTCGATATGACAACAAAAACGGTTGTACGTGCTTGTCCCAATCTCGTTGCCGATTGTCTACAACTTTTGCCAGGTACCTCTCATATGTCTGATTAAATAGTTCTACCATTCCATCAGATTGCGGGTGATAAGAAGTCGTTCTTGTTTTATGAGTACCCATAACTCGGCAAGTTTCCTGGAATATTTAAGACTCAAAATTCCTTACTTGATCGCTGTGAATCTCTAAAGGTACACCAAAACGACAGAAGACTTCATGAACTAGCTTATCAGCAAATGTTGAAGCTTCTTGATTTGGAATGGCGAAGACTTCTGGCCACTTAGTGAAGTAATCCATCACAACCATGAAATACTTGTTACCGCTTTCACTCTCCGGAAACGGCCCCGCCACGTCAATGGCTATTCTCTCCCATTGTGCACCAACATTGTCCACCACCAACTTCAATGCACCTCTACTACGAGTCTGAGGTCCCTTTACAGCCGCACAACTTGTACATTTGCGACACCAGTCCTCGACATCGTTTCGACAGTGGACCCAGTAAAACCGTTCTCGGATCTTCAGTAGAGTTCGTTTAACTCCCAAATGGCCTCCTGAATAATCATTATGGTACAGCTGTAGAACATCCGGTACTTTAGCTTTAGGGACAACCATTTGTGAATGACAGCTGTCTCCCCGAACATTTTCCCATTTACGGCACAGAACTCCATCCTGAAGCAGCAAGCTGTCCCACTGGGCCCAATAGCTTTTAGTGGTCGAACTCATTGCTGAGACGTCGCTCCACTTAGGCTTGGGAGCACTGGCCTTCATCCATTCCAGAATCGGCTTGATGTCCGGATCTTCCTGCTGTGCACGTTGAAAGCTGTCCTTTCACTCGTTGCTGAGGTGGTCTGCCCTGAGCATCCTCACGGATACCACTTCCTTACTCTCTTGCCTAGTACAATTTTTGCAATCTTCAGGACAAAGTCTTCGTGATAATGCATCTGCGTTGCCATGAGATTTCCCGCTGCGATGTTCGATCTCAAAGTCGTATTCCTGCAGTAGTTCAATCCACCTCGCAACTTGTCCTTCTGGATTTTTAAACTGCAATAGCCATTTTAGTGCAGCATGGTCACTTCGTAAGTGAAATTTTCGCCCCAGAAGATATTTGCTAAAATGCTGCAACGACTTTACCACAGCTAGCAATTCGCGTCTCGTGACGCAATAGTTCCTTTCCGGTTTTGACAACGACTTGCTGAAGTACGCTATCACGACCTCTTGGTCACCATTCCGTTGAGACAACACACCGCCAAGTCCTATATCACTTGCGTCTGTGTCAACTATAAATTCTTTGCTTGCATCAGGGTATCCCAAAATAGGTGTTTTGCACAGACGGTCCTTGAGCTCCTGGAATGCGATATTACAACTTTCATCCCAGCAGAAATGTCGCTTCTTCTCGGTTAGCTTATGCAGAGGTTTGGCTATATCTGCAAAGTTCTTCACAAATCGCCGGTAATAGGAGCACAAACCCAAAAATGCTCTAACCTGCGTCTTGTCTTTTGGAACCGGCCAATCCTTTACAGCTGCGATTTTCTCCGGATCCGTGCCGATACCTTCTTCCGACACTACATACCCCAAAAAGTTGACTTGCCGTTTGAATAGTGAACATTTCTTGGGACTCAGCTTGAGATTAGCATTGCACAACCCAAACGGCATTACTTTGAATTGCCACAGACCCTTTCCCGTCGAGAACGCAGTTTTCTCCTTGTCCTTAGGGTCAATTTCAACTTGCCAGTAGCCACTTTTTAGATCCAGCGTGCTAAACCATTTTACTCCTGTAAGCATGTCCAACATGTCATCAATTCTTGGCAAGGGATAGCTGTCCTTCTTTGTAACGTCGTTCAGACGGCGGTAATCAACACAGAACCGCATGCTGCCATCCTTCTTCTTTACCAGCACCACGGGTGAACACCATGGACTAGATGAAGGTTCAATAACACCATCCTTCACCATTCCCTCAATCATGGTTTCCACTTCCTTTTCACGTGCTACCGGCAATCTTCTTGGCCGCTGACGGATAGGCAATTCCTCTCCTGTGTTTATTTTGTGTTGAACTAAGCCAGTCTTTCCTATGTCAGCATCGTTTGACGAGAATACATCGGCGTACTTGAGTAACAACTTCTTCGCCTTGACCAATTCGTTCGGGGAGAGAACACTGCGACAGTCTTCCAAAAGTGTGGTCACTCTCGTTTCTGAATCCTTGCTGGGGGTCCCACTCGATATTTATTGGCACCGACGTAACCAATCCACTTCCTCACAAGTGCCAACCAGTGTGCCTTTTTCTATAATCTGTTCCCGGTCGCAAAGGTTCAGCACACGTATTCTTGAGATGTCAGTGATTCTGACCAAGGTTCGAGCTACTTTCCATGGAAGGTCATTGTTTACCCTTTTCACAAGTACACAACGGTGAGCTTGCCCAGCGTTTCGGGGAAAACTAACCGGAACAATCGTTTCCGATCTCGGCGGAAGAACAATCTTCTTAATGCTGTACACGTTCCCTGGTAACGCACCTTCCATAAAAAGTTCCTCCTGTCCACATTTCAAAACACCTTGCTTAACGTCGATCTCGCAACAATTATTCCTCATAAAGTCTAGGCCTAGGATGCAGTCGTCCATTATATCAGCCACGATGACATTATGCAGGTAGATCACGTTGCCAAGCTTCAACTCCATCTCCTTCTCTCCACGGACGGGTATACGCTGACCGGTGGCTGTTACCATATTAATGCGTTCACGGTTCTATGCGGAGTCCCCAAGGAACTGACTTATAAGTTGGGAACTAACAACCGTACGAGAGGCTCCAGTGTCTATGGTCAGTTTACTCGGCATTCCGTTGACCTCGCCCTTGATGATTAGACTGTTCCCATCATGGGTTTGTGAGATCGAGATCATTGGGGCTCTTTTAACATCAGCCAGCACCCGCCCCGCAGTTCTGGCTTTTACTCGTTTCCCTGCTGCTGCTGGGCGGTGCTGTTGGCCGCACTACCCTCCTGGGATCGTTCACCTTCCCTTTCTAGGGTTCGCTTAGGGCAGCTGGATCGAAGATGGCCCTTTTCCCCACAGCCATAGCACCCAGGGCTGTATCCTTTGTTGCGGTCGCGAACTGTAGCTGCTGCAACCTCCCTGACGCGATGGGAACGATGATCCTGCTGCACGGCTTCTACCTCCAGTGCATGGGCCAAGGCGTCCTTAAGCGTCTCGTGGTGCCCGAGCCTCACGGCAGCTCTGACTTCCAGGTCGCGGATGCCGTCGATGAATGTCTGCACCAGGTTCCCTTCAACGAGCGCAGGTACAGACCGGTATGCTTTTCGCACTAGCTTCTCCACTTCTAGAGCCCACGGCTGCAGGTTTTCGTTGATGCGCTGCACACGATCTTTAAGCTGCGCACGAAAGACGTGTTCCAGGTGAGCGTCGCCATATCTCGCCTCCAATGCCTCAAGGAGTTGCTCATAAGTCACTTCCTCACCGAGAGCTTCCAGAACAGTTAAGGCCTGGTCGCGCAAACCTAGTGTGAGAGCAGTCATGGCCTGACTTTTATTCCAGCCGTTCGCCTTCATAACAGCCTCGAACTGGATTTTGTAGGCTGACCAGGAAGAAGTCCCGTCGAACGGTGGCACTTTGAACCCACGTAGCGAAGGTGTAGTAGCTACTTCGGGAGCTGTAGTTCCATCACCCAGTTTGAGGTCGTCCAGCGTTTTCTTTACGTCAGCCACCACGTAATCAACCCGATTGTTCACTTGGTCGATTTGGGTTTTAGCTTCCTTGATTTGTATTTCAGCTTCCGACAGGCGGTTGTCATGTTGAGCAACCCTATCCTTCACCTCCTTTATCTCTCTCCCGAAGGTAGCATGAAGGTCCTTAATGAGGAGCATCTGCTCTTCCGACCGACGGGCCTGTTCCTCTTGTCGGCGGGTCTGTTCACCCTGTCCGCCCCGCAGCTGCTCTTCCGACCGACGGACCTGTTCCTCCTGTCGGCGGGTCTGTTTATCCTGTCCGCCCCGCAGCTGCTCTTCCAACCGACGGACCTGTTCCTCCTGTCGGCGAGCCTGCTCCTCCTGTCGGCGAGCCTGTTCCTCCTGTCGGCGAGCCTGCTCCTGCAGCATCACCATCAGAGCACCTAAGTCAGGTGCTGCAGATGTAGGAGCTACTGACGGGCCTGCAGCCGGCGGCTGTCCCTCCGAAGTCTGCGACGTTGCACCACCAAATCTTCTTTAGTCCGTCTCCTGCTGGCGTTGACTTCGGGTACGGACACCCTCCGTTTCCTCCTTAGGTAAAATCGGCATGATTTTATCCCACTTCTGACACCAATTGTTACGAGCTTGAGGTTCGTGACAATAAAAATTGCCGATAAAATTACCTAAATTAACACTTTAATTTACTTTACACAAATTAAAACTTAAAACACTAATAATTAAACACACTAATTCACTTTATTCCGCTCCGAAGCTTCGCTCGTATCGCCAATTCAATACCACCTCGATCGCATCTTGCAGCGCCTATTTATATAAATTAGCAAAATATCCAGAATGTTCAAGTAAACACGCGCAAGGTACCGAGAGTTCGAGTTTTAAACTTCAAGAAGTTTAGTTCTTCGGTTCGAGACTAGATGGCGCTAGTGCCGCCGATTTGAGCGCGTAACAATATGTTTGAGTGAATTGCTCATTCAGTATCCGGAATTTTTTCCACGCATTTTCTGTTTATACTTAATTTGGCCAAGTCGGGGTGGTACAACGTGCGCAGACGGCTGTACTCTACAATAGAGCTCTCTTGCGACTTGATTTGACTTGGATCTAAATTGATAAGATGTATTGCATCTAAGGTTTTAGCTCTGGAGAGTCCAACGTAAGCCTGCCCTCTACTAAATATAGAGGAGCTTATGTCGAGAAGAGCACTGTCAAGGCTAAGGCCTTGTGATTTGTGGATAGTTATCATCATCATCATCATTACAGCCCTTCACAAGTCCACTGCTGAACATAGGCCTCCCCCAAGTAATGCCATAAAGCACGGTCCTGAGCCACCTGCATCCATCGACTTCCTGCATGTCTTACCAGGTCGTCACTCCATCTAGTGGGGGTTCGCCCTACACTACGCCTACCGGTACGAGGCTGCCACTCGAGAACCTTTCTTCCCCATCGGTTATCGGTTCTTCGAGCTATATAGCCGGCCCATTGCCACTTCAGCTTACTAATCCGTTGGGCTATGTCGGTCACTCTGGTTTTACTGCGGATATCCTCATTTCTGAGTCTATCACGCAGAGAAACTTCGAGCATAGCCCTCTCCATAGCTCGCTGAGCGACCTTGAGCGTCCTCATACGGCCAGCAGTGAAGGACCACGTCTCAGATCCGTAAGTCACTGGCGACACGCACTGGTTGTACACTTTAGTTTTCAGGTTTTGAGGTATACCTGACGAGAAGATGTGTCGTAATTTCCCGAAAGCTGCCCAGCCGAGTTGAATCCGTCGATTGACCTCTCGGTCGAAGTTGGACTTACCTAGTCGGACTAATTTGTCCCAGGTAAACGTACTCGTCAACAACTTCGAGCATAGTGCTCCCAACAATTACCGGCATGGGTATGACATAGACATGATCTTTGTTTTGTCCATGTTCATCTTAAGACCTATCCGTTGGGAGACACCATTGAGGTCATTGAGCATAGTGCTAAGGTCCTCCAGCGATTCTGCCATAAGAACTATATCGTCGGCAAATCGAAGGTGAGTGATGTACTCACCATTGATTTTAATACCGTATCCTTTCCAGGCCAGTAGCTTGAAAACGTCTTCCTTTAGTCCCGTCTTAGGATAGTAATAACATAATAAAAACATAATCCTATAGCTAAGCAAATAGGAAATTATTCCATGTGAACATATACATTACTTAATATCTGAAACGGCGATCGCATGGAATAGGCAGCTTCCATCGGGAGGCATTGGAATAATTCGGTGTAAGGTAAGTTTGTCACCTACCCGTAATTCTATTGTACGAAACATTGTACAATATACGTAATAAAAAAATAATTATTTAAGACGATTACATAACAAATTACCTGTTATCTATTGAATTCTCAAGAAAATTTGTTATCATACCAATAAGTTCTCATTCTCAAACTTGTTCAAGGGTGAGAAAAAAATATTTCGAAGACATGTGAAGTTCGTCAACACGCATTTGGGCAGCGCGGCGGACACTTCCTTGCCCTAAACCCTCTCAGAAATGAGGGGAGGCCTGAGCCCAGCAGTGGGACGTATATAGGCTGTAACTTTACTTTTTACTTTACCTACTTATAACTATACTAAAATTATTATTAATTTTTGATTTAAACTATCTCGGAATCGGCTCTAACGATTTTCATAAAATTTTATGTCCAGGGAGTTACACGGGGGCAATAAATCGATCTAGCTAGGATTTATTTTAGAAAATGTGCTTTTGTCCTTGTTTTCAGGCAATGAAAAACTGCTACAATTTAAGAAGGTAAATTTTGACATTGTGTTTATGATCGTAATAGCTCAAAGCCTTCGAGCCCGTTTTTTTAGTATTTTTTAAAAATACGAAAAATTTTATTAAACTTTTTCTATTATTTCAATAAGATCAAAAAATATTATTCATGTTTTATCAGTGTGTAATTTGTATCTAAATGTAATTTTAAAAAAACCGAGCAAAACTCGGTCATCCAGGTACTAATAATATAACCACAAATATATAAGTATTTTTTAAGAAAACCTATTAATTTTGTAGCATAAATCGCCACCTCATAGGTCAGATATCGAGAGACAACCGGACAGCAACATGGCGCTCGAGTTTATGAGCGCTGCTGACTGCTGCCACCTGCCACTCGCTTGGACAAGTTCGCGTCAAGGTTCGTGCAGAGCAGATAAAAGGACATTTTTTAAGAAGACACGTGTCTTCGTTTTTATTACGTGTATACTTACTCGGGAAATAAATGAAAAAGTATTAAAACTGTAAAAATAGTTTAATTTCCTTTAAATAATATAAGTTTAGTTAGTTTCTGCCGCTTGGTATAGTAATCAACAGTTTGATCAGTTTTGCTTCATGATGCAATCTAATTATTGGCTGATTCAGTTAACGTTCATTCAAATTTGCAAATACTTCTTTCCCAATGAAATGCTTTAGGGTGTTTACGGTTATATAACTAAAATCATATTTAGAGGCAAGAAATACCGCTTTGCCGTATTAAATTACGTATTATCTTTTCCGTAGCCAAACATATTACGTACACGCCTTCTGAAGAATAACACAGACCACCCATGTCTTTTATAGTTATAAGTTTATTTGGTGTAGTCAAACTGTCAATGCAATCTTCATATTTTAACTTTTTTGTTAATTGTCTTGATACATATCCAGATATATAACCTACTATCAATTTTGACTCGCATGTAAAGGACCCGTGGTCAAGCATTGTTGCAAAGATATTGCAATTATTTTCAGCTTCCAAATTGGATATCAGCAATCGTGGACTTTGTAATATTTCATAAAGTTGTTGGACATATCTATTTGAACAGTATGTACTGTTAATTATGTTTTCGGATGTAGAATTTAAAATTAGGAAATTATCCAGAGGTATGCAATTGCTGGTAAAAAAATAAAAAAATATTAAATGATCTTGAACGTCGGTTCAAGATCATTTAATATTTTTTTATAGGCTGCTCTGAATTGCAAAATATTTGGTTTGTTATTGTAGCCGAAATGTCTTCTTATTAACCCAAAATATAGTTCCAGATGATCTTGGCTTATCCGGTACATATAGTCCGTTCGCGTTAAGAAAACAATGAGTCATCAGTGCAACTACAGGGTAAAGATGTATTCACAGTGGAGTAAAAATTCTTTTTTTTTTCAAACATTTAATTAAGTTTAATGGAAACAAATTTTCTTAAAATTACTTAAATCACTAATTAGTATCGCTAGATTCTCCAGTTACATTAATTATGAAAGAATTTTGTTCTGCAAGTTCCACATCATCCAAATTCCACATGGTATTTTCTTCGCGTATCACGTGGTCGCAGCACTTCTACCAACGATTAGCGTCCATTAATGCTATTGCGTCATCTAATAATTTTTTTATGTCACTCATTTTGAACGTGGAGTTATTGGCACCAACATAATTTTTTATTTGGGCCCAAACCAATTCAATTGGATTAAGTTTGCAATAGTAAGGCGGTAGGCGAAGAATTGTAATGCTATTACTTTTGGCAGTCTCATCTATTAAATATTTATTATATTGTGGCCTGACTTCAACTGGTCACTGTGAACTCGACTTTCTAATTTCTTGCATTTTAATTGGCTGGGGGGCGTGGCCAGGCCGGCGGACAACGATGACTCACTATTTTCTTAACGCGAACGGACTATATGTATGTAACAAAGCAACTACTTTTCCTCGACTATGTAGTTGTATAGTGTCCTAAGTGATTCAATACATATTATGGCACCAATAAATCCTGTTTTGTTAGCGATGTCAATTCTGGTTTTTTCTTTGTGATTTGTACTAATATTCTGGTGATCTGGTTTGTTAGTTTAATTATTCTTCTTGATTGAGAACAAAATTTTAATGCAAGTATATAGGATTTCACTTTGTCCAAATAAGAAAATATTTCAGACTTGTTTTTGCTATTGACAGGACGATTAAAACCATAGAAATTACATTTTCTAGAATTCATAACGTCAAAAAAATTATTCAATTAAGTTACGAAATTCACTGTTGCTGATGAATCTTGAAACTGTCTTGAATTCAAAACTTCATCACATAGAAGTAAAGCTTTTGCTACGCTCATACTCAGCAGCCATATTGCAAGCTTTACTTTCATAATCAGTTGTTGAAAATTTATATGACGAAGTGTTAACTTATTTCCTAATCTAAGACTTTCATTTTGCTGAAGCGTATTGAGATTTATTAGTAGTTGCCATTTGATTTGTTTGTCATTATTATCAAACAATAGTCTTTTCTTTTCGAACGTGTTCCTTATTAGTTTTATAACATGTCAAGGGTCTCTGAAAATGCAAACATTTTCTCCCGTGCATGGATGAGGAAAATGTCTTCATATTACTGACATCAAATACTTTATATCCCAAAATTTCAGCTGCACCGAAGTTTGCAGAACTACCATCAAATGTAAGACTTAAAATTATTACGCCAACCTCATGGCATTTTTGCAAGCATATTTTTTATCAAATTTGCCTTTGTTTCATCATTTACACCGGCCGTCAAAAAGTACCCCACAGGTAATTTCCAATTTTCGTTTTGGGCAACCAGCATAAATACTAAAGCTTGTGTTGCCACAGTCTCATCTTCTTCACCTTGCATAGGACCTGCTCCAAAATTAACTGCACCCAATTTTTGATTGTTATGAAATAGCTTCTGTCTCCTTAATAGCTATTTCGTCAAATACTAATGAGAGAGTACACTAATGAGAGAGAAGAGAGCAGGTTTATTGGAATTTGTGTTAGATTGGGATTTCGTTTTTAAGGCTGTAAAGGCTTCTGTTGTAAAGCAGGTTCTGCATTAACCGTTGAATACCATTTGCAAATAGTCGGAGGATGTGGGAGAGCTTAATTGTAGCATTCTCTAACGTATTTATATGCAACTGGTGAATAATAGTGTAAAGTTAATGCGAACTTACGTGAAGGTGCAGTGTATAATAAATAATGCGTGCTCTGTTTGTTCTTTTTCATTAAAGATTTATGTAACTCCACAAATTCTGCTTTAGCCATTAAATCAATTTCAGCATTTAAGTTGAGACCGGATTTATGTTTCAAATTTTGTACAATTGATTTGTAAGAAGTACATTTTTTCTTAAGGTAGATAATCTTTTGTCTTTGTATTTTCTTAAATTTCTCAGTAAGTTTCTTTCTACCACAGACCCTTGCGTAATTTATTTTTAAGTACAATTTTTCTCGGACTATCAAAAATTGAATTTGAACTGCTTACTGATTCAGACAAGGGTTCTGATACTTCCTGTTCGACACATTTTGTTGGTAAAAAAAAAGAAGATAATAGTACCGCCATATACTAGTATGACTCGCACGCTGAGAATTCCGCCTCTCTTAAGTGCCGTAAATATCTGAATATTACAAAAACATCGTTCGTCGTCTAATCACAAAATATAACAAAAATTCTAGCAATGTAATATAATAATATAATTACATTATCACATGGTACTGCAGATTTCTTTAAGTATACTCTTCCTGTTTTTGTGGTATATTTGTCGTTTTCTTTGAAATTCAAGGAACATATGCGTGAATAATCTGACGGTAACCACGTCTCTTCGCTGCGATTCTTCTGAACAAATTTGATCCATGATCTTTTGTGTCATGACACGGCCGAGGAAACCTTTAAATCCAAATAATAAAAATATATTAATTTTACTATTTTTTTATTTATATTCACAGAGTACCTTCAATAGACAGCCAAAATAATAACAGGTGTTGAATAATTTCATCTAAGAACACAGAGGTGTAAATTATGTAACGTTTTCTTACTTTTAACGGATTATGGATTTTACGGATTATTCTCACTGTTAACGGACTAATAAAGTGAAAGAATATTCACTACCTCAAATCGTCGTAGTGACTGCGAAAATTGCTGTTTATGATTACAAGTAGATGAAGTTAGTTGAATAATGCACAAATTTCCATCCATAATCCGTTAAAAGTAAGAAAACGTTACATAATTTACACCTCTGTGTTCTTAGATGAAATTATTCAACACCTGTTATTATTTTGGCTGTTTATTGAAGGTACTCTGTGGTCTAGAGTCCCGACTCTAACGGCCTTATTCCAAAACACCAATGACGTATTATATTTCCTGTATATACTTATTATACTCTTTGTATTATATATAGACACGTCATGAACGAACGTCGCGGCCCTTAAAAACGGCGAATATCTACTACGGTAGAACTACTTATACGCGTGAAGAAAGAGAAAGAAAATATGACACCGTACGGCGGGATGCCTGTTGCTTGACTACGCACTAGCTGCATGCGCCGGCCGCCATTAGACGGCGTCGTCGAATAAAATGAAATGAAATTAGGTACTTTTGTGAACTTACGCATGAAATGACACATTTTTGTCTTTAACTTTTGGGGTATAATTTGTACATCGTCTGAAAATAAACGATGGCATGTTTTCTTTATGTTTTGCACAGGTTTACACACACGAATCACGATATAATAAATTAAAAACAAACGTAGCGTCGCGCGACAGGTTGGTGCTTGACTAAGCGCGATGTGGCCAATTGGCTTCATTTCATCTTGCCATTTTAGAGTGCGGACAACGTATCTATAAGTTTATACATCATTGCAAAACACGGACTAATTATAGTACTGGGGTTAGTACTAAGTTTAAAGCATGAACTAAATAAAACGTTATTAAAAAACGAAGACTATCTCTAGTTCGAGGATTATCTGTAGTACTAAAGATAAACTTCCGAGCCCCTAGCATAAGTATGGTACCAATACCAATTTCGGTTCAACTTTAATTGAGGTTAGCGTTGTTTTCATTTCGTGTTATGAAATCGTGTAAAATAGATATTAACATGATTGTCTTGATGGATTTGTAAGATATAAATATCTATCTTGTACAAACAAAAATTTTTTTTCGGCACATTTGCTGACGTTTTCATCGACATATCCTCTATAATATGTGTTGATTAATTAAAACTGTACGTAATATATTTCCTATATTAATAAGAACATTCGCTTTAATCGAAATAAGAATGGTACAATGCGTTATTACTAATATAATAAATTTCAATGTTCCACTAAATTTATTTTACTTCAATTTTCACCCCGTTTTTTTATTTCATTTTTATATAGGTAGATTACTATTTAACCACATATAAAATCTCTCAAACAAAACCTAACTGACTGCAACACCACTATACTTAGAATAGAACAATTACCTAATTAAAATAACAAGAACATTGATTTATTCTATGGGCGCAACATAAACATTTTTAATCATCTCGAATTACGTGCTCGTGGTACCAATGTAATTCACTCCTTTTCACGATAGAGTTGTTAAAATGAAAACAACTTTGATTATTTTTTTAATAGGATAGGGTGACAAACGAGCACACAGTACATCTGATGGTAAGTGGTTGCTGTGGCCCATAGACATCTACATCTATCCTCGATTACGAATCAAAATGCAGATGCGTTGTCACCCGTGAGGACTGAGATGAAATGCCTCGTTTCTAATAAAATGGGTCTCCGGTTCTCTACACTCACCATACGAAATACAGCAGCATTAAGCTACCATTTCACGCTGGTATTCTGTGAGAGCGTGGTCCTTCCCCGGTCGAGCCGACTCATTCGTGCTACAACTATACATATAATATAACTGCAGCATGGCTCTACCACGCATAAAACATTTCTTAAATATAAGTTATGCTTGTTCAACAGATTTCAACCTTAACAAATAACAATTTATAATATATATTTGTATTAGAGATGGGCCGAATATTCGTTTTATATTCGGTATTCGGCATATTTGGCAGGTTTACCGAATATTCGGCTAAATCACCGAACATTTTCATAGTGTCAAATGTATTGAATTGTACGAATTGAGTAATGCGATGTATTTTACTGTCGAAAGTATATTTTATTTATGGGTTAAATCTACCTACTCTAAAAGTGCCTCAAATGCATAAATCTATACATTTATGTTTTTGAGGCACTGTGGATTTATTTCCGATTATGGCAAATAGAAACTTGATAAAATGTTTTTGGAATCAAACAAAGAAACATTAAATTACATTAGTACATTTCACTTTAGTTTGGTCGTCAGTTTCTCTAAAATAAGTCCAAATAGTAAATCTCCTGCCGCTCATTTTTATCATATAACTATCAATTTTCACTAAGAATAAAATTCTTACGGCTCTTTACCTTATTCACTAAGAATAAAGAGCTATGGTAGGTCAGATGATTAGCGCTCGCTGTAAATTTCACAGTGCACGACCAAACCGGGTTTGATCCCCGCTGGCACCAATGAAATTATTAATTGCAATTTTAAGTGCTGATTTACAAAAATTTTGAAAACATCGTGAGGAAACCGACATGTCTGAGAAATAAGAAAAAAATATTTCGAAGACATGTAAAGTTCGCCAACAAGCATATTGGAGCAGTGCGGTGGACAATTCTTTGCCCTACTATAACCCTCTCAGAAATGAGCGGAGGCCTGTGACCAGGAGTGGGACGTATATAGGCTATAACCTTAACTTTAATTAAGAATAAAACAACGAAATACTTTTTTATCACAATAATAGTCAAAACATAAGCATGTGCCGGCAATTTGCTCAGTACTAGATAATGCAATAACATGTCAGGTGTGGCGGGAAGCGAGAGGCAGGGTCCGGCGCTAATCCCGTGTGCTTTACGGTAACAAGTTTCGACATAAATTGGTTAAGTCCCGAGGTTATCCTGCCGAATAATGTTCGGCCGAATATTCTGTTAAATTTTTACCGAACCGATATATATTCGTATTCGGTGAAATCCATATTCGGCCCATCCCTAATTTGTATTGATAAATTATAATTTAAGCATATCAAGCGTGATAATAACATTAATATTTATAGTTTTATCTGTGGATGTTATTTAAACCAGTACTAACTTTGGTACTAGCGGGTCCTTGGATAGTCTGCGTTTTGTAATAAGCACACGTTTTGATTCTGGTATTAGCGTTAAATACTGTAACAAACCTGGATCTTGTTTAAACCTGTATAAAATATTTTTTGGAATAAGACCATAATAGACCCTTTAGCACAGAGTACTTTTGTATATGCCTGAAACCCTTCAGATTGGAACACAGTCAGTAGTGCAATAACACACCACTGAGAAATAAGAGGACAGGACAGCCAGCCAATATCCGTAAAACTGCTGAATATGGGAGATTAGTATTTCTTTTTTAAAAATAATCCATTTCAAGGTATACAACAGTTTATATTGTGTCATCATAGATATGCCTATGTCCATCAGTGAACATAAAGTTTTAAGTCAAAAGTTTAAATAAATAAAGTGTAAAACTGTAAAGATGATATGCTGTGACAATAGGAGTGATGAAGCAAAGGGAGAGTATCAAAATGATTAGCCACTGCCTTATCGAGCCATTATCCCCTGAGCCATTATATTTTTTAATAATTTATTTATCTTACCAGCTGATTAGTGACGGCCAGTACGGTTTCCGTCGCGGTCGCTCGGCTGGTGATCTTCCAGGTTACTTAACTCATAATTGAGCGAAGGCAGTTGAGTCCAAGGGGGAGGCGTTGGCCGTTAGTTTGGACATTGCGAAGGCCTTCGATCGGGTTTGGCATAAAACGCTTTTACGAAGCTTCTTTCCTATGGGCTTCCCGAGAAATTGTGCAATTGGATCACCAGTTTTATTGCTGATCGGAGCATCAAGGTCGTAGTATACGGTGCATGCTCCCATTACAAGCCCATTAACGCTGGTGTTCCACAAGGCTGCGTGCTAACACCAACGCTGTTTTTTCTGCATATCAATGACATGTAGCAAATCGGTAGCATTAATTGCTAAGCAGACGACAGCACTGGTGATGCTTTATACACCGGTCGTGCCAATATTTCGCGGGAAAACTAGGCAGAGTACCGGGAAAAACTTGTGTCTGAAGTCGAGACTTTGTTGAACAAATACTCGGACTGGGGGCGACTAAATCTAGTCCAGTTTTTAATCCCCAGAAGACATAAGTTTGCGCGTTAACCGCTTTAAAGAACCCCTTCGTATATCTCCTCAGTTTCAAGGCACTCCCCTTGTTGCCTCAGCCATTATCGGAATCCTCAGCGTCGATATATCGAGTGACGTGCAGTTTCGTGGTCACTTGGAAGAGAAGGCCTAATTGGCCTCTAAAAAGCTTGGCGTGCTCAGCAGAGTGGGACGGTAATTCAAGCCGGCTAACCGCCTCCAATATACAAGGCGCAGGTTCGGCCGCACATGGAATACTGTTCCCATCTCTGGGCTGGGGCTCCCCAGTACCAGCTCCTTCCATTTGATCGCATCTAGTGCAGAGCAATTCGAATCGTCGGTGACCGAGCTCTTTGCTATCGGCTTGACTCACTGGCACTGCGAAGGGATGTTGCATCTCTTTGCGTATTTTATCGCATCTACCACGGGGAGTGCTCTGAGGAATTGTACGGACTAATTCCGGCCGCACAGTTTCACCATCGCACATCGCGACAAAACTCGCGATACCATCCATACTATCTGGATGACTGGCGGTCCACCACTGTGCGATTTAAAAGAAGTTTTCTTCCTCAAACAACTTCCTTGTGGAATCGACTACCACCGGAGATTTTTCCGGACCGATACGACTTAGGGACATTCAAGAAAAGACCCTATTCCTTTTTAAAAGGCCGGCAACGCATCTGCAATCCCCCTGGTGTCGCAGCTGTTCATGGGCGACGGTAATCACTTACCATCAGGTGAGCCATATGATCGTTTGCCCCCTCTCCTATATAAAAAAATGAACACCACTATAGTCTTTGAGAATTACGAAATAATTATAAGCTAACCTTCAGTGAAAGTTTTACATATGCAAAAAAAGTGCATATGTGAAACTTTACATTATGTAACAGAACAGAGTAGAATTTACATGTAACAAAATACAGAAACTTTACGTGTAACATATATCAATGTACCTGAGTACGAATCATCCAACTGTAGAGATGTAAGACAGGATGACGTTATATCCCCGAAATTCTTCTTCATTAAGTATGATTTTCCAAGATTTCAAAAAGCTTCAATAAAATACGTTTGATTACATTGAAAATGTCATTTATTTGTTACACACAATTTTTATCAATAAAATTCAGCACTTTGTCGCTCAGTAATTTTTGTTTATCGTCCGCAAAAATATATTTACTAGCATTAAGTGCTAAACTGGCTATCTTCGCTTTATCTAACAAAAATGTATCTAAACAAATTCTATATTCTTGCGAAAGTGACGTTGCAAATACTCCTTTATCATCTGTCTAGAAATAAGATATTAATTATTAATAATAATATCCGTTAGGATACCGTTTAATAAATTTTCATTTACGTAATTACTTACACAAATAATGACAGGTATATTAGCATCATATAAATATTTAAAATGATGTGAAGAGTAATCAGGAACAGACTTGGTATTAACATTGCTTGTTAAGCAAACCTCTGTAAAAATAATAAAAAATGCTATTACATATTATAAAAGAAAGCCTGTGTAAGAATATACTGCAATCAAAAAAGCAATGTTTGAGAGGTAACAGCAGTTAAATAACTAACTTTAGTAAACTCGATTGTGTCTACAGTGTTTAATCATTCGTTTCGTGATTCATATTCAAGAAAGTTAAGGATTTACACGATGCAAAGTATTTTTCAGAAAAATGATTCCTTGAAATTTTTTGGATAGAAAAAAATTCTAGTTACCTCTGTATTTTAAGAAAAATAACTGGTAATCTTTTAAGTATTCATGTGAGGTTACCAGATTTTCCATGTTAGTGTAACTATAAGATACCTATGCAAAAAAAAAATTTAAATTTTAAAAATTAATCTTTGGTTTTAAACAAACAAGAAATATCTAAAATGTACTCTCGCCCCGCCACCATATCCTAAGCCGCGGCCCTTCTCCTCTCCCCGATCACACACCAAGCTGGTCCAGCTTCGGCCGTCGGAGGAGAAAACCTGCGTCGTTTGCTAGCGCGTGCGCTTACGTCGCTTGCGTTTAGTGATTTATAATAATGGGAAATAAATTAAATTTATAAAGGAAAAAAAGGGTTTGCGAAAACAAAATACGCTGCGGTATATAAGTGACTACTTTCTTATTCATTTATTTTCTGATATTATATCATTATACATTTTGATTCCCAAAGGTTTAGTAAAATAATAAAGCACAATTTTTAAGCAGCCCCGCGCGCCCCTCAACGAAATCTCGCGAGGCTGCGGGGCACAATTTGAGCTCACATACTCTTTCCTCTCAAAAATATTCTCTTATTCGACGCTATCCTGGACCTAAGTCTGAGCGAAATCAGAATGGCTCTCTAGCAGTGGCGAAGCTAGAGCTCCAAGCTAGGGCAAGCCCAAGATATAAATTGAAGAAAATATAGATTGTTGTTTTTAGCAGTTTTATAAAAATACACCAATCTTGATCTGTCTCCACGCTTCAGTTTCATATTCAGTGCTGTCAAGGACGTGTTTAACAAAGCACACAGAAGGCATACCACTGCTAGATAGATTGTATTACATATCAGCAATTGCATAGCTTCGGTGGCTTCGAAGAAAGCCGTTTGGGTTTGTTTATGCGAAAGAAAAAAATATTTACATCCAATACAATACATGAACAAAAGTAAAACATGAACAAAGTACAAACAAACTATGTGCAAAAATAAAAAAACAAATTATTTACATTCTAATGGATAAGTGATAAGATAAGATAAATGAAATCGTCTCGCTTTCATATGGAAAGATTTAATTACGTCCACGTAAAATGTTGGTGAACGTTTTAATTGTACCAATAACTGTTTTTTAATTGCGATAATTGATAGGTCTGAAATACACTCTTAACATTGTGTATTATCTCAACAAAGTTTAAAGATTTCCTCTCCGATTAGCACTATAACACACTTCAATTCATCACAAGGAACACTATTATCCTCCATTTTCATTAAAAATCTTTAAAAAATCATAAATTTTGAACTCGTAATATTAAATCGGTTAAGATAAGCACACAGAGTAAATAAACATTGAAACGTGAAATGAACTTGCAAACGTATTGCCCGCGCGCCTCCGCTTTTAACAAATTTATTCCCAAAAGCCTGGCTTTAAATCTCTATACTAATTGATTCATTATAGAATATTTTGCCATAGGTTAGAAAGAGAGCGATCGTCTTCTCGAAAGCCCCGTAAAAAGCCCACGCGAGCGAGGGAGACAACTAATCGCTCTATTAAAACTCATTTTTTATGACAGCAGCAGTATCGCTAAGGCAATACGAGGTCATCGGTCGACATGTGTCGAACAGTGAAGTGCACGGGAAATTTGAAATAGCTTGAAACATTTTACGAGTTATTTTATTAGTTGATATTATTGATTGATTCAGTTTTAATAAGGCAAGCCCGGCTTTTCGGCTTTTATGGAAGCTTCGCCACTGCTCTCTAGCACATTAAAAACGGCAAGGCCCCAGGCAAGTATGGAATTACAGCGGAGCTTGTGATAACGGGTGCAAAACCAGTACTGGAAGTCCTTGAGAAGCTCTTTAATTCCGTTCTCCATGGTGGGACTACTACGGAGGCGTGGAGCAGAAATGCGGTTGCCTTTCAAGAAAAGCGACAACGCTCTCTAGAAGAACTACACATCAATTTCCTTTTTCAAGCCGCGTCTACGTGCTGTTTTCGAGGGTCATTACGAATCGTCTCGCACGCAGACTCGACGACTTCCAGCCTCCCGAACAAGCAACAGACAGAGAGTCTCCCAACAGATGGGTCTTAAGATGAACATGGACCAAACAAAAATTATGTGTAACGTCCATGTCACACCTACGCCGATAGTTGTTGGGAGCACTAAGTCGAAGTTGTTGACGAGTATGTTAGGTTATGCTAGGACAAATAGACCAACTAGGTAAGTCCAACTTCGACCTAGAGAGGTCAAACGACGGATTCAAATCGGCTGGGTAGCGTTCGGGAAATTACGACGCATCTTCTGTTGTGTTATTGTGTAGTGCGTGTTGCCAATGATGACTTATGGATTTGAGACATGGTCCTTAACTGCTGGCCGCATGAGGTCACTCAGTGAGCTACGGATAGGGCTATGCTCGGGGTTTCTCTGCGTGATAAACTTTGAAATGAGGATATCCGTAGTAACAAAATTTGTAGCACTTCCGCAAAATCAATACAAAATATACAGAGGGTATCTCCTTATTTGCTTTTGAATGTTTGGATGAATGCGAACACGCTGTCATTTAGCAGCGACGTTGCTGATACTCGACGTCGCTGGTCCCGTCAGTCTAACTATTACTATCACACAGTCATTGAAGGCGTCTAGACAGGGATGTCAGACGCGGGCGGAGCACTCCCGAACGGCCGAACATCCACTTATTAGTAGTCTTGTACAACACAGTTTTGTTTATACGTGGTAGAGCCATGCTGCAGTTGTATAGTTGTAACACGAATGGGTCGGCTCGACCGGGGAAGGACCACGCTCTCACAGAATACCGGCGCGGCGTCAAATAGTAGCTTAATACTGCTGTGTTTCGTATGGTGAGTGTAGAGAACCGGAGACCCTTTTTACTGGAAACGAGGCATTCCATCTTAGTCCTCACAGGTGACAACGCATCTGCATTTTGATTCGTAATCGAATACATTTAGGTGTCTATGGGCCACAGCATCCACTTACCATCAGGTGGACTGTGTGCTAGTTTGCCACCCTATCCTATAAAAAAAACACAAGATCTCTGCTCGGTCGTTATAAAGATTGCTCTGTAGTTCATTTAAAACAGTAAAACTATATTCACATTAGTTTGCACGGACAAAATGTTATAGCTCATTCTCTTAGTTCTATTAGCTCTATTCGTGAAATGGTTATCTCAGTCGATCGTTATCTGCTTGAGTATATAATATATCTTAGATAAATTTCTATTGATTTCCCTCAACATTATAAACTGCCTATATTGTATTCGATAGTTAACTATTTTTTATAATATATATTAGTAACTTTGCTTATTATAATCTAGTTTTATTATTTTTGAATACCAATTATCTAATGAAGTAATTTAATTTGTTTAAACGTGGAGTAAAAAAAACTGTTCATTATTTTTTATTACTTCCCGTTGTGACAACCCTAGCATATTTTATTCGTCCCGACGAGTCTTGACAATGTCGGCTTTTTCGACAACTTTAAACGCGATGACTGACTGTATATTCTTTTGCCGGCTGTACACGCTCTTCAAGACACCACGAGGCAGGCCTAGAGGTGAGCGTAAAAAAAAGTAAAGTAGCCTATATACGTCTTACTGCTGGGCACAGGCCTCCCCTCATTATTGAGGGGTTTTAGGGCAAGGAAGTGTCCGCCGCGCTGCCCCAATGCGTGTTGGCGAACTTCACATGTCTTCGAAATATTTTTTCTCTTACTCCTCAGACATGCAGGTTTCCTCACGATGTTTTCCTTCACCGCCAAGCACGTGGTAAATCAGCACTTAAAACTGCAATTAACAATTTCATTGGTGCCGGCGGGATCGAACCCGGGTTACTAATTCGCGCTCTGTTATATTTACAGCGAGCGTTAACCATCTGAGCTACCACGGCTGAGGTGGGCCAAGTACCAAGGTGAGCGTAATTTAAAGTAATCGGTTTCAGAAACTGCTTACGAGCGTGATAGTCGTATACCTAGTTTCGTGGACAAAATTGTAACGATTATTTTACGTACGCAGTTTACACACACAACGACTGGCGCTCGCGTAAACGTTTAGTTTTGACCAGATTTATTATTAAGATGATTATAGGTGCGTAACACGATATACGACTCGCACAACGAGAGTAAAGAGTCCCTTCGGGATAGGTATGGCTTACACACAAGATAAAAAGAGAGGGCAATATAATAAAAAAGATAGTAATTGGTGCGTTTTTTTTAAATGCAAATGCTCTTGCCAATTTATATGCAATTGGGAAGACTTAATTATGATAATGTTTTTTTTAAAGAAATTGCGAATTTTAGGCAGTTAACAAATGCAAGGGATGATTGACGAATGTTATTGTCTCGTGTCTGTGAAGTAACGTAACGTAACTTTTTGCGTTTTTTTAAAAATATTATAACATGTATAGTTTTCCTTGTGAATAAACATTCAAAGTGTTAATAAATATTTAATGTACATAGATAGACATATAATTAGAGTAGGTAAATAAATAATTAATATTTTTTTGTATTAAGTAGATTTTTGTGTATTATGTGGATCATAAAAAATATGTGATGGACGATAATACTTAGGTACTTACATATATTGTGACTGTATAAAATTGTACAAAGGTACTAATATTGAAAATGTCGTGCGCATATTATAATACCTGTAAATTGTTATATATTCGTATTCATAACATAACACAATTAAACTAATATTATAATACCTATAACCTATTAATATTTTCGTAGTCAACATAACACAAACGCAAAACTAACCTACGCTATACTGTATACAGATGTATGTAGCTCATGCCGGCTGTACACTCTCGTCTCGTCGCCTCGCGTGCCTCGTCGTTATATAAATTCGTATGGGCATTTGCATTTAAAACGCACCGATTACTATATTGCCGCTCTTTTTATATTGCGTGTAAGCCATACCTATCCCGAAGGGACTCTTTACTCTCGTTGTGCGAGTCATATATCGTGTTACGTACCTATAATCATCTTAATAATAAATCTGTTCAAAACGAAACGCTTACGCGAGCGCCGGTCGCTGTGTGTGTCAACTGCGTACGTAAAATAATCGTTACATTTTTGTCCACGAAACTAGGTATACGATTATCAGGCTCGTAAGCGGTTTCTGAAACCGATTACGCTAAATTACGCTCACCTCTAGGCCTGCCTCGTGATGTCTCGACAAGCGTGTACAGCCGGCATTAGGTTATGGTCCTGTATACCATCGTCATCCAAAAGAGCTCATACAAGTTAAACGTACCGACAGGTATTCCAGATTTACATAAAGCTTCCCAAGCATCATCAGTTCCACCAAATTTAGGATGTATACATGTCCCATGACCGATTCGATCTGGCTTAAACCGAATCATTTGCAATATTTCCTCTGGGTTACTGATTTCACCACAGTGCAGAGTCACCTGAAACAAATATATATAATGTTCAACACATTCAATGCACTACAACAATGAAGATTTTGAAACAGTAAATATATGTTATGTAATAAATTAACATTACTTTTAAGCCCGCAGTCCTCGCTCTTGAAAATACTTTTACGAAATTTTCAAACTTTCCACAACCTGGATTACCACTAAGCTCTAATCCAACCACAACATTTGGAAACTTTTTATGGTATTCTATTGCCAAATCTGCTATTTCTTCGGCTTCCGATATGGTATTACATCTATTTATAGATATTATAAGGAGAGAAATTATGCTAAGGCTTAGTGACGATTTTCTGCAAATATACAAAAGTAAACATCCAATTTTCTTTTAATTATAATAAACTCATTGTTCATCATAAAATTAGAAACTATTATAGAGTGTAACATTTTAGTGTCCTTAAAGCCTGAATATAATTCCACTGCATAGTAGTACATGTGATCAAACAAAATGATAAAGTGTCTGGGATACATCAAGCAATTGAAGGAAAAAATTAAATAACCATGCATTTAATTTTACCTTAAGTTCTTTTTAGATTTAGATACTTTTTATTAGTTAAGTCTTTGTGTTTAATATGATTCAGCAGATATTGTGTTACAAGTTTATAAAGATCAAGAGAAATATAAATATTGGCAAAATAATAATAAGAAGTTATTGACGATAATGTTTGTAAAAATTCCATACTTTCGCCAAATCAATTTGGTTTTCGTTCTGGTAAATCTACAGCTGATGCGGTTTATGAACTAATTGAGTTTATCGTACTTAGCCTTGAGAAAAAAAAGAAAACAATAGGAATATTTTTAGATTTGGCTAAAGCTTTTGACACGGTCTCTGTTCCCATATTGTTGCATAAAATGGAGAAGCTTGGTATAAGGTGTGTACCGTTGCAGCTTTTCAGGGATTATCTTACAGATAGAACATAGTTGGTAAAAATTGATAAACATGTTAGTGATGAGCTTCCCATCTGCTATGGTGTTCCCCAAGGAAGTATTCTTGGCCCTACCTTATTTCTTCTTTACATTAATGACCTCAGCAAACTGAAACTAGTGAACGGAAAAATAATTACGTTTGCTGATGACACAGCACTGCTATTTACTGGTGATTCATGGCCATATGTGTTTAACTTCGCTCAGATTAGCTTAAACAGAGTGTCCAAATGGCTACGCGATAATGTGTTAACCCTCAACGTGGATAAAACAAAGTACTTGTCCTTCTCCAAACATAATAATAAATATGCAACCCGCACAGACCATGTTATCACTGCTCATCCTTGCAATTTTCCTTATTGTCTGACATGTTCATGCACACCTTTGCAAAAAGTGAATTCAATTCAATACCTTGGCATTTTGTTGATGATAAGCTAACTTTTCATGAGCATATTTATTCACTTTCAAATAGGATACGGAAATTAACATATATTTTTAAAAAACTCCGTTGCGTAGAAGATTCTAACACTATTAAATCTGTCTATTTTGCTCTATGCCAATCTTTAATAATATATTGTATTACGTGCTGGGGTGGGGCTACCAAATCATCTCTTCTGCCCCTCGAAAGATCACAAAGGTTAATCTTAAAAGTAAGTTACTCTCTTCCATTTAAATTTCCAACCCGTCAACTTTATAAAATTTCCAAAGTTCTTACAGTCCGGCAACCGATTATTATATACACAGTGCTAAAAAAATATGCACAACTAAAATATGACCAAAAAAAATACACAGCACACGAGACGCAAAGACCGAGTGTGTACTTCTCATTATGACCATTGTACCTACTTTTCTAGGAGATTTTTTTTTTGCTATCTTGGCTGATACCTGTATAATAAAGTTAACAAGGAACTTAATATTCACGTCCTACTAAGAAATGTATCCATGAATGGTTACTGAAGACGGACTATAAACATACGGAAGATCTTTTTACATCACATGTGTAAATGTTGTAATTTTTGCATTCACACAGCACGCGCACGTACACACACACACACACACACACAAACACACACACACACACACACACACACACACACACACACACACACCACACACACAGACACACACACACACAGACACACACACACACACACCCACGCACGCACGCACGCACCCATGCACACACGCACGCACGCACCCACGCACCCATGCACACACGCACGCACGCACCCACGCACGCACGCACCCACGCACACACGCACCCACGCACGCACGCACGCACGCACGCACGCACGGACGCACGCACCCACGCACGCACGCATACACGCGCGCACGCGCACACGCGCGCACGCACACACGCACACACACACACACAGAGAGAGAGAAAGAGACACACACACACACAGACGCACACGCACTCGCACGCGCACGCACACGCTCACGCACACGCACGCACGCACACACACACACACACACACACACACACACACATCATTATTGTTAAATTATGTATATACGCGCAAATGGATTATAACGTATCATTATTGTTAAAATATGTACTCCAAGATAACATACTTTTGTATTTGTTTAACTGGGAGGGAGACCCGATGACCTGAAATACAGGTTCGTCGCCTAGTTTAGGCATCAGTCTCTCACATTAATTTGTGCCTTTTTTGTTAAAATTCGATATTGTTAACTTAATGTGGAGAGAAAAATAAATTATTATTATTATTAATGTTGATAATAGCGTAACTAAGAAGATTTTTCTTATCATTGGCCTCAGAATAAAACAATAAATTTTGTTTTTACACAACTACTTTCACTTACACTTAAGACAGAACTTTATTAGCAATCTGCCTATTATTTAGATGCGATGTTTTTGAGACAGTCTTGTATACATGGTATAATAGTCTTCTTGCATTTCTCTTAGTTAAGTTTTAATATAAAATGAATTTCAAATATTCTATTACACCATTATATAAGGAACAGAATTCTAGTTGTAGTAACATGAAGAGGGTATACTGAAAGCCATCCCTTAGATTATAACTATATCTAGCTTTACTAAGACATAAAATTACAGATGACAAAGTATTAGTTTTAAATTAACACATACTGCATAGCTTGTACAATTGCGTCTATATACTGCCTCTTCGTCATACGTGATGTATCCCGAGGAGTGCTCCTTAATTCAATATAACAGCATCCATCTTCTTGAAACTCTTCGAGTGTTAAAGTTGTTGCTAATTTCAATGTTTCTGGGGTGCTTGTTAGAGCATGGGCGATGTTAAATACTTGAAAACAACTGAAAATATGATAATAAAGTGTAGCTATATTTTTACTTCAAAATATTCCTAGAAAAACTAATGTGTGCAACATGGTAAAGTCCCTAAGTTGACATGCATATTGTCAACTTAAGGACTTGAGCATTTTTGCAGTCCTTAACTTTAAAAGTTGGTTTGACACAATCAGGATAACACCAAAACACAGAAGGAAGTGAATAAAATATTGCTTCACATAAAGCCAAAACTTGAGCAACCTTTGAACTGCTGTAACAATTGCCTTAAAAAATTAAACTCAATACATTTGAGTCACAGAAATCTAAATAATAAGGCAGCTTATTATTTAGATTTCTATGATTTGAGTCTACTGTAAAAAAAATTGTGTAACAAAAACTCCACTTGAAATTTCAGTCCCAATAACCATTACGTGAAGAACTAATAAAATTTTACTTAGGTAAATTTAATTTAATTAGTTCTACCCTCTTAATGTATCCCAATCTTAAATCAAAAGAGATCCTTTCTTAGAATCCTCAAGGAAGAAAGTGTGGCCATCCAAAACAGACTACATTCAACTGAATTAGCAGGGGCAAATGACACTGGAAGTTCATGCAGTAACTCTCAAAGTAAAATAAATAAAAAACATTTGGATACATGAAAACAAATTTTAAATCCAGCTTAATAAAAGTAGATATAATTAAAGAATTAAAAAAGATTTTTTATGGAAACTAAGTAATCCTACTTACACTCAACTACTTATGCATTCTAGATACTATGACAGAAGAGATCATTAGTTTAAATCGCTGGCGAATCAAGTATGTTTGTAACACTATAATAATCCCATTGATGAACTTCCAATTTATTCATGAGTTGTTTCCATAGTCAAATCAGTTAGGAAAACAAATTTAAATTGAATGTTGCATGTCACTAAAATACAATCTACTAATCAGTAAAGACTGGATTAAATGCAAAATTTGTATGCAAATATGCAACAAGAATAGCTAAAGTATGCACAAGAAAAAATATAAAAGAAGTATTTTGAAATGATTTTTACTTTAAAAGCTATTATCCTCAATGATAACAATTGTAATACATTTTTGTAAGCGGAAAAGGAACATTCTAGGTCCACTGAGGGGACTGGGCAGAACTTAAATTTGAGAAAAATTTCACCCACCCTGATAACGAAGCTATCAATTTGCCATAAGGGTTCAAACCCTGGGTGATTGCCCAATATGTTTTGAAACTTTTCTTTGAATTTACTCAGGAATAGGTCTAGAAACGAGGAGTTCTTAAGACAAATTTTCTTCATAAGCTGAATCGATGCATTCAATGTCAATCCATGAGTTTGAAGCTTTTTAATACTTACGGGAATGTGGGCGAAATTAGTGCTTATCACAACTTGGAGATCGAGCAAAATACTCATGATTCCAAAACTTGCTAAAATATGCAACTAAGTACTGCTGAAAAGGGGCTAAATATGCAAATGCATAATATGTAATATGCAAATGTGTTTATCAAGTCACTACTAGTCTGATAAGCACATATCTCAATTTAGACTGCTATTAATCAACCATTTTTTTTGTACCCTAGTAAATATTATTTGATCATGGAATAATAAATCATTTATATGGTAATGCTAAAAGAGTTAAGTATATATCTTACTCAGACAAATTTCTAGTATCCCCTGCACCAATTTGGAACTCATCAAAGAAAGCATTTGTTTCATCTGACGTTCCTGCGTCTGCATGGTATCTTTGTAACTGTAGCATTGTAGAGCGACTCAGTGATCCATTTAAATGTGCATGCAGCTCCTGAAAGCAAGTACATATAGCTATGGCTGAGTCCCAAGCCTGATCTCTCTCTCTCATTGTGATCCAATCAGACTGATAGTGAGTGAATATAGAGCACTATATTCCCTCACTATCCTGATCTTGAGCTTGAGCACGCACTCATGCACTCCTGCATAGATGGCTCATTGCTATTCAGGCTGAACACCATGGCTATAAAATAAATATATATACTAGAATAAAATAAAAATGAATAAAAAATATATTTTAGATTTTATTATGAGCATAAACATATACAATATGCCCGCAAGAAAAGAATATGACAAGGGAACTAATGAAACAAGCTTATGAACATCATGTTACACAGCAGCTGCTGCTGCTGTGTTTCGTATCTTTATGCTGGAAACAAGGCATTCCATCTGAGCTCTCAGGTGTGACAACACATCTGTATTTTGATTCCTAAATGAGGACAGATGTTGATGTCAATGGGCCCAAGCATATACTTAGCATCAGGTGGGCGGGTGCATGTTTGTCACTACCCTCATTCTATAATATATTTGAAAATAGTGTACCCATTTAGTATATTATTATTTAAATATTATATTATTTATTAAAAACTACTAAAATCTGTTGCTTTTTATTTAGATTTTTTACAATAAAGTTTAAAGCTGAAAAAGTGTTACATAGCTTAGAAGTCAGCGTATTTATCTTATATGTTATGTTATGAATACATACAAGTCTTCATATTTTCATTATATTTTGTTTTCTAACATATTGGACGATAAGGACAAATTTTAACGGAGAGTGGAAATAATCGCTGTCGAAATTAGAAATAGGATGTTTTATATTTATCACCTTTACGTAGTACTTTTAATACAATATTCGCCATCCATTTTTTTTTTGTAATAATCCTGCACTAAGTTTTTAGTGCTGACACATTTTATTGAGTTACTGCGAAAAGTTCGTTGTTACTTACTATTTTGGGTAATTCACGACAAAAACGATCCAAATCCATATCCATGTTAAAAATATAAGTATTTATATATATTATTAGATAATGGAATTTAATGCTGTAAAATTCGGTAGAACCCCCAATAGTTCACCATATTATAGCCAAATTTATATATTTACTATACTCTTTGAGCCAAATTATACTAGAAATAAGATAATAAGATTTGAATTTTGTAATACCTTTAGGGAAGTTCGATGATCATCGATTTTAAAAATTAAGACATCGATGTGGCCATATATCAAACATCGAAACATCGATGTCAATGAACCAATAATCGATTAATAAGAACTTGTGAACAATGCGAACTTGCGAAATCAATGTCGACTAAATATTTCATACCTATTAAAGGTTTAAAATTTTGAATAATTCAGGATTCTTAAACGCATCAATCACCTAAAAAATATCATTATGGTGCGTCAAACTCACTGTCAAGTGTGAACTGTAATATCACAGTTGTTTTTGCTTTCGCTTTGTTATTCTGTGGTGTCGTTGTCGGTTGTCGCCTAGTTTTGGCGGGAACTTGGCAATCGACGGATTGTCGCTCCTGTTTTGTCGCTTGAATAATGATTTGAAGTGGATTTCGATTCGTAAAAGTTATGCGATTTTGTGAATTAAATATCTGCGCGTGTGAACTATTAGAGAAAACGACGAAACAAGTGCTTAGATGTTGATATAAACCTCAAGCTATTTTGATCGCTTGGGCGCCTTATGAACTTGAGTGGCTTTCGTCATCAACAGTCCGTTGGGTTGAGCTGTCGGCAAAATCTCCCAAAAACTTCGCAATGTGACGAACAGCAAAATGTGAAGAAAAAATATATAAAAACGAAGATTTCGAAATAAATGATAGGCTCAGAAGGACTAGAACCCAGAGCCGTAAAGCCAGTTAAATAAATTGTCGCCTAGTAACTATTCTACATAAATTGATATTCTAATCATCGAGATACTATGTACTACGTACTTGAAGGGCTATCTGTAGAGAATTTTTTGCAGTAATTATGGATATTTTGTAACTTTACTCTAGCTACAGCGCTAAAAAGATATTATGCCATCTATTCAAACGTGTCACAACAGGTAGCGCTAGATTGCTGAAAGGTGTAGTTAGCAAGATCAATGCTCGCGAGAAAAAAGTCATAAATGCCGCCGAAATGGCGTCACTTACACGTTTTGTTCAACGAGGTACGAAGGTGTGGTGTGCCTATAGAATAAACAAGAATAAACAAGCAGTGAAGAATGGCCAAACCTCAACTTCGTAATAGGCAAAATTGATATAAATCTTTTTGTAATGAGTGAGTACTATATAAGTTATATAGAGTATACACATTCGAAGGGAAATTATTCTACTCGTGGTAAAAATTGGTGGCTGTCCCGTACTTTTAAAAGTATACTAACAATGTCGAAGACTTCTTTAGATATTTTAAACATGGTCGGATTAAAATATGTAATTTCAATAAAATAAGTTATAAAATAAATAAGTCCAAATAATACTTATTTGAATAAAAACAGGATAATCAAACCGGTAGTAGGTAGTTTCGTGCTTTATCCGTCTGTATGGTTCACTTTTCATTATTTATGATTTTCATATAGAAGTGGCAGCCATGTGGCAGCGGCAGTAAATTATTATCAAATATTAAATTTAGTGCTTTTTAGCACATTTTTTGTTTACTTACCGGTGATATGTCACTCCAAAATCTTTTTTCTTCGCAGTTGAAGCGTTTTTGCATGTTTTTAAGACGCACGATGGCATTTTTTATTTTTCGTGTAGTCACAATCTAGACACATTGGGTGCGTTTGGCAGAAAAAAGCGCTAGCAAGCGCTTGTAAGCAAAATGGCGATCGTAAGCGGTAAGCGCTGTCAAATCGTAAGTAGCTATTTTCCTCCAGGACACGATGTTAGTTTTAACCAGGGAATCTAACCTAATTTAAATATATTTTTGTGAAGTATTCATATTAAAAACTTACCAATCATGAATTTTTAATAACATGTATATGTCTATTCATGTCATTATATTACTTAAAACTAATATTGCAAAAAAACAATTTATAAACTCTACTTCAAAACAAACAAATTAAATAAGCAAAATGGCGGATTGTGTCAGCGCTACTGAAGTAGCAATCGTGTCCTGGCCGAAAACTATTTTAGCGCTAGTAAGCGCTTGCTAGCGCTTTTTTCTGCCAAACGCACCCATTGTCTCGCTGAGTGTAGAAAAGTGATTGAATAAGTTGTTGCCGATTGACAACAACTTACAGCGCAATCATTTTGTACGCGTTGTCGTTTCTATGTAATTCAATTCAATGATTCTAATTAATTGTTTTTTCCCTTGTTTTCTACAGCCACATAGTTTTCAAAAAAAATGTATCTACCCAATTCAATTATATTTAGCTGTTTTTTGAGCTTGGGATGACATGTTTATTGTTTGCTTGAAGTTTATGAAAATAAATCACTGGACGATAGCGCATTCGACTGTGCATATTATAAATGGCTGTGGATACTTACTGCTTGAGCTCCTTGATTAAAAATTAGGAATGAGGGTGACGGAAAAGTCTATTATTTTGTTTTAGTAAAGTTTGTTAATTTTTCCTCTATAATAATATTTTTATATCACGATAGGAGTAGTTGATATAAAACCTACGTCTAAATCGTAAAGGTCCCATATTAAATTTTTTCATACTTGATTCTCAGACGAAATAAAAACTCAAGACAGAGCGCTGTCAACAAAGAAGTGAGGTCGGTTTGGTAAACATGTGTGCACTAAGCGAGTGTTGCCGTGCAGTAAAAATTTACCACCCTAATATATTATTGTCTAAGTACTATCAGGATGAATGGATAAGTAAAAAAATATGTTGGCAATTTTTTCAATTGTATACCTCACTTTAAGAAGTAGTATGTAAGTATAATTGATAGAATCAGGCGTTACTTTGCGGAAATCCATTATAATAAATAATTTATTACTTTGCAAAGTAAAGTAATAAATTATTTGTTATGTACGTAAGTATGTTTATTTTGAATAAGAAGGGGAAAAATAAAACAATAGTAATATGAAAGAAACATTGTTTTTATTTTAATAACCTTTTTGTTGAGTTTTTTTTTTGAAATATTGCCGTTCCACCGTTTTGGAAATTGTTTCCAATTTAGAAATATGGTGGAAACGAATTGATAAATATTTTTCAATTATGCATCTTATTAAGCTTATTTAATGCTCTTGACCAGCACAATTGTGCTCAGTCTCCAATTTAGAGAAAACGTTGTCAGTACCAATATATCGTTTTAAAATATTAATAACAACTGATTTATGTTGTTTTTCAGTAACTATCACTATGCTTTCATTACATAATTTACGTACAACAGTTTCAAAAATTACGCAAATTTCAAAAAGGTCTTTCGACGGAAAGATTCAGCCACCTTTATCTTTTAAAGATACCAGTTTATGGAAGTCAAATATCTCATCTGACTGTAAGCGAGCTAGACACGTTTGACACATTATGACCCTTGACAAGTAATGCGCTGTACTTCCTGATAATATATATCCGATAATGTATTTATTTCGGATGGGGAACCTTAAAAATATAGATTTTTGAAGGGATGATAAAACATGGAAAAACAAAAAACTAATGCGTATTTACACCTACAATAATTTTATAAATATTATAAATAAAATAGAAGTAGATACATTAAATAGAATTACATTAAGTTTCGCGTCACATTAATAAATTACCGAATAAATGGGGACTACTGTGACGCTCACTAGTGGCAACACTTGTCGACGTTTTAAGTTCCAAGCTGTCACAATAAATAATAAAAATGATTAATTAAAAATTTAGATTTTTATGTTTACTTACGTATGAAATGTGATTCCATCCTGTTTTTTATTTCAGGAAGATTGGTTTTTACACCCTTTCACAACACAATTCGGCATTTTTTATTTAAAAACTGCGAATTATTATAGCGTGACACTCCGTGCGCTGGAATAGTTCGAATGAGAAGCTAAGGCGTAGTTTCGTTATATTTGTGTGCGTGAAACTGTGTTCGGCGGGGCTCTGTCTTGAGTTTTTATTTCGTCTGAGACTTGATTTATGAGTGTATAGAAATATTTAAAGATCAAAATAATAACAGTCATCATCATCGGCAAAAAAATAAAACAAATTAACTTATTATGTGTTAACTTTTTCCCATTTTTAAATTACTGTTGGCACTAAACTTTTTATTAATTTTTGTTATTTCATTAATAATAAACCATAAACATCGAAAATGGCCAACATCGATGTGTTGAGTAGGAAAAACATCGAACACCGATGTTTCGAGTAGGATAAACATCGAACATTGATGTTAAGCTATCGACACCAACATCGATGTCAACATCGATGTTTCTGCAACATCGATCATTAATATAAATACCTTTTGACACATGACAGTTAACAAATTTATGGGACTATATCATGAAGGTTAGAGAACAGGAGAACGAACGCCGTAGAAAATAGTGATCCAGAAATATGCGCACCATAAGTGAGGCGCTGCGATCGCTAAGTTCGGTCAATAAAAGTAATTTTCGGTCTATTTTTCCGATCAGATGTAAACCACTTGCGCATCCACGCACAATAAATTATTTCTCTATTTTTTTAATGTTTCTTTTTCTCAAAAATTACAAAATGAAAATTTTCTCACCAATGCTGCGGAGAAAATTTGTACATTATTCGACTAACTTCATCTACTTGTTGTAATGTGTGCTTATATGTATGTAGGATAGAATAAGAGAGGGTTAGTAACATAGAGTAGAGTAATATATACAGAAAAAATAGTTAGTAATAAATCTACAGTCAAGACCATTAGACGTATCATTTATTCCCCGAATCTCCCGACATTACATGGCGACCCTGCCGGGCGGTGCGCTGCTACAATGCAAGTGCACCGCCGGGCCCTGCATAGAAAATGAAGTTTTGGTGAAGAAAATAAATACGTGAATTTTGATTTATAATAAAAATATAATAACAAAAAGAACATTAAGTATATCGGATGTGACAAATAAAATAAAATACGAATATAAGAAGAGACCATAATTTTTCTTATATTTAAAGAAGATTTTTAAAAACCAATTTACTCGTAATAAAAGGACAATGATATGCTTGATGATATGTAAAAAAATTTTATAGAAAAAAAGAGGAAAAGACCTGAAAAACAAATTATACAAGAAGCTCCAGTAACATTGTTTTAATAGCAAAATCAAGAGAGAAAATTCCCAAGAAAGAAGATTCCAATACGCAGAAAACACTTTAATCAAAATTCCCTCAAGAGAAGAGTACCAACTTTATCAAAAATAAATATGAAATAAAAAAGAAGAGTACGAGGAAGTCCAGGTCCAACCACATCGGGGAGCTAAGAACATCTTCGAGTGCCAGAGCAGCAGAAAGAAGTCAGGTTATACAACGAGCGACTAGCCAAGTTCTGTAGCAGGTACAAGACGTCTCGAAAGCACCAAATGTAAGTTTAATTATATAATAATGGTGTCGATGTCTATTGTCAAATTATATTACTACTTATATAATGTTATACACAGAACTGGGGAAAGAAAAATTTTAAATCATTCATTAAAAATAGGAAAAACATTAGTACTATTAATAGAAAAATTCCAAATTATGTATTATACCGCAATAATTAATCGGTAAATAACTACTGAATAATGATAATAATCACATTTGTTTTGCAACAATATGGTTGTGCAATGGTGATTAAGTATAATTTACTTCTACATATTCTACCATAGTAATGTGTATATTTTAATGGACAAGTGACTATAACAATATTAAAAATATTGAATAATATATATGTTGTTAAAATTTCGATAAATTTTATCGAAATTTTAACAACATATATATTATTCAATATTTTTTAATTGATACGGTAACTTTCTAATTAATTACGTAACAGCGTCAGAGGAAATACCAACGTAAGAATATTATTATACCTCAATGTTATATACTTGTTATAATTAATTTTTCAATCATTATATATCATAAATTGCAAATGTTTCAACCAATTATCATTAATTTGTTTTTGTATTTATGTCAAATTTATTAATTCCTCAAAGACGTTCACTCGGCTACGTATCTAATTAGATCATACAATACCTATACGTCGCCTCTAGTACGGGTCAAATTAGATCAGATTAGATCAGAAGTACTGCCTTATGAAAAAACTTTTTCCTTTAAAACAAAACCAAAGACAATATGCAATAGATACTAGTATCAAAGACAAAGATATGCTCTTTTATTTTAAACCATAACCTGGCAATGTTTTTAGAAAAAAAAAAAAAGAAATCACTCTGAACTTTCGGCGTTCCACGTGTCGCTTTGATGAAGGTGCTCCGTCTTTTTTATAGAATTTTATATTTGTGTCTGGACTAGAAACGAAAGTATTATACTTTTTATATTCCTTGTAATATAGTAAACACGTAAATATGTAATTTGTGGTATAAAAAGTGAAAAGTAAATTGCCAAAAGTACTTCAAAATCCGGAAGGCCCATTTTGGCGGGTGGGTCATTAACGTGTTATTTTTCAAATTCTAATTTATTTTTAGTGTAAAATGTAGGTAAAAATAGTTTTCCTACATATTTCAAATAACATGACGTTGTATTTATTTCAAATTCACACAAACATATTTTAGAAATATTGTTCGAAATGTCATACAGATAATATTTTTTTTTAATTTTTTTATATTTTATTATTTTGGTATGAGTAACGAATTGAAACACATAAAACATAAAAATATACATATTTCCAAACATTTTCATATAAATTTCTCCAAAAACAAAAGTGTAGAATTCAAATTAGTAGTAATTTTGTCACTAAAATTGAAGTATATACTACTACTTTGATATACCGGGTAATTTATGTATTTTATTACAATTTCTAGCAACCAAAAATAATTTTATTCGATAGTTTATACATTCAACAAGAATTCCTGTAAGTTTTATCCATAAATATTGTCTCAAAGTGAAAATATAGCAAAATTTGCAATATAGCAAAAAAATTTCCTAACTTACAAATTTTCCCGCCATTAAGGTCCTGAGGGAACGGGAGTATAACATGTCGCGCGCTGTCAGAGCTAACGGGCAATGTTAAAAAAACATTTATCACTAAGAACGTCGTTATTGTATAACTTCTCTTAAGAAGGATAACAATAACATTTAAAGGTACATAACACCAACATATTATTCTTATACAGGCTACACACCATAATAAAAAACCGGCCAAGAGCGTGTCGGGCCACGCCGTAGACAGAGAAACCTATAGACTAATGATCGGCGTGGCCTCGAGTGAGAAAGGACGATAACGAATTTTTAGGTTATACAATAATCTTTGACTTTTAAACACATTTAGATAAAAATTTTAATTGTTCTAAGAACTGAACTGAACAAGATTCACCAATCTTAAGCTCACAAAACACTTTTTTCTCACTTAAACCAACTTGTAAACTCCTTAAATCGCTACGCTGTTAAAGTTGTTTAGCAAACTGTAGAGTTTGCTAAACAAAAAAACCGGCACGAAGAAAGGGACAAAAAATCACATTGCTCTATCTCATTTCTATGCAAGACGTATGCATAAATCTATCTTTTTATATAAACACTCACGCCTGTCACCCAGAGGGGTAGGCAGAGACTACGGACTTCCATTTGGCACGATCCTGACATACCTCTTTCGCCTCTTTTACATCCATATATCTACGCATACATGCTCGTCGGTTAAGGGTACTTCTAACGTGGCCCATTTTCAAAATATCGCCAATTTGGTCGATAAACTTTTTCCTAGGGCGTCCCTTCCCAACTCGGCCGTTCACATCTGCCATATAAATTTGCTTTGTCACTCTTTCCTCATTCATTCTTTCCACATGACCAAACCACCGAAGCATTCCTTTCTTAATCCTGGTCACAACATCATCTTGCATACCACATTTATCTCTTATCACGCAATTTCTCACCCTGTCATTCAGATTCAACCCTAGCATATTCCTTAAAGACCGCATTTCTACAGCATTTATTCTACTTTCGTGCTTCTTCTGCCACACCCAGCTTTCACTACCATACATTAAAGTAGGGACTAACACAGCATTATGAATTACCATACGTGCCTGTTTTGACACATTCTGGTTCTTCATAATAGAGTGTAGTGCCCCATTCACTCTATTCCCTGCATTTACTCGTCGTTCTATATCCCTATCATATCTACCATCCCTGCTAAATACACATCCCAAATACACAAACTCATCCACTTGCTCAATTAACTACTACTTTTCTACTATCTTTTTCGTGTACGAATGCGAAAGAAGGCGTCAATTTGTCTATAGGTTTCTCTGTCTACGGGCCACGCTCAGTGTAGGGTTCCGTAGTTTCCCGTCCGTCACAATAAGTGTTCCCACTTATGAGTTTAAAGGTGGGTATCTATAATGTTCGCGCTCCAGCAGCCCTCCGCGCTCCTGCAACTGCTCCTGGTAGTGGGTACTGTTGTTTCCATCCAAGTTCAAAATGATTTTCCTAGAAAGTCCTTATAAAGTTCTACTTTTCAGATTTTTTTCATATTTTCTAAACTTATAGTTCAAACGGGGGGGGGGGGGGTTACACATTGTTTTTTACTTTTGAAGCGATTATTTCCGAAATTATTGACATTATCAAAAAATGATTTTAGTAAACCCCTATTCATTTTTAAATACCTTTCCAACAATATATCACACTATTATACGGGACCGTGGATAGAGCCTTTTTAAAAAAAAACTATTTAATACACGACACAATATAATTCAATTAAATTCACAATAAGAAATTAATACATTTATAATAACTAGAACTGAGAAAGATTTTGTAAGGATATTGTTACGCGCTCAAGTCGACGATATACTAGCGCCATCTAGTGTCAGGAACGAGAGCGAGTAGTGCGTTGCAGAAAATGACATCACAAATCTCTCAACCGACAGCGCCATCCGAAGAACTAAGCTCCTAGAAAATCTATACTCGCACACTCGTCCCTTTGCACGCATTTACTTGAATATTCGGGACGCTTCTTTGCTAATTTAAATAAATAGGCGCTGCAAGATGCGATCGGTGTAGTGTTGAATTGGCGATACGAGCGAAGCTTCGGAGCGGAATTAAGTGAATTAGTGTGTTTAATTATTAGTGTTTTAAGTTTTAATTTGTGTAAAGTAAATTAAAGTGTTAATTTAGGTAATTCTATCGGCAATTTTTATTGTCACGAACCTCAAGCTCGTAACAATTGGTGTCAGAAGTGGGATAAAATCATGCCGATTATACCTAGGAGGAAACGGAGGGTGTCCGTACCCGAAGTCAACGCCAGCAGGAGACGGACCAACGAAGATTTGGTGGTGCAACGCCGCAGACGTCGGAGGGCCAGCCACCGGCTGCAGGCCCGTCAGTAGCTCCTACATCTGCAGCACCTGACTTAGGTGCTCTGATGGTGATGCTGCAGGAGCAGGCTCGCCGACAGGAGGAACAGGCCCGTTGGTTGAAAGAGCAGCAGGAGGAACAGGCTCGCCGACAGGAGGAACAGGCACGCCGATTGGAAGAGCAGCTGCGGGGCGGACAGGAGGAACAGGCCCGCCGACAGGAAGACAAGGCCCGTCGGTTGGAAGAGCAGATGCTCCTCATGAAGGACCTTCACGCTACCTTCGGGAAGGAGATAAAGGAGGTGAAGGATAGGGTTGCTCTGCATGACAACCGCCTGTTGGAAGCTGAAACCCTAATCGCGAACGCTGAAAACCGAATCGAGAAAGCTGAAACCCGAATCGACCAAGTAAACTATCGGGTTGACAACGTAATGGCTGACATGAAGAAATCACTGGACGAACTCAAACTTGGAGATGGAGCTACAGCTCTCGTAGTAGCTACAACACCTTCGCTACGTGGGTTCAAGGTGCCACCGTTCGACGGTACCTCTTCCTGGTCAGCCTACAAAATCCAGTTCGAGGCTGTTATGAAGGCGAACGGCTGGAATAAAAGACAGGCCATGACTGCTCTCACACTAGGCCTGCGCGACCAGGCCTTAACAGTTCTGGAAGCTCTTGGTGAGGAAGTGACTTATGAGCAACTCCTTGAGGCATTGGAGGCGAGATATGGCGACGCTCACCTGGAACACGTCTTTCGTGCGCAGCTTAAAGATCGCGTGCAGCGCATCAACGAAAACCTGCAGCAGTGGGCTCTAGAAGTGGAGAAGCTGGTGCGAAAAGCATACCGGTCTGTACCTGCGCTCATTGAAGGGAACCTGGTGCAGACATTCATCGACGGCATCCGCGACCTGGAAGTCAGAGCTGCTGTGAGGCTCGGGCACCACGAGACGCTTAAGGACGCCTTGGCCCATGCACTGGAGGTAGAAGCCGTGCGGCAGGATCATCGTTCCCATCGCGTCAGGGAGGTTGCAGCAGCTACAGTTCGCGACCGCAATAAAGGATACAGCCCTAGATGCTATGGCTGTGGGGAAAAGGGCCATCTTCGATCCAGCTGCCCTAAGCGAACCGTGGAAAGGAGAGTTGATCGATCTCGAGAGGGTAGTGCAGCTAATGGCACTGCCTGGCGGCGACAGGATCATCGTTCACCTCACGCTAGGGAGGTTACAGCAGTTACGGTTCGCGACCACAATAAAAGATACAGCCCTAGGTGCTATGGCTGTGGGGAAAGCGGCCATCTTCGGTCCAGCTGCCCTAAGCACACCCTAGGAAGGGAAGGTGAACGGTCTCAGAAAGGAAGTGCGGCTAACAGCACCGCCCAGCAGCAGCAGGAATACGACTTTCCTATCAGACACTGCAGCGGGAAATCTCACGGCAACGCAGATGCATTGTCAAGAAGACCTTTTCCTGAAGATTGCAACCATTGTAGTAGGCAAGAGAGTAAGGGAGTGGTATCCGTGTCGATGCTCAGGACAGACTACCTCAGCAACGGGTGGAAGGACAGCCTACGACATGCACAGCAGGAAGATCCGGACATCAAGCCGATTCTGGGATGGATGAAGGCCCGTGCTACCAAGCCTAAGTGGAGGGACGTCTCAGCGATGAGTTCAACCACGAAAAGCTATTGGGCCCAATGGGACAGCTTGCTGCTTCAGGATGCCGTAAATGGGACAATGGTCGAGGAGACAGCTGTCGTTTACAAATGGTTGTCCCTAAAGCTAAAGTGCCGAATGTTCTACAGCTGTGCCATAATGGTCGTTCAAGAGTCCATCTGGGAGGTAAACGAACTCTACTGAAGGTCCGAGAACAGTTTTACTGCGTCCATTATCGTGACGATGTCGAGGATTGGTGTCGTACATGTACAAGTTGTGCGGCTGTGAGGGGACCTCAGGCACGGAGTAGAGGAGCGTCGAAATTGTACAATGTTGGTGCACCACGGGATAGGACATCCCTTGACATTGCGGAGCCGTTACAGAAAAGCGCAAGAGGGACTCCTAAGATCGTCCATGTGGATCGCTTGGCGCGTTATTATGGGGACGATAATGCTCGGGACGAGCATGTCTTAGGAGGGGGCAGTGTTACGCGCTCAAGTCGACGATATACTAGCGCCATCTAGTGTCAGGAACGAGAGCGAGTAGAGCGTTGCAGAAAATGACATCACAAATCTCTCAACCGACAGCGCCATCCGGAGAACTAAGTTTCTAGAAAATCTATACTCGCACACTCGTCCCTTTGCGCGCATTTACTTGAATATTCGGGACGCTTCTTTGCTAATTTAAATAAATAGGCGCTGCAAGATGCGATCGGGGTAGAGTTGAACTCGGCGACACAAGCGAAGCTTCGGAGCGGAATTAAGTGAATTAGTGTGTTTAATTATTAGTGTTTTTAACTTTAATTTGTGTAAAGTAAATTAAAGTGTTAATTTAGGTAATTCTATCAGCAATTTTTATTGTCCCGAACCTCAAGCTCGTAACAATATAGTAACGACTTAGTAACGATGACTGAGACTTGGAGATTGATTGAGACGGATATAGACTTCTCGTAGACCGACTGAAGGCTCTCTGAAGACTCACTGTAGACTGACTGGCGTTCGTCGGGAAATCGGTTATATAGGCTTTGTGTCGCTGACGCAGCAGCGTGAAAGAGATGTGTTAACCGATCTCCTAACTTTGATGGGGTATAACAGCCCCCCGCGGAAAACTGAAGATCGGGAAAATAACCGAACTTCAGAAATATAATTTATGCAATTTCCCGCAATCGAGGTGCTGGGATTTGTGAATTTTCGTGTTGGGAAGTTGAAAGATTTTCGTCATCGTTACGAACCGGAGTTGTTACATTAATATTAAATTTATTCTTAAATTTAGTAATTACAAATTGGTAAAGTTTAAAAGTTAAAAATATAATTATAATTATTAATAAGACAGAGGTTACAGTTATATGATGGGTCCCGTATTTTACTGCCAGAGGTTTATTGATTATGTTATTAAGTTTGGAAAATGTTTCTAAATTTTGTTTGTCACTGGTAGAATAGTCTAGGTCTAAATTCTGCAGTAAAATAGGAGATGTATATTCCTTAATACTACGAGTATAAGATACATTAAGTTTACAACAAGAGTCATTGATTATATTGAAATCTAAACTAGGCGTAGGAATATTAATATTTAAAGTGTTTTCGGATGACACGAGCCTTGTGCTCTTTGTATACACTGTGCATTGTGCGGGGATATTTAAAATACCTGTGCCGAGTATAATTGGTTCTCTTAACCCTGAGATACCACAGTCGATGGTTATCTTATTCGGGCGAGATTGCACAAAAATCCATAGATTATTTACTAGTGGTTTCCAAATGTCCATTTCACTGAATAGTGTTTTAGTTTTGCACTGAATAGGTATAGCACTGAATGTCTTGGTGAGTAATTCGCTTTCACATAATATAGGGTTGCCACTTGTTGATGATATGGACTGGATTTTACACAGGAGGAACTCAGAGCGTATAGACTTACAATTATTTAAACTATCAAAATTACAGTAACTTAATTTATCATTAGATATTCCGATGTAGGGAGTTGAAGGTAGGATTAGGCTATAGATGTTTGGATTAGTTGAATTGTGAGGAGCAGGCAGGGCTATGCTATGGTATAGGTTGAATTCTTCGTCTGTTGTGAGAGGGATTTGTAGGACGAAAACAATTTTATTATTAAGGAAATAACAGGAAACATCGGAAATACTTAAAATTACATGTATATTGTTTATACTTAAAGCTATAGGTATCCCTGCGTCTCTAGGTAGGTGCCTATCGTTATCACTAAGTTCTTTATACAACTGTGACGGGGACAAAACACTGGGGTGTAGGATGTTTTGATTGCTTAGAACAATAGCATTGGTTACGTCCTCTAATCGGAATGATAAGGCGAGTAGTGAAGCTTCGAGGTTACTAAATATTAAATGGACCTTTGATTCGATTAATAAATGTTTGTATTATTAAGTATTCCGTTTAATGCATTATTTAATATTTCTTCTTTGTATTTTGTTTTATTTATAGTTTTATTAAATGCGTCAAATGAAGTAGTCGTTATTAAGATGTTCTCCTTCATGAGCCGAGCTAATTCCCTTTCGTCATTTTGGACTAAAGTTATGGCGGAGTCGTATTTTATGGCATCTTCTTCGTCCATAGTGCCAAAGATGTGTTTGAATACGGTACCCACTGCGCTGAACCATGCAGAACGTTTATTACGTTTAGATATTAGATGGGAAATCGAGTTATATTCCCGTTTGATATCATTAAAACGTGTTGTTAATGGGGCAAGGTGTTATCGGAATAGAGATTGTTTGATTGCTGACATAAAAGTTTTACTGTATTCAGAACATCGTTAAGGTTAGTCACGTGGGAATCGATATACGAAGTGTCTATGTGGCTAACAACATCTAGTTTACCTCTCATTATTTTTAGTTTCCCTATTTTATCAAAGTAGATGCCGGAACTAGAAGGAAGCGGCTGAACCATTTCCGGTTGCGCTTGTGTTGAGACACTGAAACGATATATAAATAAGGTGTAAATAAAAGTTATTTCGTAATAGTAAAAAAAATATTTGTTTATAAATTAATATAGATTATCTTATAATTTAAACGACTAATGTATGTATATTTACGTATTAATTTGTCCCAGACACTTCGGCGGGTTTGAATTCGTCGAAGTGATGAGTTACGTGACGTCTGTTGATTAAAAGTGAGGCCGTATGGTTGTTACGGACACGAATTATTTTGAAGGGCCCTTTCCAGACAGGTGAAAGTGCTTTTCCCTGTCTTAAATGGTTTTTTAGGTAGACATAGTCACCAGGTTTATATTGAGGAGGAGTCCTGGTGTGAGAGTCATAATATGACTTAGAAGACTCTTTGGATTTCAAGATGTTTTCTATAGCTTTCTCACGTGTGTATTTAAATTTGTGTCGTAACATTTTAATGTAGTCGGAATAAGTTGTTCCGGAGCTCGTCTCGTATATTGAATTTGGAATATAGGGTTTTTGTCCAAAGATTAACTCATAAGGGGTGAATTTTGTAGTAGTGTGTGGAGTAATGTTGTAGGTAAGTATACCGGTATAGACGTAGGTGGGCCAATTATTTTGGTTTTTATTGACGAATGATTTTAGGTACTCTTTAAGAGTGGAATGGCTACGTTCTAGAGCTCCTTGAGTCTGTGGATGATAGGGGGAGGACCACAGCTGTTTAATTTTTAGGAATTGACATGTAGTTTTGAAAAAATCGGCAGTGAAATTTGTCCCTTGGTCCGTGAGGATTGATTTCGGTATTCCAAATAAGGAGATGAAATGAATGAGGCAGTCACTGGTTTCTTCGGCTGTCGTGCTGCGAATAGGGTATGCTACGGAGTATTTTGTTAAATCGTCTTGTAAGGTGAGTATGAATCGGAGCTTAGCGAGTCCGGATTCGGGTAGAGGTCCTACGATATCTAGAGCTACACGTTGGAAGGGAGCAGTGGATGTGGTAGTAATTTCCATAGGAGATTTGTTTATTTTAGGGCTAGGGCTTTATTTTATTGGCAGGCTTTACACTTCTTGACATAGTCTTCTATGTCACTTCTCATTCCCTTCCAGTAGTACTGGTCTTGGATTCTGTTATACATGCGGGTTGAGCCTAAGTGTCCCGCTATTGGAATATCGTGGTTATCTCGGAGGATTTTGGGTCTCTCACTTAAGGTGGGATATATTATTTTGTTTTGGTGTTTCATATATCGCAGGGTATGGTGTTTCATCAAAGTAATGGACCTTCGTGAACATGAAGTACATTGTTTTATCTGATTGTGTTAGTTTTTGGAACGAAATAATTCTCTTTCAGCTTTTAAGATTTCGTCTTTATTGTCTAGATTTGAAAGGATTTCGGATATGTAAGGATTTGATTCATCGAGATCGATAGATGTAGGGATTATAATTGTTTTGTATGGTGATTTTAGCAAGTTTTCGTTGTGTTCTATCAGGCTGGTGTTTGGTGTAAATTCTTTATTAGAGATGGATTTTAAAAATTGGGAGTAATTATCGTTTTGTGTCCTGTTTGTTTCTTCGATTTCTGTTTCAGGTGTGGGAGCATTTGGAGATATTAAATTGGGTTGGTATGGTGAGACAGGAGGTATTTCTGGTATAGGCGAGTGACGGAAAGGAGTGGAGAGTTGGTTCGGAGGGATTGGTAGGTTTTCAGATGGGGGTGAAGGCAAATTAAGCGAATCGGTGTTAATATTGAGGTCATTATCATAGGGGCCTAGGTCTTGGAGACCGAAATCGTCGAAATCAAACATTTGATCGGTTGTAGAGGGTTGAGGATCTAGTGAGTTAGAAGGATTAGCGTTATTCGTTGGCTCTAGGTCGGGATTATTGGATAATGGGAATTCAAGATCGTCGAGTAGGTCAGTTAAGGGTATTTCGTTGCTATTGGGATTAGGAATGGAGGGGAGCTATCTTTCTAATTCTTCGGGTGTTATGTGATCAAATGAAGGAGGTGAACAATTGTCTGTTTGTGTGTTAGGGACTTGGGACTCTGGATATAGAATGGAATTTACAGGAAATCTGGAGAGGGCGTCAGCGTTGGTGTTGATTTTCCCCTTTTTATGAATGATAATGTGGTCAAATTCTTCAAGTTTGAGTCTCCATCGAATTAATCTGGACCCTGGGTCTTTGCAACTGAATAGCCATTGTAGAGGCTTATGGTCCGTGACTATGGTGAAAGTGCGTCCATAGAGGTAAGGGCGAAAGGCTTTTGTGCCGAATACGATGGCGAGACACTCTTTCTCAGTCACACTATAGTTGCACTCCGCTTTGTTCAAGGTGCGGGAAGCAAAAGCTATGGGGCGGTCCTTTTCTATTTACCCCTGGGATAGTATTGCTGAAATAGAGAAATTGGAAGCATCGCAAGTTAATATAAACGGTTTAGAGAAGTCGGGATATGCTAAAACCGGTGAAGTGATAAGTTTTTGTTTGAGTGCTTCGAATGCCAATTGCTGTTCGTTCTTCCAGCTGAAGGGAGTATCCTTTTTAAGGAGTAAGGTAAGAGGTTTGGCTAATTTGGAAAAGTCGGGGATGAATCGTCTGTAATGGGAGACTAGTCCGAGGAAGGATTTTATGTCTTTGGCGCTTTTGGGAATAGGAAATTCAGAGATGGCCTTTAACTTTTCCGGATTTGGTTTTACCCCGTCGTTATTGATGAGGTGTCCCAGGTAAGCCACTTCTTTACATAGGAATTCGCACTTGCCGGGTTGAAGCTTGAGGTTATAGGTTCTTAATCTATCGAATACAGAGGCGAGATTTTGTATATGTGAATTAAGATCGTGAGAGTATACAACTATGTCATCGAGGTAAACGAAACAGCGAGAACCTTGGAGGCCAGACAGGCATGTATTCATGAGTTTTTGGAAGGTAGCTGGGGCATTTTTGAGCCCAAATGGCATCCTGGTGAACTGGAAGTGACCTAGGGGTACTGAGAACGCTGTCTTAGGCGCATCTTCGGATGAGATTGGGATTTGATGGAATCCTGATGCAAGATCCAGAGTAGTGAAGTATTGACTTTTCCCCAATTGGTCAAGGATTTCAGTTATTTGAGGAATGGGATATGTTTCTCCGATAGTGACGTCATTAAGCTTTCGATAGTCTATTACGACACGTCATTTTCGTTCTTCAGACGCGTCTAGTTTTTTGGGAACTACCCAGATAGGAGAGGACCATGGTGAATTTGAAGGAGTTATGATGTTTTGGTCTAGCATTTTATTTATTTGGTTTTCGACCTCTTGCTTGTGGCATTCGACGAATCTATATGATTTCGTTTGGATAGGGACATCTGTGTTAGTTTTGATTTTGTGTTCAGTTGCCGTAGTACATGTGAGTTGGTCATCCGGGAGGTGGAATATGTCTGAGTAGTTGGAGCATATATTCAAAAGAGCATTTTTCTCTTCGCTGTTGAGATGGGATGTTCTTAATTGGTTAAGGACTTCATTGGTTCTTTCGGTCACGTTGGAGAGTGACGGTTTGGAAAAGGCTATGATATTTTGAGGCTGTATTGGTTCTAATTTTAAATTGAGGTTTGGATGGATTATTGCAGGTTTTTCGGAAGCGTTTGCTACTGTAATATTGACGCGCTCATTTTCTTTTATTTTAACTAAACAGTTTGCAATTAATAGTGAATCAGAGATGTGTTGATCTAGGATCATTCCTTCGCGAGCCTCCGGATTACTGACTGTACATTCGATTACAGTTTCAGTGCGAGGAGGAATTGTATATACTGGTTCGAAAAAGTTCAGTTTAAATGAATTGGGACCGATTTGTAGTATTCCTTGAGAGTAATTGATTTGACATTGGAAGTCTTTAAGAAGGTCGTTACCGATAATACCGTCATGATTTAAGTAAAAATTTTGAACAACATGAAATTCGTGTTTAAAATATTTATTAGAATTTGTGTATATTTTCATTGGAAAGCTGCCTAATGTAGGAGTCGTTTCGTCTCCGGGGTCGATTCCTTTGAGAGCTATTATTTTATAACTTAATACAGGAAGGTTCGATATAGATTGAGATTTTAGTAAGCTTACAGACGAGCCCGTGTCTACTAAGAAGGATAATGGCTTGGTTGCAACAGAGGTTTGGATCATAACGTGAGGTAAGTATCTTTTTTCTGTATTACTATTTATTTCATAAACTATAATTTGTCCTTTTTCTGATTTCAGGTTACGTTTTGGCCTATGCTGGTTCTGGACGTTAGTGGGCTTAGAGTATCGGATCGGAGGAATTGAATTAGCGAGTTGCAAGGATGTTTGAGGTGATTTGGGAGTACATGGTGCCGCGACGGATGCGTAGGATACCTTGGGATTTATGAGGTTTACAGATTTTTGTGCGTGTAAATTAGATTCAGTGGAGTTAGTGTAAGTTGATAGAGTCTTTGGTTTTTGTACAGAGGATACAGTGATGTCCGACTTGTCGGTTTGGGGCTGGTTACCCTGTCGGTTAAGTCGATTGGATACGGTGGAACGAGATAGAGTCTTTGGATTTTGTACAAAAGATGCAGTGATATCCGACTTGTCAGTTTGGGGCTGGTTACCCTGTCGGTTAAGTTGGTTGGATACAGTGGGACGAGATAGAGTCTTTGGATTTTGTACAAAAGATGCAGTGATATCCGACTTGTCTGTTTGGGGCTGGTTACCCTGTCGGTTAGGTCGGTTGGATACAGTGGAGGTGTCGTTTATAATTGATTTAGAATATATACGAGGCTTTGGACTCGCGGGACACCGCCGAGAGCCCTTTATTCGTTTAAATTGCGGTCAACCTCATCGTATCCTTGGTCTACCGCGACCACCTGTTCGACGGTATGAACTTTACGTGGCGTGTTTTCGCCACGTTGTGGGAATATGTGAGGTGGACTTTGTGAGGTTGACGCACCAAACTGTTGCTTTCTATTGTTATACTGTCGTTTGCGACAGTTTCCTATACTGTGACCGATGCTTTTACAATATCGACAAAAGACGTTTGTGTTATTCCTAAAATTATCGGGGCGGAAATTGGGTTGAAATTGTGGATTACTACGGCGAGGCGGCGGTCTTCTATCATTGTATATAGGTTGGGATTGTGATGGTTGAGGTCTTTTCCCTATGCTAGAAAGGATTTTCTCTTCGGCTACCGGAAAGTTAACGGCTGAATTTAAAGAGTCAGGGTCACGACACCTGACTATTTGGGGTAATCGCGGGTGGAGTCCTATGACGAATGTGTGGAGGGCTGGATCCTCCATAGCGGCTACACGACCTGATAGTTCCGTTTTCCTTTTGGTTGGGATAGAAATATTTATTTCGGTCAACAATTTAGCCAGGCACGTTTCTATCCTTAAGGCAAATTGATTAACCGATTCTGTTGAACCCTGCTTACAGTCTTGTAGGTCCGACAGGAGATGGGAGTAGTGCTTCCTTTCGCCGAATTGTTGTTCTAAAAATTCCAAAAATTGTTCAAAAGATTCGAATTCCTTAATACTGCACGTTGTTTCAGCCCTACCTTCTAGTTAGCTTAGTATGTATTTAAATAATATCGATTTTTGGGATTTTGAAGCGAGACTATATGCATTTTGGCAATTAGATATAAATGGGTTTAATTTTTCCCGTGATCCATCGAAAGGTTTAATGAATTTCAATAATACACCTATTTCCACCGCTTTTTCTTCCATTTCGCCACGCATTGGTAGGTTCCTAGAGGCACAGGGAGTCTCTTCACACTTACTCATTGTAATTTAGTTATATAAAAAGGGTTATCGAAAAAAAAATGCTTATCGGCTAAGGTATGCAACAATGAACAAAGGGTCAAAGGGTAATGTTAACGTAAACACATTTAACAATGTAGCACAGTGACTTACTCAATGACCGGAACAATGGGTTGATTTATATTAAAAATATTATAGTGTTACATAAAATATGCTTTAAAATTATTTAATGAATGTCTTTGCTCTGAGTTCAATCGGAATAATTATTTTTAAGAATGCCACTTACAGGAACATGATAGAGTGATGATAAGGCTTGCGTTCATGTTTCTTATGTGTCGGAGACAGAGACCCTTGTATGCCAACAAGGATGGTGATGATGGGCAGGGATCACCCGATGATGATGCAGAGGGCCTGTTACTATAACAGGTTAGGTGTCGGTTTTTCTTAATGCACTTTTCACTTTCTTTACACTTTTATTTCACTTTTGATTCACTTTATTCACTTTCACTTTTCTTCGGAAACGTATTCGGGTAGGATTTTCGTATCCCACCGCTGCCACCAATATTATACGGGACCGTGGATAGAGCTTTTTAAAAAAAACTATTTAATACACGACACAATATAATTCAATTAAATTCACAATAAGAAATTAATACATTTATAATAACTAGGACTTAGAAAGATTTTGTAAGGATATAGTAACGACTTAGTAACGATGACTGAGACTTGGAGATTGATTGAGACGGATATAGACTTCTCGTAGACCGACTGAAGGCTCTCTGAAGACTCACTGTAGGCTGACTGGCGTTCGTCGGGAAATTTATGTCGCTGACGCAGCAGCGTGAAAGAGATGTGTTAAGCGATCTCCTAATATTGATGGGGTATAACAACACGTTAGGGTTGAAATTAAAAAGAAAATCACTTCCCAATTTACATACAGGGGGACTTCCCTATTAAAACATTTTTTCCAATTTTTATTTTACCACTTTGTCGGCGTGATTGATACACTTATTGGTACTAAATTTCAGCTTTCTAGTGCTAACACGGTCACAGAGATTAAGCGAGAACGGACAAACGGACAGACAGACATGGCGAAACTATAAGGGTTCCTAGTTGACTACGGAACCCTAAAACTGAAGAGAAACTGACTAGAAAAATACTATTCTATTAAAAAATATGTACGTCGCCGGCCTAAGAGAGTTTTAATAGTAATGTTTCTTAACTGAGTTAAACTTTGACTGAAAAAATATTATCCCATTTTGTACAAAAATTAGCAAGGATGTATTTAAGGTAAGGTGTGAACAATGAAAGAAAGAAATGTTCCAAAATGGGAATACGAATGATTGAATAGCAAGTTTCGTCAATATTGGACTGATCACCCAAATATTTGATGACGCTTAAACTAGTAGTATTGAATCCGTTAGGAGCGAGAATTTTGAATGAAAAGAATAGACATAAAAGAAAAATTGACCTTTATAAATAAGTAATGGAGAGATACGGGAACGTCACGATCACTGGTATAACATATAGTCCTCGAGCAGGGTATGTTTCCGTGATTGAATGATAAGATCGGGCGTAACGGGTACTAGGGAACAGTACCTTCAGTACAAGTGATGTAGTTTACACATATTAGTACTGTTAGGGACCATAAAAGTCTTAAATTTGTTACCCTTAATAATGGTACATAGAGGTCATATCCTTCATTGGATCAAAGTGTGAACTTAGTTTTCCTCCGTGACATTTGTTGAAGTCCTTTTAATGACTTAAACGTAGACCTCAAGGTTGTGCGCACAACCCAAGGTACATTTTACCCGCGTGATAAATATCACGAAATAAAATATAAATGAAATGGTATAATACTCCGATTCCCGGTATCTAATAGATAAATAAATATATAAGTGAATAGAGAGAAAGAGAGCTAGCTAAAGGTCAAAAATATTAAGAAGAAATAAAAGATAGTACGTACAAGAATTATGGGAAAAAGGCCTATTAATCGATAAAAATAAGGATAATATTTTAATGGTATTGGGGATCCCCGAGCAAATTAAAAAAGTGTGATAAATGTGTGATAATCTAATAGTGAGATAGGTAGTTATTTTGCATTTCCGTATTAGGACTATTAATGCTTACCAAAATGCGACTAACGTGTTACACATGTAATAACTGTAGGGATCGATTTACACAACTACGCGAAAATGTGTTGTGTGTGTACGTAGGCGGTCCCATAATGAATTGGCCTAACTATGAACCAATGAAGGAAATGAAACGAAACCAATTTTATTTTTCAATATAATCACCATGAATACTAACACACTTCTGACATCTGTGAATCAACATCTCTAAACCTTTATAAAAATAATCACATTTTTTATCCTCAAAATGACTGAAGACGGCCGCCTGCAACTCTTCATCGCTTGAAAATTTTCTTCCTCTTAAGTCCCGCTTTAAATTTGGAAATAAATAATAGTCGGACGGGGCCATGTCTGGACTGTAAGGTGGATGTTGAACTTCTGTGAACCCGCATTGACGAACTGCATCCTTCGAAACACCAGCGGTATGAACAGGGGCATTGTCATGGAGCAACAGGACACCTTTAGACAGCTTGCCTCTTCGTTTTTCCTTTATCTTGTCTTGTAATTTATATATTAGAGAAGCATAATATTCGCCGTTCACGACTGTATTACGTTCTTTAAAATCCACCATCAAAATGCCTTGAAAATCCCAAAATATTGTGCACATCAGTTTTTTAGTCGATTGTTGCACCTTTGCCTTTCTAGGGGGCTTTTCACCCTTATAACGCCATTCCATTGACTCGCGCTTGCTTTGTGGATCATAATACAAGATCATAGTTTCATCACCAGTCACTAGCCGCTCGATCACAGTCTTTGGATTTTCGCCACAAAGATCCAAAAACTCCGAAGCGCAGCGCACTCTTTCCTGTCTCTGTACCGCTGAAGGAAGTTTCGGTACCCATCTTGCACTCACTTTTTTCATGTGAAGATGTTCATGGACCGCGCGATGAACGGTACTCTTAGAGAGCCCAAGCCTTGCTGCAATTTCTCTAATCTTCAAACGGCGGTCACTCAGAACCTCCTCTTCGATAAGAGCAATCGTTTTGGGAGTGAGCACTTCCACAGGTCGACCGTCGTGGCCAAAGTCTTCAACGGTTTCTCTCCCGAGGCGAAATTCTTTCACCCAATTTTTCACTGTGCTATAGGAGGGGGCAGACTCCTTATACACGCCATCCAATCGTTCTTTTATTTGGGCAGGTGATAAACCTTCTTTAAACAGAAACTTTATGACACTTCGATACTCAGTTTTCGACAATTTGTAAAAATACGCGACTCTCGTTATTCAAATGCCTGTTAAACTAAGACTAAGCATTTCATGTCGATGCATGTTTCTTATATTAAGTACACGATAAACGTACTATTTAATGCAACACAACATGTAGCGACATGTCGCGTTGAACTATATCAGGCCAGTTCATTATGGGACCGCCTGGTATGTATTGTGTGCGTAATTGTTTAACCACATTTGTATACGAATTTACGAGATTTTTTTTCATATTTAGACACATTAATTCATATTTACAATAACTCTACTTGTATTTCTTTCTGTCATATGTTTTTTATGTAAAATTTGTACATTTTAAACTATATTTGGTTTATATTTTGCTTATAAAATAATGTCCAGAGTATATCGATACACTATTATTATAAATGTATTAATGTAATAGTATTCTTTTTACGTTTTTTCTTTAGAAAAGACAACGGAGCCAAAATTATGTTATCTGTTTGAAATAAAATTGCCTTTTTCAATGTTAATAAATATTTCGTAAAACAAACTTGAGCTGTGTACTTAGTAGTGTTTTTTTATATAAATTTCATGTCATGAAAAAATTAGTTTTCGAAATTATAAATAACTTAATGAATGATTTTTTGTTAATGTACCTATGTAAAAGTAAAATACTTTTACAAAATGAATTTAAAATTGAATGTAACAATCTATATTTAGAGGTACAAACTATTGGTAAAGATAAGTTCATTTTATTTACAATATCATTTTAATTCATTGTTAAAACTAGGTACCATCATACTACGTAAGCGAAAATCCGTTCCCATGAACTTACTAAGAAATTTCAAACAAAGGTGTCACAAACCGCTTACGCGGCTGAGATTGTAAGTTGTATTTGATCCCTGTTGTATGTTAATGATTATGATTATGTTGCACTAGGACCGCCGTGAGACAAAACGTGTAATATTAAACGACTATCATTTTTTGCCAACTAACGGTCTATATGTAATGCAAGGAAAAGATTCTTTTGACCAGAGTTATATACTACATACATAATTAGTAACATCCTACTAATTATGCAAATCGATGTGACAAGTGTTGCGACATAAACAATTAATAAATATATATGTGCCAATGGTTATAACCGATTTATAGGATATTCCACTTTTCATAGAGTTTATTTAGATTTAGTAGGGCGGTCATTCTCAGACGGCTCAAAAAGGCGTGTCCGGGTCGAAATCCAGTACGAAATCCAGTACGAAATGGATTACTAACAACTTGATATTTTTTTCTATAACAGGTACGATCAAAATATTAGGAGGGGCATATGTTCTTTTTTGAATAAATTAAATACAAGTTAAATAAATAAAATAATAAAAATAAATAAGAAAATATTGACCTCGGTGCCACGTCCGGCCCCATATTGCGGCGGCAATTATTTTTTATCTTTTTTTCTCCAATATTCGGCACTATTTGACATGTGTTCACAAACAACTAGATAGTTATTAATTCCATTTATAATATTACTAAAGCACAATAGGCTTTAGTAGTCAAGTTACATCTGGTTGTCTTCACGTCCAACGTTTAGGATTGATGTCAGTGGCGCGCACCAATCCGTTCATATATCCAATACTCTAGTGACTTTGAGAATAGTTGTTCGAGTAATACAAACTGTCAGTCGCGCCGCATTGGTGGTAAGATCAACGCGTCTGTGCCTTACCGCGTCACTCTTTTATTGAGGTACGTAATCGTTTTCGGTGGCTTGGTATACCCCTAAAATTGATTTCGGTGAATCCATTTTATCCACAACTATTTGAATTAATATTTTTAAATTATAATAAAATTATGTCTTTTATGTATTAGATTTCAAATAAAGAGGTTAATATAAAAAATCAGTTTATTTTTTGAAAACATTTAGGATTTTGTTAATTATTTTGATTTCAGTGGCATTGATTTCGGTGTTTTCGGTGGAAATAGGTGCACCGAAATCAATTTTGAAATCACCGAAACCAATCAATCGTTATTTATTTACATTTTATGATCGTAAATTTAACTTTCTTACCACCCCTTATCTTGTTTCAGTATTGAGATTATGTCAGATTCAAAAGAAGATCGGTTGGCTAAAAAGAGATTGTCTGAACGACGTCGGAAAGCTTGCATTAAGAGTGATCCAGAGCTTTACGCAGTGCACAAAGAGAAAGATAGACAACGGTATTATAAAAGGAAAAATGAAGGAAAGATAAAGTCTGTAAGTGAATTAGATCCTCGTCAGCAACGAATTTTAGAGAGAGAAGTAGAATATCTTCCAACAAACACAATTTGAAAAGAAGGCGTAAACAGATGAGGTGTCTTGAAGAGGATTTAATAATCGTACCAGAAGTAACCGACAAAACTGACGAACCTTTGGTGACTTCACAATCACAAACAATACGATCAGAATTGCTTCAAACTGAAGCAAGTTCCTATGTTGATTTGCTACCATCAAGTTCATCCGTCGTTTCATTTCCTTTACCTCAGCGTATTAAGGCTTATCGAGGCTCGTCAGCACCATTGAGTCCGTCTAGTGACGTACGTAAAATTTCAAAGCCTTGTACAAGATCATCAGTTCGTGTGATTGAAAAGGAGTTTCCTCCAACTCCAAAATCTAACAAGAAACTGAATACCAAAGTTATCATACGTAGACTTAAATACCGCATGAACAAAATATATCAGTTACAGAAAGAGAAGATTGATCAATTGAAGACTGTCAACGAACGACAGCGAAAACAGATATATAGATTAAAATACCAAAGTGCTAAATTAAGAGAATATGAACATATAAGTAAAAATAATACTGAAGATATTAAACAAAGTGAATCAGACACTATAAAAACAATTAAAAATAATGTGGAAGAGGACATCAAAACTTTTCGTGAAGAAGATGAAAACAGTCGTATATGTTCTGGGTAGAAAGAGTTCATTACCCAGAAAAAGAATAAAAAACAAAGACGCTATTTAAATGATTCTTTAAAAGACTTATATACTAAGTTTAAGCAAGCAAATCCCCAAAATAAAATTAGTTACTCCAGTTTTTGAAAAAAACGACCGTTTTGGGATACTGAAACCTAATGTAAATAAACGAGAAACCTGTCTTTATATCGAACATGAAAAATGGACTTGATGTGACTGCTTTAAAAAAAACAACTTAATTCAAGAAAAATCTACCAAAGATATTTTGTCATCACTGTGCTGTGACTCTTCGAATGTGTCATGTTTAACTAGAAAATGCGATGACTGCAAAGATAAAAGCTTAATCTATAACGAATTCAATAACACTGAAGTATTATTGAATCTTATATCCAGTAAGGATTTGGCAAAAAGTAAAAGAACTTATTACAAGAATGGAGTTACAAAAACAACCATTCACACAACGAAAGATAAAGTGACTACTTTCCCCAGGGACACCATTTTAAAATTTGAAAAAATGTTACCTTCATACATGACTCACTGTGGAGTTATGATCGCACAAAACAAGTTTATTAAAAAAATGAAAAGCAACCTCACTGAGGAAGAGTGTATAATTCACTGCGACTTTAGTGAAAATTACAGCACAAAATACGGTAATGAAATTCAAGCCGTTCATTTCGGGGGTAACCGACAACAAATAACCCTGCACACCGTGGTCATTTATTATCATAAAAATGGACTTCTGAAAGGTCAGTCGATGTGTACATTATCAGAGTCTTTACGCCATGATGCACCAGCCATTTGGGAACATTTACTTCCGATTTTAAAATTCATAGAAGATGAAAATCTCAATATTCGTACACAACATTTCATTTCTGATAGTCCGTCGGCTCAGTACCGAAACCGTAAAATGTTTTATATCATCAGTAAACTCCATTGGTACTTTCCCAGTTTGACTAGTATTACATAGAATTATACAGAAAGTGGCCATGGAAAAGGAGCCCCAGATGGTGTCGGTGCAACACTCAAAAGAACAGCTGATCGAATAGTTGCTCAAGGCAATGATATCACAAGCTTATCATCATTGATGACTCATCTGAAATCTGTTCAAGGTATTATAACGAAAACTATTGACGATTTCGGTATATATGAAAAAGAATTGCTAATTCCATCCAATCTCAAGCAATTTGCATGGACTATGAAAGTACATCAGGCAGTATGGAACGCCAATAAGCCCAACCAACTATCGATGAGAAAAATGAGTTGCGCCGAAGGTGAATGTAAAAATAATTCTGTGTCATGTGAACATGGGTATCATGTAGTATTATACATCATAGGCGAGCAAGCTGATAGACTGTTGAATGATAGAACGAACAATAACAAGAGTGACAAGATCAATCTGATTAAAAAGTCAAGTCAAGCCAAAAAAGGGAGTGGAGTCAGTGCAACTGAATCTAATAAGCCTCAAATTTTATCGAATATTCTAAATTCTAATTCAACCTGGTTGTAGCTATTCTGTTGATCTTGCTGATGAGTTCTATGGAACCAAACAGCGCCTGTCCCATACCTTATCTTCAGATATTGGATTACATGAAAGTGACAGCTTCTGGACACGTGTTTCGACAGATTGTGAAAATATTGCTCCGACATTAATGAATGAAGTAGTCTCCAAAATTGTAAATTGTAAAGAAAGTAGTGATGAAGAATATAACATTTTTTAATTAAGGATTGAAAACTGTAATACAAAGTTTTATAAGAAGTTTATTACATTGTTAATTTAATGCTGGGTGATTATTATACCTAAAGCTTATTTAATTGTCTTAGAATCAAAAGACAAAGTAATATTTTTATCAAAAATACAAATACTATTATTTATGTAAGTGCCTTCTACAATTGTTGATGTTGTTTAAAGGATTGATTTTTAAGTGATTTTGTAGTAATTTTTTTCAATAAGTAAATTGCCTGTGATTAAGCTAGATCTCGACCAAGAATGCTGATTTTTTTTAAGTTCCTATAATGTTAGGTTAAGACTACTATCTTTAATGACATTTATTATAATAATTTAAAGCTTTCTACCAAAGTTAATTTTTGTAAGTTTTCACAAAAATTTATTAAAATGGTTACACAAGTCTTGATAAAATAATTTTTTTATTATCAAATTAACCTTTCATAGTACAACAAGGGGAAGCTCTGTCAGATCTCTGTCCTATAAAAGCAGGAGTCCTGCAGGGCAGTGTACTGGGTCCCATACTCTATTTACTTTTCACTGCGGATCTGCCGACATCTGAATCATTAATCACTGGGACCTTTGCTGACGACACCGCTATACTGGCTACTCATAGCGACCCAAAAATAGCCTCACAAATACTTCAAAATGGGCTAAATGACATATCCCACTGGCTCAAAAGTGGCGGATAAAAGCAAATGAAACCAAATCAGTCAACGTAACGTTCACCCTAAGAAGGGGCTCTTGCCCCCCAGTCACACTTAACAACATTGTAGTTCCACAGGCAGATCATGTGAGATACCTTGGATTGTACTTGTACAAAAGACTTACCTGGCAAAAACATATTTTCACTAAGAGAAAGCAACTCGGTATTCAAACGCGAAAACTCTACTGGCTCATAGGACGAAAGTCTCAATTGTCTCTAGAAAACAAAATACTTCTGTACAAGGCAATACTGAAACCTATTTGGACGTATGGAATCCAACTGTGGGTTACTGCATCCCATTCAAACATCGAAATCTTACAAAGGTTTCAAAATAAAGCACTCCGAATGATAACTAATGCACCCCGGTATGTGCCCAACAAATTACTACATCATGATCTACGCCTGCCTACTGTGAAACAGGAAATCCTACGCCATACTATAACTTATAAAGAGCGCATCGAACGTCATCCAAATATTCTGGCCCGTCCACTCATGGCAAACCACAACAAAGCGCGACGCTTAAAGCGCAAGATACCAGAAGATTTAATATAAACACAAACACAGTAAACCCAGTTACTGTTTAATAATGAGGATGTGACACAGGTCACATACCGAGCACACCAGCGATAGCACCAACAAACATACTGCTGAATGTCCCTCAAAGGCGACAGATTGCTGTAAATAAAGGATACAAAAAAAAATAAAAAAAAATTACCTGCAATTCTTTACAGATCATAAGTTCATAGTAGTACTTAGGCGGTAAATTTACCTTAAGAAAATTATCTTTGAAATATAAATTATTTTATATTTATTTGATTTCGGTGATTAAAATATTGATTTCGGTGGACACCATTTTTTTTTTAAATTAAATACCTTCTTAACCATTCGGTCTATACGATTCCCTCTTCTACATATATATATTAAATTAACTCTAGAATAGATATTTAATGTTAGTAGGGCCTAAATTTAAAAACAAAAAATGCCACCAAAATCAAGCGAATAATGAGTCGCCTGATAATGACCCACGACCCTAATGTAAGAATAGTTTTAATAATGTTTATATACGCACACTACAGTGTGATTTAAATAAGTATGCTGAAGTTTATCCACTTAAAAGGATACTATTTCAATGGCATTAGCTTCTTTTAGATTTGTTAAGATTTGAAATGAATAATATCTATAGTTTAAGTTTAAGAATAAAAAAAATATTGTAAACACCTTATAATATATTTGATAACTATTTTGTTTTAAAAACCGTATTTTCAGTCTAGTGAATTAATAGATATATATGAAAATTTTAAAAGTTATGCAGTTATGATAGGCGAACTAAAAGTATTTTACAACAAAAACTTAGAGAATCAATACAATTACGTAAGAATTTTGATTGTTTAATAAAAAATAAAGAGATAGAAAGTAAACTTTTTTAAATAATAGTGTTTACGATATGTTATTTTTATTTGATTATGTTATAAGTATGAGTATATATACTTACGTATAAGAATTTTAAAATCTTAAAATAATGTACAATTTTTTAGATTTTTTTGCATTAATTTTTGTATCATTGAAAAAAAAAATATTTCTGTATTTCTATTTTTTTTCTTTATGCCGATGGGCGTGGGCGTAGGATAGAATAAGAGAGGGTTAGTAATAAATCTACAGTCAAGACCATTAGACGTATCATTTATTCCCCGAACCTCCCGACATTACATTGTACTCATAAGCAGCTAACTTCGCAGTCACTACTCACCGACGTCAGCGCTGCTATAAATTCTACAATTTTCAAGGACAGGCGGGCAATGCTTTAGTTTAGTACGTAGTGATCGTTCTCCTGTTCTCTAACCTTCATGGACTATATATGTATGCCAAAGAGTATAATAAATATATAGAATAAAACTTTAGACTTTTTAGACTAGAATTTTTTTAGGCCTATGTGCCTATATGCCCTGGAATACGCTGGCGTATAGACGACCTGACTGATAGGGGGTGCTAAGAATCTCCGGTGGAGGTTCGGTTGCCACCTACGACGACTCGACCTGGCAACATTTAACGCACGCACACTGAGGACTGACGAGAAGATCCTGGAGCTGGAAGAAGAGATAGACAAGTTGCGCTGGAGTATTATAGGATTATCCGAGGTCCGAAGAGAGGGGGAGGACACGGTGATTCTCGAATCCGGCAACTTGTTCTATCACCGGGAGGGCGACCATCTGTCCCAAGGAGGTGTCGGATTTATCGTCCACAAGTCTCTCGTCAACAACGTTGTAAAGATTGGGAGTGTGTCGACGAGGGTCGCGTACCTGATACTCAGAATCACCAAACGGTATTCGCTGAAGGTCATACAGGTTTACGCACCAACCGCGGCACATCCCGATGAGGAGGTGGAGGAAATGTATGAGGATATTTCCAAAGCCATGCATTCCTCCAAAACCCACTACACGGTGTTGATGGGAGACTTCAACGCAAAACTAGGCACAAGAGAAAGCGGTGAGCTGAAATTAGGGAAATTTGGAGTAGGGCAACGGAACCGAAGGGGCCAGCAGCTGGCCGACTTTATGGAGAAAGAGGGACTCTTTAGGATGAACTCTTTCTTCCAGAAGCGGCCCCACAGGAAGTGGACCTGGTCGAGCCCCGACGGTTCGACAAAAAATGAGATTGACTTCATTATGACGACCAGACGCCAACTGTTCAGTGATGTCTCAGTGATCGCAAGGGTGAAAACTGGCAGCGACCACCGAATGGTTAGGGGCACACTGAACCTAAACGTTAAGTTGGAGAGGTCTCGTCTAATGAAGTCAACGCTCCGTCCCCCTCGTGCTCTAATCCAGAATCCCGAAAACTTTCAGCTCGAGTTACACAACCGCTTTCAGTGCCTACAAGATTGTAATGCAGTGGACGATATGAATGACAAGCTCGTGGAAACTGTCCATGCGGTCGGAGCTAAGTTCTGCAAGACCCGCCGCAGAAGAACACAAAAACTCTCCGATCACACTCTTAATCTCATGGCTGTTAGACGGGAGATGAGGCTGCAATCGTCAACAGATTTGACAGCATACAGGCAACTGAACAGACAGATCTCCAAATGCATGCGGCGAGACTTACGCAACTTTAATACTGCTCGTATTAAAGAAGCGATCGAGCGGAACCAGGGCTCCAAAGTCTTTGCCAGAGATCTGTCTGCCCGTAAGAGCCAACTGTCAAAGCTGAAGACTGAGTGTGGCAGCATCGTTTCCGGGACACCCGAGATTTTGAGTGAGATTGAGAGGTTCTATGGGCAGCTGTACACATCATCGTTGGAGCCACACGCAAGTGTGAGTAACGATCCAAGAGCAAGTCTTATCCGACACTATTCCGATGATATCCCGGACGTCAGTCTAAGCGAGATTAGAATGGCTCTCCAGCACCATAAAAACGGCAGGGCCCCAGGCGAGGATGGAATTACAGCGGAGCTTCTGAAAGCGGGTGGAACACCGGTACTTGAAGTCCTTCAGAGGCTCTTCAATTCCGTCCTCCATGGTGGCACTACTCCAGAGGCGTGGAGCAGAAGTGCGGTGGTCTTGTTCTTTAAGAAAGGCGACACCGCTCTCTTGAAGAACTACAGACCGATTTCCCTTCTGAGCCGCGTCTACGTGCTGTTTTCGAGAGTCATTACGAATCGTCTCGCACGCAGACTCGACGACTTCCAGCCTCCCGAACAAGCCGGTTTCCGAAAAGGCTTCAGTACCATAGACCACATACATACCCTGCGGCAGATTGTACAGAAGACTGAAGAGTACAATTTGCCACTTTGCCTGGCGTATGTGGACTATGAGAAAGCCTTTGATTCCGTCGAAATTTGGGCGGTGCTGCAGTCCCTTCAGCGGTGCCAAGTTGACTGTCGGTATATCGAAGTGCTGAAGTGTTTGTACAGTAGGGCTACGATGGCTATCCGAGTACAGAACCAGAGCTCGAAACCTATCCAACTGCAGAGAGGTGTAAGACAGGGTGACGTTATATCCCCGAAACTCTTCACCGCTGCTTTGGAAGACGTTTTCAAGCTACTGGACTGGAAAGGATACGGTATTAACATCAATGGCGAGTACATCACTCACCTTCGATTTGCCGACGATATAGTCCTTATGGCAGAATCGCTGGAGGACTTAAGCACTATGCTCAATGACCTCAATAGTGCCTCCCAACGGATAGGTCTTAAGATGAACATGGACAAAACAAAAATCATGTTTAATGTCCATGTCACACCTATGCCGGTAGTTGTTGGGAGCACTATGCTCGAAGTTGTTGACGAGTACGTTTACCTGGGACAAATAGTCCGACTAGGTAAGTCCAACTTCGACCGAGAGGTCAATCGACGGATTCAACTCGGCTGGGCAGCGTTCGGGAAATTACGACATATCTTCTCGTCAGGTATACCTCAATCTCTAAAAACTAGATTGTACAACCAGTGCGTGTTGCCAGTGATGACTTACGGATCTGAGACGTGGTCCTTCACTGCTGGCCGTATGAGGACGCTCAAGGTCGCTCAGCGAGCTATGGAGAGGGCTATGCTCGGAGTTTCTCTGCGTGATAGACTCAGAAATGAGGATATCCGCAGTAAAACCAGAGTGACCGACATAGCCCAACGGATTAGTAAGCTGAAGTGGCAATGGGCCGGCCATATAGCTCGAAGAACCGATAACCGATGGGGAAGAAAGGTTCTCGAGTGGCAGCCTCGTACCGGTAGGCGTAGTGTAGGGCGACCCTCCACTAGATGGAGTGACGACCTGGTAAGATATGCAGGAAGTCGATGGATGCAGGTGGCTCAGGACCGTGCTTTGTGGCATTACTTGGGGGAGGCCTATGTTCAGCAGTGGACTTGTGAAGGGCTGTAATGATGATGATAGACGACCTGACAGCCCGAAATCGCGTGACCAATTTTGATTTGTCATTATGTGCGTTAGCTAGGGATGTGCATTTTACTAACAAGGACTATTGAAAATAATTGTTAAGGAAGCGGTAAAAAGATTTATAAAAATAGTTAAGTACACAAAACTGAATAACATTCGTGCCTAGACTATTTTATTAAAAATTAACTGAAGTTTTACCATGATAGTTCAAAAATAATTTTAAAGTATTCAAATAACATGTTCCTGGGAATAAGCTGCACCTACCTGCCTTATTCATCGTCCATAATCCATCACAGCCTATAAAAATCCACACTGATTACCTCATAGAGGAAATTTTGCAATAGTTAACACACTTTGCGAGGGGGCTGTCAACTCCAGTTTTTTATTATTTTGAGTTGTTGTTAGAAAGATGCTGCTGGTGCCTTACATCACCTGTTTCAATATCCCTCTGTCGCATCTTACGATCCTCATGAGACTATATGGGGTAGTGGAAATTCTTTCACCGCCACCACCTGCCTTTTGTTGGATTTTAATTCAAAATGTACAAAATTTCAATAATCTCTGAAGAGGTGAGTCTACCAATAAACATAAACAATTTTCCTCAAAAATCAGATCGAAAAGTTGTATATTCGAGCATGGAAAATTTTCCCCGAATTAAGTTTTCAACATAATGTTAATCAAATATATAAAATAAAAATAGATATATACCTAATTAAGTATTTATATTTTATAAAATGTTTGGCTGATGAAATAGAAAACGGCCACATGGAATAAATAATGACTGCTTTATTTTTTATATAAATATTACTTTTAATAATTAAAAAATAGAATTAGCAATAGAAACAAAAACATTAAATCCTATTCCTATACCTTTAAACGAGCAATTCTTGTATATATATATATATATATATATATCTATATAATCGGAATCTCGGAAACGGCTCCAACGATTTTCATAAAATTTTGTGTGCAGGGAGTTTCGGGGGCAATAAATTGATCTAGCTAGGATTTATTTTTAGAAAATGTCTTTTTGTCCGTGTTTTTAGGTAATGAAAACTGCTATAATATCGTTAGAATAAGAAGGTAAATTTCGACAGTTTATTAACGATTACAAATAGCTTATTGGTATATTGGGCGGTCACAAAATCGTAATAACATGGTTCGAGCCCAGACCAACCGACCGACTTTTTTAATTTTTTTTTTCAAGTTCCTTTCTTTTTTGAGAAAATCTATTTTTTCGAGCCCTTTTTTTAGTATTTTTAAAAACATGAAAATTTAAATTAAACTAATTGCACTCATGATTTTTTATTCAAATAACCAGTTCAGTTTTTTCTATTATGTCGCTAAGATCAAAAAATATTATTCGTATTTCATCAGTATGTAATTTGTATCTAAATATAATTTCCAAAACACACGAATTAAAAAAACCGAGCGAAAAATACCGAGCAAAGCTCGGTCAACCGGGTACTAATAAATAAATACATAGAATTAAAAAAAACATTTTAACAGAATTACAATAAAAACATTTAATAATTAAGTACATTATAGAAGTTTATTTTAACATCCGACTTTAATATGAAAGTAAACTGAATAATATAAGTAAGGACTTCTATGAATCAGTTAAGGGCCCCTTTTCCCAAATTTATGTTTCTAAATCGTGTTGTTTTCAAAGAAATCATCATATTTAAAATCCTAAAAAAATATATAGTACAGATAAACGTTTTATCTAGTGACTTTTTTAGATAAAAACACAATATTAAACATTTAACTCGATAAAAAAAAATCAGAAGTAACACCGATTTTGAAAGCATTTTCAGTTTTATGAGAATTAGGGGAACGCTATATTTATGAAAATTTTACATTTCATTTACTAATCAGGTTTGACAGGGATATTATTAGATAGATTTATAATTTGGCACTTATTTTTTTCTATATAAAATAAAATACGTAAAAAGCGACACGCGCGCACCACGCCAGTGCCGCCAGTGTCCAGCAGGGCCTTTGTAGTTAGAACATTTTTCTGTTCTATAGAAACTGGCATTGCATATTTAGTTCCACAACTCTCCAAAGGACAGCGCTGGAGTAAGTTTACGTTCGGAAGTGCATTGTTTTAGATAATTAAATCAAATTAAATGATCGTATCACATTGACTAAATTGACGTGTTAATAATGTGAATTTAGATATTTTCACCAGAAAATGAGTTAAACAACTAATTTTAATAAGATTTAGCTGCTTTAAGTCTAGTTTATTCGTTCAATTGGAAGATGGAATATTGGTGTTTTAATTTCTAAACGTGACCAGCACCCTCTACCACCATTTTGTTTGTTTTTGAATTTGACATTGGCGTTTTGTTTTTCTGACGTAACGATTGTGCTTTGAATGTTTTGAATTTTTTATATTTTTCCTATATTTTCTTATAACTTGGCTATTCTTGGACTTTGATTATCTTTGCTTAATATAGTGGCCCATGCACGTGAAAGGGACTTCGATTATCTGTTCTTTCCTTCGGCCATAGTTCGTATAGTTTAGTGATGGCCGCGGATAAAATTTGGTATGTTTCAGGATGTACCAAGAGCTGTGAGTAAATCTAATTATTTACAGGTTTTACCAGTCAATATATTATTTCTTCTTTCTATTTTATATATGTCAGTGTCACCTTGGGCAACAATTTGATACCTAGCGCAGACGCAGGTAGCCCAAGAGTTCTGCATCACTTTTCCACCCTTAGAGTCAATACCTTGCTATGTATACTTGCATACATAAAAAATGGGGGGGGGTTCCGGCACTTAATTCTTTTAGGGGGAGGTTCCTACTCCTCCCCCCATCTACCCGTCCACTCGGCGACCAATAATTCGTGCAGCAGATTACTAAAGAATTACCCTTATAACACTACCACTTATACTACTGTCATTACACTTTTCAAAAACGCTTCTAAAATATTAATTTTTTTTGTAGGTGAAGATGGCTATATACTTCACAAATTTCCAAACTCTACAAAAGATTCAACACGCTTTTGTACACGGGTTCAAGCAGTTGGTGGAAACTTTCTGTGCTTAGATGATATGTATGTGTTTAAGTACCGAAGAATTTGTCATACACCTTTTGAATCCAAGTACTGGACCGGAGTAAAATGTTAAGTAATATTGCAATACCAGCATTGCATATGAGAGGTTAGTAAAAATTTGCATTAACATTGTAATGATCTATTCTTAATATTATGAATGTTAAAGTTAATATGGAAGTTTGTTCCTCAAATAATTAATTTTACTATCAAACATGAATAATTGAATGTATAAATTTTGAATCATTGTTAAACTATGTTCTGCAATACTAATTTTCAACTTCCATGTTGATGAAATATTATGTATGACATGTAAAGCAATTTTATGGAAAGTTTATTATTTCTTATTAACAGTTTGATTAAAATGATAATAAAAAGCTTATAAATTAAGGCTTTTTCAAAGCTCATATGAATATCTAAATCTACACCAGTTTATAAATATTAAACTTGCTCAGAGTACAACTGGGAAGAAACATGAGTTTATGTTATAATAACAAATATATAGTGATCTAAAGATCTTTTCCAGTATTAATGAGAATATATATTGCACCAACATACTATATTGTACAATATGTTCAATGTTTAATTATTTTTTAATCATATTGTCCTTTAGTATCTATTTAAAGTTATGATGATCTTCAATTTGATATCCCATTCTTTCATTTCATTCAATCTTAGAATATCATATTTAAAGTTTAGATGCCCAAATTTGTGCAGTATTCATAAGAAACAGAACAAAAAAGTTAGTATTTCATTTGGTCTTATTACCAAACTTAATTAATCACAAGAGAAGTTACTTGATTTGCCTCCGTCTTTGTAAAATTCGACATTGCTGTAAGATCCATAATTTACATTATAGTATGCATATTTTTCACAGGTGTTCTATTGTACAACTAATACTAATAATAAACTTCCATTTTAATAAAATGGAATGTGTAACTTTTAGCTTCATTTTTATTTGTTTTATTTTGTTATGCTACTTGTGGTATTTGTTGTTTGATATTGTCTGTTGGAAGATGTTGGTAGTCCTTCAGCCTTAGTCGTTCAAATTCTATATGGCTAATATGTGTATGCTGTAATTTTTTGCTGATTGGTAGTAAAGGAATTAATCTTTGCAATTAATAAACCCAAGCAGGTTAGAATTTTTATTAGAGCCATCAGTTCACATTTGTCTTTGTACTATTCTTAAGTTGTCAATACATTTCAAGTACAATATAATCATTCATTGTATATATTGATTTTACAGGTGCTGTTGCTAAGATATCACCCTTAGCTGAAGTTACAAATAAAAATAATACTTTTAAAACACGTTATACGCAAGAAATTGCTTCAACATCAAGTTATGTGCAAGGGACAACTACTGCTCAAACATCCAGTAAGTTAGAATTGATAATATATTATTTATAAATAAAAATTATTGTATAAATTAAATTGAGGATAATATATTGTAAATTAATTTTATTTAAAAAAAAGTCCCACTGGGTTTTGTGCTGGTTCTGGTAAAGCTTTAATATCAAGTTGCTTTAATAGGGGGTTGTGGGGCGGGGGGAAAGGAGGTGGAGAGGGGTAGATTCGTCCCCCAGCTGTCCCCCCACAATGAGATGCATGGTATTTTTATATTAAATGTGAAAGATCAAAACTTTATAAAATAATTTATAAGAAAAATCACCTTAATAGGTAGTCGGGGAGGGGGCGTGACCCCTCTTCACCGAAGCAATACCAAAGTTTAATTGATGGAGCCCACAAATCTTTCTAACCAAACCTATCTGGGTTGGCGTGCCCCAAGTCCCGAGCTTGCTTTGTTTGCTCTTGTACCAAATAAAACACCAAAATGTTAACTTTAATAATTACTTTAAGAAGCACGAATGTAGAATAAATGCTGTAGAAATGCGGTCTTTAAGAAATATGCTAGGGTTGAATCTGAATGAGAGGGTGAGAAATTGCGTGATAAGAGATAAATGTGGTATGCAAGATGATGTTGTGACCAGGATTAAGAAAGGAATGCTTCGGTGGTTTGGTCACGTAGAAAGAATGAATGAGGAAAGAGTGACAAAGCAAATTTATATGGCAGATGTGAACGGCCGAGTCGGGAAGGGACGCCCTAGAAAAAAGTTTATCGACCAAATTGGCGATATTTTGAAAATGGGCCACGTTAGAAGTACCCTTAACCGACAAGCATGTATGCGTAGATATATGGATGTAAAGGAGGCGAAAGAGGTATGTCAGGATCGTGCCAAATGGAAGTCCGTCGTCTCTGCCTACCCCTCTGGGTGACAGGCGTGAGTGTTTATGTTTTTTTTTTTTACTTCAATAAGTAAACATATTTTATCACTTTTGCCATTATATTTCATCATGTTTCGCCTGCACAAGTACTCCACTATTGCATTATTAAAATATACAATATCTTAAAAACGGTTCAGTTTCGTGTATGGTGTTTTGATTCAAAATGCAATCAACTTGCTACAATTAAATTTATTTTTACTAAACTATAGTACAAATTTTCTTGGTCTATATAAATATAATGTTTTGCATTTTAATTTCAGGCTTGAAGGTGACTGTACAGGAACGGGAGGCAGGTGATTTCTGGTGGATTTATGGTCAGTGATTCGTCGTATTTTGATGCGACGAATCTTCGGAGATTTCAAGCTTGAACTCCTTATTCGGCTCGATAGGACCACTTTATGTACAGGAACGGGAGGCAGGTGCTCTTCAATGATTGATTTATTGAACGTTTGTTGGTTATATTTAAGTCGTCTTATTGCTAACAGTATGTATCAGGTAATAATCAAAATTTAAACAAATAGATCTTATAACTAATTGCACGACGTGCTGTGATTGGTTGCCAACAATGACGAGCTCTGATTCGTAGATAAAAGTTTGGTGTTCCGGTGCGTCGCTAGGCGGCGTTAGTAGTCGCGCCAACAGTGACTAAGCCCAAAAGGACTCAAATTAGTATAAGAATTACAATGTTAAAAAAGAAACTTAAAAGCTTTAATATAGCAAATGAGAAAGTATGAAGAAAGAACAAAAAGACTGAAGAAGAAAATGAATCTATTAGAAAATACTACTTTCTTGAAAGCATTTAAAAATTGAATAAAACTAAATTTACGGATTCTATCGCGTTTATTTAACTGATTTTACTTATTTTTAATTCCCGACGTTTGGGGTGCTTTACAGCACCCATGGTCACGGGGTGGACTGTAACGTCGTGAACTGAAACGTCGGGAATTAAAAATAAGTAAAATCAGGTAAATAAACGCGATAGAATCCGTAAATTTAGTTTTATTCAATGTATAGTGTTCGCGTAAATTTATGAAATCATTAAGCATTTAAAAGTTTTACCTCAATGGCAACAGTTTTTACGATGCTACAATTTCGGGAATGTGGTGAACACAAAAGGGACAGACAATTCACACCTGATGAAAAAGTGATGGCATTACATTTTTTTAACATGGGCCAAGAGCCTACAGAATGCTGCAAAAGATATTTGTTCTGCCATCACCTTTCACCTTAAACAGGATGGTATCTAAGGCCAATATTAAGCTTGGTATAAATGAAAACATATTTTACCAGCTTAAGAAGCAAGCATCTATCTTAAATGAAAGCCAATGATAAATTGTGTACACTGGTTTTTGATGAAATGGCCTTAACACCACATATTGGTTATGACAGGAAAAATGACAAGATTACTGGTTTACACAATGATTACTTATATTTACGCGAACACTACACACTGAAATAATACTAGTTTTTACGGATTTTATCGCGTATATTTATTATATAAATATCCGACGTTTCGAGCGCTTTACAGCACCGGATCGTGGGGTATTTATAGTTAAATATACGCGATAAAATCCGTAAAAACTAGTATTATTTCAATTACTGGTTTAGTTGACAATGGTGATGTAGTGAGGACTGAACTTAGAATAGAGGTATTCTAAAAACTATAAACAGCCGATATCATATTCATTTTGTGCTTGCAGTACAAAAAAAGCTGAATTAGCCTTAATGATTAAAAGAAATATAAGAAAATTGAAGGGGTCTGGCTTTAAAATCCTTGCTATTGTATGTGACCAGGGAACATCAAATGTTAGTGCCGAGTGGAACATAGTAGATAAATATTGAAATATGGTGGTAGATAAATATTGAATATACAGGGTAACATAATAGGTAAAATAATAGGAAAAACTTTGTTTCATAGCATATATGCTCCGAATTATGTTTTAGACATTTTTTTTATAAAATCTTTGATTAAAGGAATTAAGCAAAAGTGACTAAATTCAGTCAGTCAGTCATACCTGCAGTATCTTTGCTCTCATTGGGGTAATTAATAATGTTTTGAAAACAAATCAAAACAAAGTGGTTAAAGACAAATATTTATTTAACATTAATTATTAATATGTTTCAGTTGTAAAGTTTTATTTGCAACCTAATCCACGTTGGTTAAAATTCGTGCTTTACTCTTAATTTTAGGTATTTTATCAGGTTAAACTTATGTCTGCTTACTTATCCATCATCCAGTAGTTCATTTTCTCCCGCATCAACATCTAAGAGCAATTATAAAAAAAATTGAATATACAGGGTAACCCTGTATATATATTTCAATATAAATTATATTGGTTAAGTCGACTTAGATCCTTTAGGGGGTTGTAATTTGCATCATTACCGACTATTACGACTATGAAACACCACATACATCAAACCTAACCGTTTTCAAGATATTGGATACTTAAGTTTCTTTTTTTATAAAAATTGTCAACTTTTTGTCTATTGTACTATTTTTTTGTAATTTGTGCATCTTATTTTATTTTTCTTATAACTTTTGTGTAGTTGATAAGTTGCATTATTATTTTAAATACCAAGATCTTAGGTAAATAAACTAAATTTTATGTTATTTTATTTCGATTAATTTACTTCGTATACTGTCATTACTGTCTACTTATAATTACTGTTGGATTTATTAATTTAAAACTGTTACTTTGATGAAATATATTGACTGATCGACATTTATTTATTTATTTCTGAAATTGTGTAGATTGCTTAGTTCTTAATTTTTTTTACTGGTTATGGGTGTAAATTACCTGAATAAAGATGATTATTATTTTTAAATTGAGTTTTCTTTTTTATGATTTACCTTTGATTACATAATTCTGCAACTAACTAGTTTTGTGCCTATATTCACAAAACTAGTTAGTTGCTGAATTATGTGATCTTGTAAAATTAATTAAAAATAATCAGTACACCAGGGATGGGGCTGTACTATATATAGAATATCGTCCGTTTAGTTCGACAACTCCACTATAGATGTCTCTGTACCACGGAATCGACTAGCAACTCTATTCCAGGTATATATAATGTACTCTGTGGTGTCCAGCCGGACGTCATCGAGGGAGGACTTGTGCTAGTTTTGCTCGCGACTACGTTGTCGTCGCCGCTCGCGTAGTAGTACCTACCTACTATCATAAAAACTTGTTGTATTATATGTAATATAATAGAAATTAGTTTAAAAAGACAATACTCGTATCTAAGTATACTGACCTATGTTTTTTAAATAGTGTTTGTAAATAAATATTTTTTTAAGTTGTGATTTAATTAAAATGGCGAATAAAAAGTACAAAATTAGGAAAAAAAGCCTACCTAAAGTGAAGAAGATCCGAAAGTGTATTGCGTAAGTACTTAATAAGTTTCTGTAACCTAGCCCTAGCGTAACATCAACAGATCATTTACAATAAAAAAAAATACATATTGGAATAATTAGATATCTACTTTAACAGGGACATAGACCAGCTAAATCAGTATGGCAATTTTTATTTTCGTTTTCTAATGTTCCACTATTTAGTGGGTGGATTCGTCACAATATAATTACTGTAATCTAGCTAAGCTACACAGACTAGCGAAGTCAGTATGACAAGAATTTTAAATCCTATAGTAACATTCACCTATATTTTTGCATACCTACTAACTCTAGTAATTCATTTTTTTTGCTTTTTGAAATTTTGTAAATTTATTTATTCCATTCCAGTGCTCTGAGATCTCGTACCGATAAAGGTACTTTGATGTCCAAAAAAAGTAGATGGGCACTCTAAGGAGAGGCAGTATGCGTAAGTACATTATATACATATTACACAGTATACTAGGGAGGAACAGTTTTACCTATTATTATTATTTGTATTCTTCAATTGTCAGATTTCTTATGCCCGTACCACGGTCCAAATTCCTCGGATCACCAGGGTCGATCTCCAAGGCCCTTGGCAATCTAAATGGGATGCTAGGGTTTCTTGAAGAGATAGGTTGGCTCGAGTAGTGAGCCCCCAACGATCACACAAAATAGGCGCTTTTGACGTAGAGTTTTGGAAACCAGCCCATTTTACCATTACCATGACCACCACGCGTATGTCTGGGATTCACGATTTCAGGAAGTAGGCATTTATGGTAAAACTGTATTAATTTGAACTCCATCTTCGATTTCCAAAATATGTCAACTTTTCAATTATTTCGATGTAGACTGGCTCTTTTTCTCCGGCCCAATACTAAGTAGATATTGCCGTCGTCTTGCCACATGCAATTGTCCCTGGATTGGTACAACCAATTACTAATTTTATTGCGATGCAATGTCTTTTGATACTTGCCCTTTGCAAATAGGGCCGAAATTGAAGGCAGTAATAAGATTTTTTCGAATTTTTGTATTACGTTCAATCGCGTCCTTGTCAGCAGTAAGAGTTTCTAAATTCTTTAGAAATTATTCTTTAGCTACTCCTAGTTCAGAATGGGACATATCCGGATCTAAACTGGCGGGGCCATAGTCATTTTGTTTTTGTTTCGCGTCTGTCAATTTCCTGATTTTCTTTCTAACTGGACGTTCTGAGTTGTTTTTTTATTTTCTGAGCTTCTTCCCTTTTCTTTTCCACAACATCAGCAAATCCCATTTCGGGTCGATCTTTATTTGTTAATGTGTTTTGCACATAGGATATGGCTGACTTTTCATTAAATTTTACGACTGCAGCATTACACCTCCCTTGGTACCCTCGTTTCAAGGCAAAATTTATTCGCTTTCCACCTATAAACTTAGCAATGAGACTGTTGTAACATTCGACAAGATTGGTATTCACGTTTTCTATTAAACTGCGTGATTTTACTGCCACATTTGAAATATTCAAATACATCCGGAACAGAAATGTTGAATTTTGAATGGTTTTCAGTCCGTTGCTAGAAAATTTTTCTGTTACAGTTATAATCCTGGCACATTATGTGATCACCGTATGCATGCGCTACAGAATTATTTATATCACTGTATAGTTGTAGCATCGTCCTTGGGATTTTTATTATGGTGTATAACTGATCTTACTATTGCTTTCCAATTGGACATAATTTTCACAACTGTCAAAGTTCTTCAGTGGGACAAAGGATATTTTGTTTCTGTAACCAGACTACGTAATTTTTTGCAAAGATTTCTCAAGATATGATTTCTTCACTAAATTTTTTCCACTGTAATATTTTGGTCTTTATATAGATTTTCTTTTAGCACTTTTGACGTGACAACGTCTTATAAATTGGTTTGCCGGGTGACACTTCAAGAAACTGCGTTACGCTCCGCTCACGTTATGCGCTCACAATGAGAGCGAGTAAGAGGCACGCGTCCCTTCCACTCGGGCATGGTTAGCCCGCCTAAGAGCGAGAGAGACAGACATAAAAAGTGTTATTTCATCCTTCTTCCTACTATACGAATGAATATTCACATTAAAATTATTTTACCACTCAAAGTCGTTGTCACGTAAAACTTTCGCCCGTATACCGACTTTACAGGCAACCAATTTTTTTCGTATATAGAGGCGTTTCTGTCTACAATCTTTCTTTTATAAATTATGCTATACCTACATGTAAATGGATAGGTTGAACCCTTTGGCAATTATTTGGCCCTCCATAGAATATGATGAATCTCTGTTGCTACCATGCCTGTGGTAGCTGCTATATTTACATTAACATTTGAGTCAGTATTTTCCGAATGTATTAGGAATGTTTGTTTACAAATATAAATCCCTTTCATTAATGACTTTCCATTGTTGCAGGAAAACTAGAAATGACGAAAACATACTGCGCGGGTAAATCTTTATGCGTGAAAATAGGGCGAAAACGGGCGAAAACGATTTTTCCCAGACATGAGACCTAGATAGATCGATTTTTCGTCCCCGTAAACCCCTAAATTAAAACTTTCATGAAATCGTTAGAGCCGTTTTCGAGAACTCATTTAATATATATATATATATATATATATATATATATATATATATATATATATATATATATATATATATACACAAATATTGCTCGTTTAATAGTATAGGATAAGTAGTTAATTTATTTATCAACAACATTCCTAGGATAGCTAACAAAATCGAACTACTGATTTATTTATACTGTGGCGTGCTCGCCCGCCTCCATAGGTCACCGAAGTTCATGTCGCGCCGGCTCCTGTGCAACGCGGGCGCGAGCCGTCTCAGTGCGTAAAATGCCTAAACTTTCGGGAAAAGGGGCCCTTAAATGATATTCTGTTTAAATGGCAATAAGAATTAATTTGTTTAAAGTTATCATTTTGATATTTTTGGGTGGTAAAATAAAAAACGGAGACACGGAGTACATAATGAAGGCATTATTTTTCATATAAGTATTACTTATTTTTATTTATTTATTTTTCCTCTAACTTATTGACCTTTAAACAGAACAATCTTATTTAATTGGTTCCGATAAGCTTCCTTACTTAAATTATTAAGATTACATTCATATTTAAGCCGAATGTCAAAGTAAAGTTCTATAATATATTTCATTATTAAATATCTGTGCCCACTTAAAATATCTTGGTCCAAAGTGAGGCATCACATACATGAAAACAGGTCAGTATTATCTTTCAATATAAGGAGTACAGCTTTTTTTCAGTATAGGCTTCCTGATACCTTTAGTTATTCTATTATTTTCTCAAATAAACATTTCACATTTTAGACTAAGGTGAATTACATCTTGTGAAAGATATGTTAAATAGCTTTCGATCTTAGATGAAAAATCTCTTTTAAAAAAAAGGAATTTGCACTACTGAATTTGCGGGAAGACTGTACGGCATTGTAACACTCTTCACAAGCAATTTTAATTTTTACTTTTCTTACCACGAAACCGGCTATATTCCGGCGGGAATTAAAAATAAATTAAAATAAATTTATTAAACGCGATAAAATCCGTATATATATATAGTTTAATTCAATGTGTAGTGTCCGCGTAAATTTAAGAAATCATCAAGTAATGATTATTATATTACATTCCAAATACTTGTTTCGCAAACTTTAAACACTGATAATTAGGGAGGTATCCAATAGTAAGTGTTGACAGACACGATACATATTAGCTGGTTGGATTCCATTTGTTATCACAATTTTATATGCTGACTAACGACCCGCCCCGGCCTTGCACGACTGTTTCCTAGATCTCGACAACAATGCTATTTACCGGGTCCAATTGTAAGTGTGAGTGTTCATTGAAATCTGTCCGGCCTTTCTTATGTGATGACCTTTCATACATGCGGTAGTTAATTTATTTATGTAGATTAATCACCTGCTTAGTGGAAAATATAAACCATCGATTATATTCAACAAAGCTTTACCCGCTTGGATGAAAATATTTCTAAATCATGAAGGTAAGGCAAGGATATTGATAATATTGTGTAACGGCAAAAAATAATATATTACTCAGAAGTTCTAAGATTCCATACAATCCCGTAAGTATCGTAACGATGACAGAGAGTACGAAACGTGAGATGTAATAGCATATTCGTGATAACAACACAAAATTATAAATAAATACGGTTGCCAAACCACTTGCAACTAGAGGGTAGAGGGAACTATGGCTAATATTCCCCCTACGTACAGCAGTGGACTTTTGATTGGCTGTATTCAATTAATGAATGATGGATAATATCTTGAGGGAGCAGAGAGAAAACAGGTAATACATTCGTAATCGATTTATTGGTAGTTGTAATCTAGCGACAAAAGAGAAGGCAGACTGCGATCGTGCCACTGTTATATCACTATACAACTTTACGTGATAAAGAGAAGGCAGACTGCGATCGTGCCACTGTTATATCACTATACAACTTTACGTGATAAAGCCACGCTGCAGCTGTAACAGTCGTAGCACGAATAGGTTGGATCGACGGGAGTAGGACCACTCTGTCATAGAATACTAGCGTAAAATAGCACCTTAAAGGCTGTTGTGTTGAGTGTAGTGTCCTTGACGACGCATCCTAATTTTATTTTTAATCTAGGATAAATGTAGATGTCTATAAGCCACAGCCTTCACTTACCATCAGGTGGACTGTGTGCTTGGTTGGCACCTTGATTATATAATTGAAACTATCGTAGCAGTGCCCTCTGTGTACGTCCCGTGACACAAACTAAGTGTCAATTAAAAAAAAAACACAATTATAATTCCTTGTAAAACCCATACTAAGTCTAAGGAAATATATCGGTTGAATTGAAATAGATTTAATAGTGAACTTTTCACGATATATTTATTATACAAAGATAGTGAAATTTTGCATTATTGATCTATGTTTTATAGTAAAATATCAGATGAAGCTTTCATAAACTTTCGTTGACATTTTTTTAATAAGTGCGAGTAGCTATGCAGGTCTAGGGAAAGAGACCAGTATCACTGCGACCTAGAAGATCTATTGTGATCGCTGCTATGACTATAGTTCACGGCTGAGCCCTATGTTTTCAATGAAAAGAAGGAGTTGCTTAGCCGTGAGAAACTTCACTTCTTCTGGGTGGAGTACATAGTTTCCCAGATGAGTGTTACATTTGCGCATTAGGGGTCCGCAATCAGTTAGGATGTGTAGAGGCGTTTCTTCCGTTATAGAACAAAACCGACACATCCTTGAGTTGCTTAGTCCCAGGATGGACATGTGCTTTTTAAGACAACAGTGTCCAGTTAGGGCTCTTGCCAGAATACGCAATTTATTTTTACTTAATCCCAGGCCTTCCGAAGCGAATTTACGATCAAAAGCCCGGATTAAGATTTTAGAATCTTTTAAGCCTGGTGTGTCAGACCAGATCTTAAGTGATTTATTGTGATATATCACTTAAGATCTATGTGTCACTTAAGATATGTGTGAGTTTCAAGGGTCAATCAGGCTAGGCTTCTTGAGATTCCACAAAATGGCTCAGGTCCAAATTGTGTGCACTTTGAGCCCTCCCGTGCAAGTTTGTCGGCAAATTCGTTACCTACAATACCCTCGTGATCCGGAACCCATCTTAAAACGACCCTGTTGTTACATCCCAGGGCCTTTAAACAGTTCATGCAGTCTCCAACTAGCTTCGAGTTCACTAAGTTTGATCTCAGCGCTAGCAGTGCTGCTTGACTATTAGAGTGTAAGTAAATTATATGGTTGACGTAGTGTTTTTGCAGATTGATTTCCGCACACCGAAGTATGGCGAAAATTTCTGCCTGGAAGATAGAGGTGTATCTAGCCAAAATTCATGCTAAGTTTGAATTTGGGGCGTTCCCCGTAAATTCCAAAGCCTACGTCGAGGCCCATTTTAGACCTATCGGTCTACCATATGAGGCTACTGACCTCACAGATAACCTGGCCACTCAGCCAGTCTTCTCTGGAGGGTAATTCCACTATATACTTTTTATCAAAAATGTGTAGTGGACGCATGATATCTGAGATCATGCATAAGACCGGTGATTCGTTAATTGAGTCGAGCATGGATTTCAATCTGTAGGAGAGCAAGCTCAAGCCCTGGGCGTTAATCCTGTACAAACTAGCCCTCGCCTCCTAGTCTAGATAGAGATCAAAGGGCGTTAGGCATAGAAGTGCATTAAGAGCCGCTCCAAGCGACGGTCGCATAGATCCAGTTGCCATTAAGCGGGCAGTCCTTTGTAGACTATTTACTCTGTCGGCAGTCGTCTTTTGGTTGGCATTGTTACACCAAAAAATAGAGGCGTAGGTGAGAATCTGCCTCACTATGCTGCTGTACAGCCATAGGACCATACTGGGACGTAAGCCCCAGTTGTTCGCTACCAAACGACTGCACGTACCTAAAGAAATTTTTGCCTTATGGCATACGTTGTTAAGGTGAGAGTTCCACGTTAGTTTTTGGTCGATTGTTACGCCCAAGTTATTAACTTCCGTGGAAAATGGTGCTTCTTTACCATTAAGTTTTGGTTGGACTAATTTGTCCAACCGTCTTTTTTGGTAAAGGGTATTATAACAGTTTTATCAGCATTAACTGATAAACTGTTATCCCTACACCAGTCATTTATGGTGTTTAGGGCTCTTTGCATTATTGACGATAAAGTACTTTGGCAAAAGCCCCTCACAATGATCACAAAGTCATCAGCATAACCAAGTGTGTCAATGCGTAGGTCTGCCATTTTTACAATAGTTGGTCAACCGCAAGAGTCCAAAGAAGGTGTGAAAAAACACCTTCTTTGGGGACTGCCTCTTGTAGTTGCAACCTCAATCGAAGTTTGAAACAGCGCTACTTTTGCCTTTCTGTTTGAGAGCATTGACTTCACCCATCTGATGGATGTGGGGTCAACATTTTTAGATGTCAGGCCCCCCAATCAGCAGTGATGTGGGGTTATTGTCGAAGGCGCCTTCAATATCTAGAAAGGCACAAAGAGCTATTTCTTATCCTCCACTGTATTTTCGACCCTGTCAATGACACTGATCGGGGCTGTTTCCGTAGATTTGCCTCTGAGATAAGCATGCTGGTTGTAGTGTATGGACCTCGTAGCTAGAGCTACATCCCCTATATATCTATCTATAACCTTTCCTAATGTCTTAAGGAGAAAGGAAGATAGGCTTATAGGTCTAAAGGGCTTTGGTAAAGCGTAGTCCTTTCTACCAGCCTTAGGTATAAATAGAACCTTGACAATTTTCCATCGTTCTGGAATATATCCCCATGCAAAACTTTCTCTGAAGATTTTCACCAGATAAGGAAGAAGGATATCGATAAGATGACGATCCTCCCCGCTTGATTTAAATGGTTTAAAGGAGTCAACAGCCCACTGCACCAGTTTTGGCCTTATTATCTTTGCAGCCCTACCCCAGTACTCAGCTCTATACAAGGCCTTCGTAGGGCTCTGAAAGAATTTAATGATGAGGTCTTGAGTGACCCTGGAAAATGGGTTGATGCTAGTAACTCCAATGTTTCTTTTTCATAATTAGTTAAGTTACCATCAGGCTTTTTAAGAAGCCCGATCTGATTAGGTTTCGCTTTCAATAGCATTTTGTGTAGTCTTGCACTGCGAGGCAAAGATTCAATTTCCTCGCATAGCTTCCTCCACGATGCTCTCTTGGATTTCCTAATTTCTTTATTATATTCAGTTAGGGCTGCACTATAAATATCCCACTCTTTGGTTTTCTTAGCCCTATTAAATAGTTTCCTGGTCTTTTCCCTAAGTTCTTTGGCTTCGTATTCCAACAAGGAAATTTTCGTGTTGAGGTCTTGATTTTGACGGGACAACTGTCCTCGAAGGCTTCACGAATACCTACGGTTACTGTCTCCGTCGCTAACTCCAGACCTTCAATCGTTTTGATGCTTTTAGGAAACGTTTCCAATTTCCTCCTTAGGTTATCTCTATAGATATCCCAGGAGGTCGCTTTTGGATCCTTAAAAGTAACGGTTTCATAGGTTGGTGATGCTCCAATCATAAACTTAATGTGTTTGTGATCAGACATCGAGTTTTCACTACTAACATGCCTGGATAAGTTATTAGTAGCGAAGGTTATGTCTAACACTTCTTGCCTAGCTCGCGTAACAAAGGTTGGTGTACACCCTAAGTTTAGGCTTACCAGGCGGTTAGAGATGAGAAAATCATAGAGTAGCTCACCTCTTTCGTTGATGTTAGTGCTTCCCCGGGCTGTGTGGTGAGCATTAGCATCACAACCCACCACAAGTTCGGCGTTGTGTTTTCGGGCGAACTCCGTCATTCGCTCTAACTCGATGGTAGGATCTGAGTTCTCTCCAGGAAGATAGGCTGAGCAAATGATTACTCTGGCCCCTGTGCATCCCTTGAGATTTATGAAGGCTGTAACCAGGTCATTATTGCAGTACTCTGAAACAGCTAAAAGTTCAATATTTTTATTGTAAATTATACAAGCTCTGGGTCTACTGCCTTTAGTATTGACAAGAATCTTACCAGCAGCCGACAATCCCAGAACTTGACCTTGATTAATAAAAATCTTGTATGAGGGCGAGGTCAATATTGTCCTCTGCAAAGCAAACCTCCACCACGGCAGAAGCAGCTGCTGCATGGTGAAGATTTGCCTGGAGGACCCTCGTCTTACCCTTTGGGTTAGCCATTTATGGGCGTGCGGGGGGGGGGGGGTCTTTTCCGCCTGTTGAGGACGAAGACGTCCTTGACCGGCACTCTTGACCCCCGCCTTACCTTTCATTGTACCGCTTCTACCTCCGCTCCCCACGCTAGGACGACACCAGCGGAGGCTGCCGGACCGAGGTGAGATCAGCGCCTTGGGTCTTCGTCACTCTCACTGATGGCGTTCCAGTCTCACCTCGAGAGGTGGAGGCCTGGGGGGATCGCAGTTGGGGTGGTTCAGGCTTCATTGCTACGTCAGAGCCTCCCCTAACTTTAAAAGTTATCATTTTAAACCCAAGGACGACTCCCCCGCCTGCCTTCCGAAGAGCCCCCGCCGGTGGGTCATCCAGAGAAAAGGTTACTAGGAACCCATTCCTCTCGTAACTACGATGGAGGATTCTCCAGAGTTGAGCAGAGCCCTTCGTTTTGCGCCCTCAACAGCACAGCCGCCTCCTCCGGAGAGTCAGCTTCACTGCGGAGCAAATATGTAACGCCCAGCTGAGAACTCTGCCTCCGGCCAGGGTTCCAGTTTTCCGATCTCACCCACAATCCAGTCCTGGCTTGCCTTATTCAGGCATGTTACCAGAATCCAACCTGGCTTGTGAGTGAAACCCGAAAATTTTGGTCCCATTCCCAGCTGCGCCCCACAGGCTGTCTTAGCGATGGCCCGTGTTAGTGCCCGGTGGACCAGCTGCATCTGGTTCACATTCGTGGGATTCGAATTGCGAATTCCCACACGCGCGGAGCTAGCTACGGCACTGAAGCTGAGCTTCTTCTGTGGTTTGGCTGCCTACGTGCCCTCCACTTCACGGCTCGTCCCAGGTTGGGGCGTAGTGTTGCAGGATATTGGTGAGGCTAAAAGAGCCTCTTCCAAACCTACAAATAGTTCCATTAGTAGAGATTTTTCGGTAACCTTTTCAAAATGTCGATTTTCGTCCATTTTGGTCCCACGATTAGCTAGGGAAATATTCGGTCACCCCGGCAGAGCCCCGCATGCCGAGGGAAGGGCTAAAATACTAACCGAATTGCCCTGGTATCAGGTAGGCACCGTTTGCGACTGGACTATGGACTCTCTCCAGCCACACATCCATCGGCACTTTACGCTTGACACCTTGGATTGGGCTAGGATGGGAAATAGGGGGTGCGATAAAAGATAAGAGGATCATCTTAGTGTTTCAGTTCTGTCTGTTTCCTATTGAACCAGACCAAATAACAGGCGGCAACCACGTGAAGGAAAAACTCCTCAGACTTGCCCTGGGGATCAACACGACCTGCGCTCTCCCCCAGAGCCATTCGTCAAACTGCTCGCCGGACAGGAGAGTAGAATAGGTGTTAATCTAGTCCTACTGATAATATCAAAAAGTTAGGAGTAGACTAACCCCCACCCTTCGTTGGTATAAATAAGTATTACGAACCGGATTAATAAAAACCTTTAATTTTACTAAATTAATTTATCGACAACGTTTTTTATTTCGCCAATGGCCCAGCAATAGAGGTGTCAATGGAATGGAAAAACGGCAACCACCTTGTAAAAGAAAGAAGGTGAGAATAATATAGCTGTCTTATTTTGTACTATGTTAAACGCCATATGTATAAAGAGTTTAGCTTTATGAATTTTGTTCCTATTTTAGGACTCTCTCTATGCTAGTAATTACTCTGAGGTTTAAAACCTTCATTTTCTGTTTGACGTAATTGATATGTATGACGGAAAAATAATTTGTTCGCTAAATGAAGGCCTTTTTCCATAGATTACTGTGTATATACTAGAGATGACCTTTTTCTTTCTGCAATTCGTAAAGAGTTTCTATGTAACCAAAATCAAAGTTTTAATAAATGACATGAATCTAAAATTATAAAATATTTTCGACCGTTATGAACAAAATGTGATTTAAATTTAGATCCAATAGAAAAATCGCCACCTAATAGCCGGATCACATAGAATACTAACTAATAGGACCGTGCTTTGTGGCGTACCTTGGGGGAGGCCTATGTTCAACAGTGGACTTCTGAAGGGCTGTAATGATGATGATGAGAGTCCTATATCAGTCTTTGGAAATCTATGTATGCAGTATGAAATTAATATGCTTGCTTTACCTATGCGGGACACAACAAGTATTCTTAATGATGAAAAATATAATCCTCCATGTTTTCAGTTTTCAACTATTCTCCTATGAGAGTTGCTACTAATTACTTCTACACTGCATACTCCATGCGTCAAATAATTTTTTTCCCGTTGCCATCCTCGCTTACCCGTCAAATCTCATATATATATATATATATATATATATATATATATATATATATATATATATATATATATATATATATATATATATAATCACTAAAGTCGCAATGACAACTGATATTGTTATCATCTTTGAGCATAGAAAATAGCTATTTTCTATGCTCAAAGGTTATCATTGACTGTGACAAAATATGGCGCCCGGCCGCAGCGAAAAAATTGTTGCCATATTCGGTAATGATAAAACTACTGTTGTCCTTTTCTACATACGAATATACTTATTAGCTAAAAAGAGACGCCGTTATTTCGTTACATTCCTACAACTAACGATATTTATGTCATGTCCTTTCTTTTTTCTCTAGTCAAAGATATATATATATAACGTAACCAAAATTCAACGATAAGCCAACACCGGAGGATAGACCTGCCCTGGACTAATCGGGGAAAAAAGAAAAAAAAAATATATCCCAATTATATTTTAAGTTATATAAAAGAAATGAAATTCTTCAGAAATGGAGACCGTTTATGATATTTTTCACTACCATGACCACAATTTTTTTAATATTTTTTTCCTTTTATTATAGGGAACCTGAATAGTACTGCTATCTACCATAATTCTTAAAAACTCCAGAATAACTCTTGCTTTATCACGAAAACTAATGAAACTTATTTTATTCCCTAAAATTTTTGAAGACTTTTACTTTTAACCAAATTTAACGTATCGTGGTGTAAAAAAAAGTATGAACACTAGTATGGCAAGTTTTTTTTAAAAATTGACGCAACTTACCAACATTCCAAAATGGTATAATACTCTAGGAAAACAAGTTATAAAAAAATATGGGCCTATTATTTCTTAACAGGGGCCAAATTCCTTAAATTGTAATTGTCAGTAATCACTTTTACTACATGCCCAAAATGGGTTCTTGTTACAATTTATAGGAATTTGAATGGGGCATTAATACCTTAGATGTTAGAGAGAGATAGATAGGTAGAGATATTTACGTTAAAGAGAGACAACAACAGGGCAGGCAGAGAAGCTGTTATTATTCTCAGCAAGTCAGTTCAGTACGCTCTGCTCCTTTGTTTACTGCGCACCGTTCCCAATTCAACTTACGTGGCTCTCGTAAATACTATCGACTTTTGGCTTGGCTTTTTGGACTGGAATCGACCTGCAAACTTTTTGGGAAAAGCTAGCAGAGCTTTTCGGGATTCCTGTAGCTTCTTCTATGGCACGTACCGAAGTAGTCGAGTCATTTTCTATCTCATTGAGAACTTCTTCATCACGATCCAATCTATGTCTTCGTTCCCTCCGAATACGCTTGATGCACATTAATAAACACTCGATAATCAGGATATTTTTGAGTATTTGGGTATCTTTCTCGATACAGTCTGCTAGCAGCGTTAGCATTACATCGGCATTCTCCATAGATTAAATGCATATTAGGGTATTTCTGTGGTGTGTACGGTTGCGGCATGTTAAACGCCAAACAGTCCAAAATGCGCCAGAACTCTAAATCACAAAACACACAATCGTAGTCCAAGATAATGCCAGGTCAGTTCAGTTTGCAGATCACTTCCAGTCCAAATAATGCCAGGTCAGTTAAGTTTGCAGGTCGATTCCAGTCCAAAAAGCCAAGCCAAAAGTCGATAGTATTTACGAGAGCCACGTAAGTTGAATTGGGAACGGTGCGCAGTAAACAAAGGAGCAGAGCGTACTGAACTGACTTGCTGAGAATAATAACAGCTTCTCTACCTGCCCCGTTGTTGTCTCTTTTTAAGGTAAATATCTCTATCTATCTATCTCTCTCTAACATCTAAGGTATTAATGCCCCATTCAAATTCCTAGAAATTTAACAAGAATCCATTTTGGGCATGTAGTAAAAGTGATTACTGACAATTACAATTTAAGGAATTTGGCCCCTGTTTGGAAATAATAGGCCCATATTTTTTTATAACTTGTTTTCCTAGAGTATTATACCATTTTGGAATGTTGGTTAGTTGCGTCAATTTTTAAAAAAACTTGCCATACTAGTGTTCATACTTTTTTTTTACACCACGATAAGTTAAATTTGGTTAAAAGTAAAAGTCTTCAAAAAATTTAGGGAATAAAATAAGTTTCATTAATTTTCGTGATAAAACAAGAATTATTCTGGAGCTTTTAAGAATCGTGGTAGATAGCAGTACTATTCAGGTTGCCCATAAAAAAAAAGAAAAAAATATTAAAAAAATTGTGGTCATGGTAGTGAAAAATATCATAAACGGTCTCAATTTCTGAAGAATTTAATTTTTTTTATATAACTTAAAATATAATTGGGATATATTTTTTTTCTTTTTTTCCCCGATTAGTCCGGGGCAGGTCTATCCCGCGGTGTTGGTTTATCGTTGAATTTTGGGACACGTTATATATATATATATATATATATATATATATATATATATATATATATATATATATATATATATATATATATATATATATATATATGTAGGTATTATATCTCTATGTCAAATCTAGCGGGAAATCCGTCAAGTTGGCAGCACTGGGAAACAGTGCTACCAATCACTTGCAATTACCCCATGGAAATACATGTACTTCGTACTACCCGTAGACAGAGAAACCTATAGACAAACTGACGCCTTCTTTTGCATTCACACACGAAAAAGATAGATTTATGTATATTATGTCTTGCATAGAAATGAGACAGATCAGTCTGATTGTTTGTCCCTTTCTCCGTGCCGGTTTTTTTGTTTAGCAAACTACACTTTACTAAACAACTTTGACAGTTCGTAGCGATCTCAAGGTTGTTTAAGTGAGAAAAAAGTGTTTTGTGGGCTTAAGATTGGTGAATCTTGTTCAGTTCACTTCTAAGGACAATAAAAAAATAAAAAATAAAAAAGACTAATGATCGGCGTGGTCTCGAGTGAGAAAGGACGATAACGAATTTTTAGGTTATACAATAATCTTTATGACTTTTAAACACATTTAATTAAAAATTTTAATTGTTCTGAGAACTGAACTGAACAAGATTCACCAATCTTAAGCTCACGAAACACTTTTTTCTCACTTAAACCAACTTGTAAACTCCTTAAATCGCTACGCTGTTAAAGTTGCCGGCACGGAGAAAGGGACAAACAATCACACCGCTCTATCTCATTTCTATGCAAGACGTATGCATAAATCTATCTTTTTCGTATGCGAATGCGAAAGAAGGCGTCAAATTGTCTATAGGTTTCTCTGTCTACGATAAGAGTACTAACCGTAGACAGAGAAACTTAGGTTTCTCTGTCTACGGTACTAACGTAGTGTATAGTAAATATTTACTCTACTCAATAATTCAATAATCTATGGGACAATAAGTAGAAATGTTAATAAGTAAGAAATGTTTCAAAAAATTAGTATATTGTTCGTTTTTTCGCTTCCATTAATTCCTTTAAATTGTGCTTTAAACAGACCTATAGTAATAACAACATGGAATTTCGTTAATTCAACGATTTCTGGTAAAATGTTGTATGAGTTTAGTTACTTTAGTCACATCGGAAATTCGATTATTTTATTAGTACATTTTTCTTTAAGCTTGGGAAGTCCTAAAAGGTGGAGGTACAGTATTAGACGCCATAGAGCACGGTGCTTCAGTTTGTGAAGATCAACAATGTGATGGAACAGTGGGCTATGGGGGAAGTCCAGATGAAGATGGTGAGACAACTTTGGATGCATTAATTATGGATGGGTATTTTACACATGTATACTATTAAAATATCAATAATTATATTCGTTACCAAGTGGTCTAAGTCCACATCAGTCCACATTTTTATCTAGGAGTCATTCAGTTATGATCCAGCTTTTTAACTTTATTTGACACTCACTGTGTTCTAGTTGAAGGATGGAGTAAGTTGGCTATTGCTAAGAAGCTTGTTATCTTAGAGATGATAATTAAAATGCATCTCTTTTGATTTTTATTTCCGGGAGTTGATAAGTGTCAATGACCTGTAGTGGTCACTTATCATCAGGTTTGCAAGCTCCTTTGTTACTCCCATATTAAAATAGATCTTATGGAGATGTAAAATATTTCAAATTTGTTATAAACACCATAAAGCACAGAATAATTTTTTTTTCAATCAGGACAGTGATTTTTTTATTGCAATACATTTTTTCTTAGTTAGAAAAAAAAAATAGGTATATAAAATGTAACAAATAAATTTTAATAACATCATCTATTTAAGTATTATGTGACCAAAACATTTAGTCATGTGACAGCTAAGACGTCATTAGAACTTATGAGGGAACACCTGTGATTGGTCACTAGGAGAAGCGAGGCAATACAGGCAAGTTGTGGGAGCCGAAACCACATTCCTGTCATGTGCCTAAATGTTTTGGTCAGGTTGTATTTTCTGTATTATACTATTTTTAAATAAATAATAATAAGTCTAAAATATTCTATAACATAAAATGAACATTTTGGCACCCAGGAGGACAATGAATGTAGGTTCTGTTGGCGCTCTTCGCAGAATAAAAAATGCAATAGGTGTTGCCAGACATGTTTTGGAGAATACGAAGCACTCTATACTTGTTGGGAGCCAGGCGACACAGTTTGCAGTACAAATGGGATTTAATGAACAATCTCTAACAACCCCAGAATCTAAGAAGCTATGGACTACATGGGCGAATGAGAATAACTGCCAACCTAACTTCTGGATGGTAATAAATTGAATTTTCCTAAATTGAAAACCCTTAAAATATACTATGTCTAAAATATGCATTAAGTGTAATATTATATTATTACAGAATGTTGAACCAGACCCCAATAAGTATTGTGGACCATATCACCATGTTTGTGATAAGACTATTAAAAGAAAAAGCAAATTACAACACAGTATGAAGGTTGATAGGTACAATCATGATACAATTGGCATGGTTGCAATAGACAAGAATGGAGATATTGCTGCAGGTACATCAACAAATGGAGCCAAATATAAAATACCTGGGTAACAAAGTCTTACATCTGTTGTTATACTACATAAGTACAAGGTTATTTTTCAAAGAGTAGCCAAATTTTAAACTAAGTTCAATTATTTAAATAATGATATATCATTATTGCAGTTTTTGAACATAGGAGTAAATAAGGCTTCTAATTTTATTTGAAATTATCCCGAATTGAATGTGATTTATGTACAACAATGTTGTTGCCTACCAATATTTCTACCAACCATATATAAACCCATACATAAATATGCCCACCAACCTTGCATGTATGCACAGTAAATTGCATGCATTACTATGCATTTTGACTTTAAAGGATAAAAAGGACAGAATGTTTGAGATTTATTTTATAAATTTTTCTTCACCATTTGCCGATATTACTTATTCAAGTCAGAGCACAAAGCAGAATTGACGAGAAACTAGTTCGCCTTCCTTCTGGAACCCGTGCATTCTGGTCCCTCGCCAAGGCTGTCCAGGGGAATTTCTGTCAGCCATCTTTTCCATCTCTGCACAGGGAGGACTCACTGGCCCATGTTGCAAAGGCTAGGCTCTTTCTTTGCATCCAACTCGACTCTTGATGACGAGAGTACGCTGCTGACCTTCATACCCTAGGCGTAGTCCCAAAATCATGGAAGACGGCTTTTGTCCACCCGATCTCTAAAAAAGGCGACCACTCAGACCCGTCCAACTACCGGCCTATCGCCATCAACTCCTTGTTCTCCAAAACAATGGAGTCCATTGTAAACTGCCAGCTCATGAGGTACCTTGAGGATCACCAGCTGATTAGTGATTGCCAATACGGTTTTCGTCGTGGTCGATCAGCTGGTGATCTTCTGGTCTACCTAACTCATAGATGGGCGGAGGCAGTAGAGTCCAAGGGGGAGCCATTGGCCGTTAGTTTGGACATTGCGAATGCCTTCGATCAGGTTTGGCAAAAAGCGCTTCTTTCAAAGTTCCCTATGGGCTTCCCGAGAAATTGTGCAATTGGATCACCAGCTTTCTTGCAGATCGGAGCATCAAGGTCGTTGTAGATGGTGCAAGCTCCAATTACAAGCCTATTGACGTGACGATGGACAAAATCCATTGGGCCATTCATAGTTTCCAACCCTATAAGGCAGCAGGACCTGACGCCTTATTCTCGGCACTTCTACAGTGGGGGGGGGGGGGGTAAAGTCCTAATAGTCAGACTTGTTGCCATAATAAGAGCATGTCTGGCTCTTAAATATGTTTCTAGGGGATGGAGGGAAGTGAGTCACATTCATACCCAAACCATGTAAGAACGACTATACAGACCCAAAATCCAACAGACCCATTAGCCTCATATCCTTTCTCCTAAAGACGATGGAGAGGATGTGTGAACGGGAGTTGAGAGGGTCGGCTCTAATTAACTTACCGCTACACGAAAAACAACACGCCTATAGCTTAGGTAAATCGACAGAATCGGCACTTCACCATGTAATAACAAAGATTGAAGAGGCCATCTAAAACAAAGTAATATGTCTAGGCTAGGCTCCTTCATAGACATAAAAGGTGCTTTTGACAGAACAAATTTCTCCAGCATAAAAGGTGCCCTAAGTAGACATAATGTTGAACCGGCACTCATTGACTGGATAGTAAACATGCTCAGTACACGAACAATAAAGATTGCTGGTGAATATCAGACAATTCAGATCATGGAAGGATGCCCGCAGGGTGGGGTTCTTTCACCTCTCCTGTGGAATATGGTCATTAATGAAAGAGAACTCATCAAATTAAACGCTAACCATTTCTACACAGTCGGTTCTTCAGATGATCTGATAATACTGGTCTCTGGTAAGACAGCAAGCATTGTGTGCGACCTGACCCAAGCGTGGGTCTCCATATTGTGGAGAGATGGTGCAGGGAATATGACCTAACCGTTAATCCAAAAAAAATGGTTACAGTAATGTTCACACATAAACGAATGCTGAATAACTATCATCTTCCAAGTCTTTTCAGCACAAAACTCCAGCTTTCCTCCAAGGTAAAATACCTAGGTCTTACCTTGGACAGTAAACTTAACTGGAACAAACACAGAAAACAAAATCAGCAAACAATGCAGCAGATTGGCAAACGATGGGGTTTCACGCCAAAAATTATACTGTGGCTGTACAAAACTGTAATTCGGCCCATGATCACATACAGCTCTCTGGTATGGTGGACCAAAACCAATGAAGCCACCACTATACGGAAGCTTCAGCGTTACCAGAGATTGGCTTGTATAGCTGCCACGGGCTGCATAAGGACTACACCAACAGCAGCTTTGGAGGCTATGCTGGAGCTAACACCGCTTCATCTACATATACAACAAGAAGTAACTTTAGCTGCCATTAGACTCAAGAATCCTAAATCTTAAAAGTAACAGTAGAGTCCCCCATACAGATATAATTGATAGAATTTATTCAAAAATTCCTATCTTACAAGCCAAGTATTATAGGATCCCGAAACAATTTGTATTCGATAAGAAGTACAGGATACAATTGAAGGAAACTGACCATCTGGAAGGATTGGGTCCAAGAGAGCTTAAAGTTTTCACGGATGGCTCTAAGACAAATGAAGGTGTGGGGTCTGGGGCTTCTCTGAAGACCTTAATATCCACATATGCACACCGCTGAGTACCCACAACACAGTCTTCCGGCTCACAGGCTGAATGCATGGGTATCATCCAAGCGGCCATAGCAATAGATGCTAGGAAGGTGAAAGACTTCTCCATCAGCATACTGACCAAAAGTATGGCGCTACTACAAGCTCTAAGTTGCAATGTGACGAACTCGGAACTGATATACGAGTGCCATCAACGCTGAATGAGGTATGTAAGCACAACAATGTGACTGCAATGGATCAAGGGACACAGTGGATCTAGAGGCAACGATGCAGCAGATGAACTGGCCAGAAGGGGATCGGCCCTGGCAACTGTAGGGCCGGAACCAATAATACCAATCCCCTTTGGCTATGTTTGTTCACTGGTACGTAGATACTTCAATAATTTACACACTCAGCTTTGGAAAAATTTTGTAGACTGTAGACAAGCTAGGAAGGCCCTACCTGAAAGAAACACGTCGTCTAACCAAGATATTAATGAGACTGAACAAGCCACAGATCAGGATAGTAACAAGTGCTATCACAGGACATGGCTCTTTTAACAAACATTTGTTCACCATAGGTGTTACTGATAGCCCCCTATGCAGGGCATGCATGGGAGAGGAAGAAACGGCGGCTCACGTGTTGCTGACATGTCCAAAAGTCGCTTCATACAGGGCTAAACATCTCGGCACGCCGGGATCACTCCCCAAAGTTGCTTGCAACATAAAGGGACTGCTGAGATTCTTCGGGGAAAAATCATAGCTCGAATAGCCATATTATTTCTGCCCACACGCAAAATACGCGCTTAGACGTGGAGCTACGGAAAACAGCCCGTCGTAAACTAAACTAAACTAAATGCCTATTAATGTTGGTATTCCACAAGGCTGCGTGCTATCGTCAACGCTGTTTCTTCTGCATATTAATGATATGTTGCAAACCCGTAACATTCATTGCTATGCAGATGACAGCACTGGTGATTCTCTGTACACCGGCCGTGCCAATATTTCTCGGGAAAATGTCTCCAAGTACCGGGACAAACTTGTGTCTGAAGTCGAGTCTGCTGAACAAAGTCTCGGATTGGGGGCCACTAAATCTAGTAGACTACATCTCGGCACGCCGGGATCGCTCCCCGAAGTTGCTTGCAACATGAAAGGACTGTTAAACTTCTTCGGGGAAATATCATGGCTCGATTAACCACATTATTCCTGCCCACACGCAAAATACGCGCTTAGACGTGGAGTTGCGGAAAACAGCCCGTCGTAAACTAAACTAAACTAAGACTAAATCTAGTCCAGTTTAACCCTCAGAAGACACAAGTTTGCGCGTCAACCGCTAAAAGGAACCACTTTGTCGTATCTCCTCAGTTTCAAGGCACTCCCCTTGTTGTCTTAGCAAGTATCGGAATCCTCGGCGTCGACATATCGAGTGACGTTCAGTTTTGTGGTCACTTGGAAGAGAAGGCCAAATTGGCCTCGAAAAAGCTTGGCGTGCTCACCAGAGCGGGACAGTATTTCATGACGGTACACCGCCTGCAACTTTACAAGGCGCAGGTTCGGCCGCACATGGAATACGGGAACAGTAAGGGAATCTCTGGGCTGGGGCTCCCCAGTGCCAGCTCCTTCCACTTTACCGCATCCCGACCGAGTGCTTTCCGATCGACTCGATTCACTGGCGCTGCGAAGTGATATTGCATCTCTTTGCATTTTCTTTCGCATATACACGGGGAGTGCTCTGAGGAATTATTCGGATTAATCCCAGCCGCCAAATTTCGCGAATGCACTACGCGACAAGCGTCCCGATACCATCTACACCATCTGTATGCTTGGCGGTCCACCACTGTACATTTCACAGGGAGTTTTCTTCCGCGTACGACCTCTGTGGAATAGTTTACCACCGGCGATTTTTCCGGACAGATACGTCCTACAGACTTTCAAGAAAAGAGCTTACTCCTTTCTAAAGGGCCGGCAACGCACCCGCAATTCTCCTGGTGTTGCGGTTGATCATGGGCGGCGGTAGTCACTTAACATCAGGTGAGCCGTATGCTCATTTGCCCCCTCTTCTATAAAAAAAATCTGAACCTTCTCTGCGAATTTGTCCAGTCATTACAAAATAACCCTGTATAAATCAAATTAAAATGTCTGCCTGTAATATTGAAATAAATGCCTTTTATTGATAGAATATATATAGAGATTTAAATTTATATATTTTCAGAGTAGTAGAGCCATGCTGCAGTTATATTAGTAGTATAATTGTAGCACGAATGGGTCGGCTCGACCGGGGAAGGACCACACTCTCACAGAATACCAGCGTGAAATAGTAGCTTAATGCTGCTGTGTTTCGTATGGCGAGTGTAGAGAGTCGGCGACCCTTTTTACTGGACACAAGGCATTCCATCTTAGTCCTCACGGGTGACAACGCATCTGCATTTTGATTTGTAATCGATGATAGATGTAGATGTCTATGGGCCGCAGTAACCACTTACCATCAGGTGGACTGTGTGCTCATTTGTCACCCTATCCTATAAAAAAAAGAGATACAGATGTTGAGCTCGGCTTATTAACATAAGAAACCACTTATAAATTTTTTATTTGTCTGTCTTTGGAATAGCTGAGCTGATGGTGATAACACTTCACAAGCAGATAGAGTGTAATGTTAGGTTAAAAAAAATGGGTTTTGTATGGTTTTGATGATTATTTCAATAATCGCTATATCTTCTTCATCCTAAAGTTTTGTCCCAAAATGAACCTCCAATTTGTTAAACATTTTCTCATATCACACCTAGTGTTTGTGATAATTGCAGAAAACTGAGTTAAAAGTGGTTTTAGATAATTTAACTGTGTGCCCAAAGTAAGACCACCATTCTAATTGTTATTATATCCGATTAAGGATTAATTAAAAGACTATATCTGTCATCCGACATCCATTTGAGTTTAAGGAAAATATTATTTCTTATTGCTGAAAACAAATTTAATTGTTATTAACGACATGCATGTAATATGCAATATGCAATGTAATTTTTAAAGGCAGTAAGTGGCATTTGAAAATTCTCTATTTTATTATACTAAAAACCGTCAATTCAAACGGCTAGTGCTTTGTTGATGAAAAGGAATTTTAATTATTGTATAAGCAATTTTAGTTATAAACAGTGTGAATTAGCAACAACTGTCCTCACCATCTGGATGCTTGGCGGTCCACCACTGTTCTTTTTACTAGGAGTTTTCTTCCTCGTACAACTTCTCTGTGGAATTGTTTACCACCGGCGATTTTTCCGGACCGATACGGCGCACAGTGGCGAAGCTAGGGCTCCAAACTAGGGCAAGCCCAAGATATGGTTTTGTTGTTTTTAGCAGTTTAATAAAAATACACCAATCTTAATCTGTCTCCACTCTTTAGTTTCATATTCACTGCTGTCAAGGACGTGCTTAACAAAGCACACAGAAAGCATACTACCGCTAGATAGATTGTATGACATATGCAATTGCACACCTTCGGTGGTTTTGAAAAGAGTTTGGGTTTGCTTGAGATATTTACAAACAATACAATACATGAACAGAAGAAAAGCATGAACAAAGTACAAACAAACTATGTACAAAGTTAAAAAAGGGACGCCTGGCAGATGTGAAAAAATTAAAAGTAAAGTTACAGCCTAAATACGTCCCACTGCTGGGCTCAGGCCTCCCCTCATTTCTGAGAGGGTTTTGCCTTGCCCTACAAGGAAGTGTCCGCCGCGCTGCCCAAATGCGTGTTGACGAACTTCACATGTCTTGGAAATATTTTTTTTCTTATTCCTCAGACATGCAGGTTTCCTCACGATGTTTTCCTTCACCGCCGAGCACGTGGTAAATCAGCACTTAAAATTGCAATTAACAATTTCATTGGTGCCGGCGGGGATCGAACCCGGGTTACTCGCGTTCTGTTATATTTACAGCAAGCGTTAACCACTGAGCTACCACGGCAGATGTGAAACCTTGAAATTATTTTGTTTATGTTATATGCATAAAAGAACAGATTACGACAGGAATTAGATAGTTATAATGAGAAGATAAAGTTTTGCTAATTTTTTATCATAAAATAATATTCATTTTCAATTTATAATATACCGTACAAAATAATATTCAATTCATAATTAACCGGACAAAATGATATTTTTAAAGTCATATGGTAATATAAATATTAAATTAGCCGATAGCGTATTTGTGCCATCTAGCGTAATCTTTAGGTACCATCGTGAGAATCAACGAATTTTCAGAACAGGGAGTATTCTTTAAAAACCTCAATACATTCTTCTGTATTCTTTTGATTTTACATTAAAATTTGGGCTTCACGTTAAAAAAAAATTGAACACTTGTTCCCTATAAAATTAAACCTAGGTGTCTCATATTTTATACTGCCGTTCAAAATGATATTTTTAACTCATATGGTAGTATAAATATTGAGTTATTAAACCTTTAAATACGCCTAACTTAATTAAACTTTAATACTAAAGAGTCCTGTACCCATATTTAAAGTATGAAGAAATGTTTATTGAATATTAAATTTCATTTTTAAAGATTTTACCTTTTCCTCGCCGATTAGCACCTCAACACACTTATATTCATCACAATGAATACTATTATCCTCCCGTTTTCACTGAAAATCTTTGAAAAAGCATACATTTTTAACAAACACAACAAAAACAAACATAAACATTGAAATGTGAGGTGAACTTGCATACGAATGGCCCGCACCCCATTCGCTAGTCGCTAACGCACTCCTAAACAACTTCAAGGCAAAGCCAGGCTTGTGGCTCAATAGTAATTGCTATATAAACATTTCGTAGTTATATTTCATTAGAGAACATTTTGCCACAGGTTAGAAAGGGAGCGATCGCCTTCTCGAAAGCCCGGTAAAAAGCCCACGCGTGCGAGGGAGAAAACCAATCGCTCAATTAATCTCTTCTTATATGTATGACAGCAGTATTCGTAAGGCTACGAGGTCGAACAGAGTGCGTGGGAAATTTGAAATAGTTTGAAACAGTTTGCGAGTTATTTTATTACTTGATAATAGATTGATTCATCTTAATGAGGCAAGCCGGGCTTCTAGGCTTGTATAGAGGCTTCGCCACTGACGGCGCAGGGACCTTCAAGAAAAGAGCTTACTACTTTCTATAGGGCCTGGCAACTCACCTGCAATTCCCCTGGTGTTGCAGTTGTTAATGGGCGGCGGTAGTCACTTACCATCAGGTAAGCCGCATGCTCGGTTGCCCCCTTATCTATATAAAAAAATTTATGAAATATTAATCAAAGTGTTGAGTAATGATAGCGAATGTTAGCTTCAATTTCTTGTCACTTACTTTACCATTTTTTGACCAGTCACTAAAAAACAAATAAAGTCTTGCGTAAAAGCTATAATACTAGGGGCATGTACTATTATTCTCTACTGCTATGTTAGTACTACTGTAAATGTGAAAGTTTGTTCGGATTTTTGTGTTTATGACTTAATCATGTAAAAATTACTGAATAGAAAACTTGGTAATATTATACCAAAGTACAGACTCTTTAATTCATGTTGCAATAAAAAATATTGTCAGTTATTAATTAAATCCGCAAAGACGCTGGTGGAGCCACGTGTTTAAGGCTGCCGAAAATCTAGTTCCCCGGTCAAACCTCAAACCTATTACGCGAGATATTTAACTAGAGTGGACTGTATTTGCGATTTGCTTCTACGCTTACGTAAAAGCAACTACTATAGCATGCGGTATAATGCACTCGCTCTTCCCCAAACTAAACTATTACTTGTCGAATCGATGAAAGGAATCCTGCTTGATTAGGAAAAAAAAAACACAGATTGGAGCGGGTTAAACTATTATCAAGCAGGTATAATTAAGGAATATTGACTCACCGGGGTTTCTGCTTCCTGTCGATCACTATAGCGGCGACTTCCAGAACCTCCTCTGGACAGACACTCTGGGGTCCCAGTGGTGCGTCAGGAGAGGAGCGTTGATTCGACGACGGCTGCGGCGGGAGAAGAGGCTCGCGCATCGGTCGCGTGTGTCTTATATATCCTCGGCAGGGGTAATTACGCGATGTTCTAGAATCGTCTTCTTTCCCCTCCCACCCCACCACCCCGATGTGTCGATAGGAGGGTACGAATGATATTGTTTTGGAAAGGAATAATGATTCGACAAGTTCCTACCGTCATAAATAAAACGCAAATGGTTTTCCGCGCAACCATCTCCCCCGCCCTTGAAGGATTTCCTTCAAAAAAAAATAACTAAAGCAACTAGAGCTAAGATCAACTAACAAATAACTAACTAACGCTAAGATTACCTAAATTAAACTACAATTTCAATCTAGAAAGCTAATTTAAATTATGGAAGAGGCAAGGCGCACAAACGGATAACAGGACGTAGGTAAGACCCAACCGTGGTCTTAACGCGAGCTATCCTAATTACTCCGTCGGAGCCGGGAAAGACCTCCTCGACGATTCCTAACGGCCAGTGGAGAGGCGGCGTATTCTCCTTAGTGAGCACAACTACGGTTCCTACAGCTAAAGGCTCCGTCGCTGTGTTCCATTTTTGCCGAGACTGCAAAGTATGCAAGTATTCCATCCTCCATCGTTTCCAAAACGATTGCACTAACCGATCTAATAATTTGTGGCGTGTGGAAATGCTAAGTCTGTTCTCATCTATATCCGCGGCGGGCAGATACCTTAGAGGCGTTAAAGTCAAAAAATGTGCTGGAGTTAGAGCCAGCGGTTCCGAGGGGTCGCTAGATAACGTCCGACAAAGTGGGCGGCTATTCATTACGCATTCAATTTGAGCGAGCACCGTACTTAGCTCTTCGAAGGACAAAATTTGATCTCCTATTACTCGGTATAAGTGGCTCTTTAGACTTTTAATATTAGTCTCCCAATTGCCCCCAAAATGACTCGCGGCTGGGACGTTCAGAGACCACTCAATGCGGTTCTCGGCTAGAATGTGAGCGAACTCCGAATTATAATACTTGCTGGCTAAGAGCTCATGTAGTTCCGATAGAATACGTTTTGCACCGACGTAGTTCGTACCGTTATCCGAATATAATTTACTTACAGGGCCTCTGCGCGATAGAAATCTTTTAAATGCACCCATAAAGCCTGCTGTGCTTAGATCACCAACGAGTTCTATATGCACTGCTCGAGTAGTTAGACATACGAAAATGCAGACGTAAGCCTTTGTGGATCTTATACCACGCCCGCGAGTGAGCGTGACCTTAAACGGACCAGCAAAATCAGACCCGGTGTGCGTGAAGGGCTTTGCCGATTGTATCACTCTACAAGATCTAAGTTCCGCCATTTCCGGAAATGACGGCTTGGGGCGTGCCCGAAAGCAAGCTATACATCTGTGCACCCGATTGCGTATTAAACTACGTGCAGAAAGAATCCAATAATTCTGACGCAAGATCGACATCAATAAATCGGGGCCAGCGTGCGAGTTCAATTTATGATGATAATCGACTAATAAGTTCATGATATGGTCTTTACGCGGTAAAATTATAGGGTGCCGTTGGTCGAAACTCAATTGCGAGTTGGACAAGCGTCCACCTACCCTTATAATCCCATCCCGTAAAAATGGCTTAAGGCGTTGAAAAGCGCGACTACAAGCTCTATTCGATTGTAATCTTGTAATTTCTTCAGAGAAGTGCGCGCGTTGAAGTTCACGCAATACTAGCAACTCGGCATAGTTGTAATCGGATGCTAAGACATACGAACGTCGCGGTAAAAGCTTCGCGAATCGACAAACGTAAATTACGCTACGCAATAATTTCGACCAAGAGGACAAGCGGTTCGCCAGAGCAATGATTGGAGAAACCTCGCTCGAAACGTTCGCCACTAGAGCGTGTCTCTTCTCTTCCGGCGGTTGTGACACTGACGAAGGTTCGAAATCGGTTATTGGCCATTGTGAGGGATCCAAGTGAACCCAAGAAGGTCCATGGAACCAAAGCGGGTGGTCCATTATTTGCATCGGGGTGAGTCCCCGGGATAGACAATCGGCAGGGTTTTCTTTACCGGACACGTGATAAAAGTTCCGCGTTTCTAACTCGTCTTGGATCTTGGCCACTCGGTTCGCGACAAACGTATCCCAACGGTGGGGTGAAGAATGAACCCAACATAAGGCGACAGTGGAGTCGGAAAAGGCAAATATTCTTTCTATGTGAACTCTATCCCTACATGCGCCGATAACTGTGGTAATAAGCTTGGTGAGTACTAATATTGCGCAAAGCTCTAAGCGCGCCAGAGAGACAACCTTACGGGGGGAGACTCTCGACTTAGAACTAATGAGGCTAATCGAATTTATACCATTATTCTGGACATGGAAATATACAACGCCCCCGTAAGCCTTCTCGCTGGCGTCTGCAAATCCAACAACCGTTATGCTGCTATTTCTATCGACATTTATATGACGCGGTATTTTAATTTCTCTTAGTAAAGGAAGTTCCTCTCTAAAGCGCTGCCGCAATCGAACAATGCTGTCAGGCGGCGAGTCATCCCAATCGCATTCAAATAACCAAAGTTGTTTAATCAAAAGCTTAGCGTACAATACCACCGGAGCTACGAAACCCATGACGTCCCATAATCTAGCAACGCATGACAGCATTGTGCGCTTTGTGCATTTCTCTGCAGGCGGATTTACCTTAAGGCTAAACACGTCGGACTCTGGTGACCAACACAGACCGAGCACCTTGTGTGTATCGGAATCGTCGAATTCCTTTATCGCCGAAAGACGGTGTGATAGTGGGATTGTATCTAAAACCGGACGCGAATTACTAGTCCACTTCACAAGATCGAATTGATCCGATTTCATGAGCCTTATAACCTCGGCGGTGGTTAGGGTGGCCTCCTCCACGCTATCGACCGAATACACAAAATCATCCATATATAATCCGCTCTCGATTGCCCTCTTAGCTTTAGGATAAGAGGGACCTTCATCGTGAGCGAGCTGTCTCACCGTGCGTAACGCATGAAATGGGCTCGACTTTTAACCAAAACAAACGCGGTTAAATTCAAACACCATTAGAGGTTCCTTTGGGTTGAAACGATATAAAATGCGTTGGAATCTACGGTCGCATTCACGGACCCCTATGCAAAGAAACATTTTGGCGAATATCGGCGGATAGTGCTATACTAAACAAACGAAAATTGACTATTATATCAAATAAACTGCCCTGTAAATTTTGCCCACTATAGAGGATATCGTTAAGCGACAGGTGAGTGCTAGTTTTAGCACTAGCGTCGAGCACTACACGTAATTTAGATGTAAGTTTGTCCTCTCTAATGACTCCGTGGTGTGGTATAAAATACGACGGAGTGTCTTCGTAGTTATCTAATCTCGAAGCCACAAGTGATATGTAACCTTCTCTTATATATTCGTTAATGACGCCGTCGTAAGCTTCCTTTAACTGGGGCGAAGCGAGCATCCTACGCTCCAAGCTGTAGAAACGTTTTTCCGCCATTTGACGCGAATCGCCGAGAGATAAAACATCTCCTTTAAAGGGTAACGCTACACTATATCTACCGTCGCGATCACGAACGGTCGTGCGGACGTAAATTTCCTCGCATATCCTGTCATCTGAACTAGCTATGGGTGGGACGTTCACCTCCTCCATCTCCCAAAATTTGCGGACTAACGACTCGAGCGGTTCGACAGCCATACCACAATAAGAGGCTGCCGAAATACTATCTAGGATGGGGGCGGAGCCAAGGATCACATAGCCCAATACGGTTTCCAGTGCGTAAGGCGCGGCATGCGAAGAGTTGCCCCTGACCTTATTGTTTAACAAAAGATAAGGGAAAAGCGATGCTCCAATGAGCATGTCTATGTTTCCAGGAACGGCGTAAGTGTCGTCCGCCAGAGTCAAATTCTTAAATTCAATCATTGCCGAGGTGTCAACCGAAACGGTTGGCAACCGTTCAGTGACCCTATCTACTACTAGTGCATTTATATCAAAGTTAACATTACGATCTATCCGAGAATGAATTTTTAAATTTACATATCCCTGTGTCGATTTACTAGTGCCTCCGATGCCTTTAATTACAGGACATGAAAGTGACCTATTTATCACTAAGCCTAAGCGCCGACAACATTGTCGCGTTATAAAGCTATTTTGGGCTCCGCTGTCCAGCAGTGCACGGACGCTTTGTTCGTTTCCACGCGAATCCCTAACCAAAATACGTGCCGTACCCAGTAACACGGTTGAAGGAGGTTGTGCTCCCATATTTGCCAATGAGCACAGAGCGACATCACCAGGTCGACCGCTAGAATCGTTGACCTTAGTAGGGGTGAATTCCTTATCCGCCTTACTTGACGCCGCTATGTTGCTATTTTCAAAATGTAATAGCGTGTGATGTTTCCTGGCGCACTTGCTACATACGGAACTCGAATTGCATTTTGCAACTAAATGCTTATCGCTTAAGCAGTTCAAACATAGGTTGTTTGTCTTTACTAACTTATAACGTTCGCTTGGTGAATATTTACGAAAAGTCGCACAGTTATATAAATTACCGTGTTTATCTTTACATACTATACAAGTATGCTGGAGTGATGTCGGCGTAGCGGTTACGTAAGTTAACGACCCTGCTATTTTAGATGGTTGAGTCTGTCTACGGTCGGCGCACCTTTTAATCTCCTGTTTAACGTTCGGTGAGCGCTGCATTACCTTTATTTGATCTCGCACGAACGATGCTAATGAATGAAAGGAAGGCATCTCCGAGCTACGATGCTCCATTTCAAACGCACGCACGGTGTCGGAGTCTAGTTTCTTTAATGCTATATGGAGAAACACCACGTCTATGAGGTCATTAAACTTCAAATTCTTAAGTGCAGCCACCGATGCCACAAATTTATCGAGAAACTGCTCTAAGCCGTTGATGTTCGCGGATGATATAGGTTTAAGATCGAATATCTGGTTCAAATATTCGGAAGCTAACATTCTCCTATCTTCATATTTAGTTTTAAGCGTTTCAAATATTAATAAATAATTGTTTGCTGTAGGTGTAAAGCCCGAGCATATCGATTGTGCTCTGCCACTAAGTTTGCTAATTAAGTAATATAATTTTTCAGCGTCCGATAACGATGGGTTGTTGTGTATATTGTTTTGAAAACTACTGAAGAAGAAGGGCCACGTCTTAATATCACCATTGAATACCGGAATATCTATTGGCGGTAACCTAATTGAGTCACGAGGGCGTACCTGCATTTCCGGATTCGCTTCATTTTGAGATTGTAGCAGTTTTGCAGTTCTCTTCACGCGACACAGCATATCTTCGAATGCCAGCAGCGGTTGGTAGTTCACTATGTATTTCGGGTCGGTTTGTAGTTCCGAATGATTAATTTGGTCTAATATTCTTTCGTAATCTATCCGCAGATTATCTATCGTTTCGATTTCATTTAAAAAGGCCTCCCGCACTGCCTCTATATGAATGTTCTTTATATAATCACTTATATTCTGCACACGCGAAAAGAGTATGTCCCTCTTGGCATAAAGCGTTTTAATTTTGATTTCACTTCCACTAACTGCCATTTTAAACTATTATAATGAAGTTATATTAATTACAATTAATCTCACACGTATAAACGACGTAGGATGAATACTCGGCGTGCCGTATTACGTAATCAGATCGAGCGCCCGATGCAGTCAAGGCTACGCGTCGTTTGCTAAACCTAATAATTTTATAAAATTGTGGGGGTAAGCGTATCAAACGGTTGCTATCACACCGTTTCAATTATTTAATAAGCTTTAAATTTAACCAAATACGAGCGCTATTAAATGAATAATTCTGTTTGCGAGTAACAAATCAAAATTTTAATTTAAACGAACACTATTTAAGTCTATTCCATAAGTTAGAGTGCGTTATCTAAACAATTAATTTAATAATTCGACCAGAAAATGGTTGGATAACCACTAAACACCAATCCAGATCCGGCTCGAAGGACCATAAAATGGTGGAGCCACGTGTTTAAGGCTGCCGAAAATCTAGTTCCCCGGTCAAACCTCAAACCTATTACGCGAGATATTTAACTAGAGTGGACTGTATTTGCGATTTGCTTCTACGCTTACGTAAAAGCAACTACTATAGCATGCGGTATAATGCACTCGCTCTTCCCCAAACTAAACTATTACTTGTCGAATCGATGAAAGGAATCCTGCTTGATTAGGAAAAAAAAAACACAGATTGGAGCGGGTTAAACTATTATCAAGCAGGTATAATTAAGGAATATTGACTCACCGGGGTTTCTGCTTCCTGTCGATCACTATAGCGGCGACTTCCAGAACCTCCTCTGGACAGACACTCTGGGGTCCCAGTGGTGCGTCAGGAGAGGAGCGTTGATTCGACGACGGCTGCGGCGGGAGAAGAGGCTCGCGCATCGGTCGCGTGTGTCTTATATATCCTCGGCAGGGGTAATTACGCGATGTTCTAGAATCGTCTTCTTTCCCCTCCCACCCCACCACCCCGATGTGTCGATAGGAGGGTACGAATGATATTGTTTTGGAAAGGAATAATGATTCGACAAGTTCCTACCGTCATAAATAAAACGCAAATGGTTTTCCGCGCAACCAGACGCTAATAAAATATAGTTTTTAAATTAAAAATATTTTATAATTCTCTTTATAGAAGAATTGGTGACTCTCCCATACCTGGATCTGGTGCATATGCTGACAATGAAGTTGGTGCAGCAACAGCTACTGGAGATGGAGATATAATGTTGAGATTTTTGCCCAGGTATATTTATTATGAATTATTCAATGCATTTTTAGAGTACCAGTCAACTGCATGAAGCTAGTAGTTCGTCAGTTCCCAACATTTTTAAGTTAGTTTTTTTTTGACAAGTGTGACAAACAAGCACACAGTCCACCTGATGGTAAGTAGTTGCTGTGGCCCACAGACATCTATATATATCCCCAACTATGAATCAAAATGCAAATACTTTGTCACCCATGAGGACTAAGATGGAGTGCCTCGTTGCCAGTAACCCTTTTATTGGCAACAAGGCACTCCATCACTCAGATGCTCTACACTCACAACAAATTTGCTCTACACATACAAAACTCAATAGTGTTCAGCTGCTATTTTACGCTGGTATTCTGTGAGTGGTGTCTTTCCCTGGTCAACCGACCCATTTGTGCTACAACTATATAACTAATATAGCTGCAGCATGGGTGACCTTCTCAGTAATTTACAGGATACATTTTGGAGTGTGCAAAGGAATTACATGTTAAATGTCTTAATACATCCTTTAGACAACCAGACTCTTCACACATTGTACAAGTAAACTGTTGTTTATAATGTGTACAGCAAAGGAGTGAAACAATTTGTTATCATCTCTCTTTTTTTTCTGATTACAATGTGGGTGTCTTAAAGGCGATTGCTTATACAATAGACTTCTGTTACACTTGTCTAGTGTGCTTTACCATCTTTGACTACATCACCACTTACTATCAGGTAAAACAATAAGTAAGCTAAATATAACAATTGAATTTTAATGCATACAGCTTTTCACCCTTCAGCAAAAAAAAAACAATCTTTATGACATTAGCTATTTCTTTACAAACATACAAAGGGTAAGTAGCTTCTGCTGCCAACCTCAAAAAAAGCTTTTTTTTAAAGTGGTCAGCTCAGGAAAAAGATGGAATACCTCTATATTTGTAATCTAACACTGACTCACAAAGCTTAAAGTGGACTTCAAATAAGTGGTTATGATGCACTTGGCCGAAAATATAGGTATTGGTACTACCACCTGTACAGAGATGTAATCCTATGTAGAACAAGAAAATACCATCAGATGACCTAAAAATTTAATAAGTATTGTTAAAATTAAGAATAATTAAAGAACTTGCTTATTTAATTTTCTACCTATTATTAAACCAAGGTGTTGTGTCAATAAAACCATGACTTAAGACAGCAGACTTTCAAGACATGCTGTTGTCAACAAAGTGTGTTTGAACACTTACTCTTTGTCATCCATATGTTTAACACTACGAGCACTTAACCCTATAGAGAAGTAATACATGCGAATTTAAAAGAAAACAATTTTGTCAACTAGTTGTGGTGCGGGGGGAGTTGTGATCGCTGCGAAGTACTCCGAACTATTCCGAAGAGATTTCGGACACGATCGCTAGGGCGTGCATTGTAATGACTTGATGCTTTCTATCGATAATGATAATTTTTTTTTCGCTTTTTTAATACATGCTTTCGTTTTCGCTTTTTATCAGTCTAGCTTTTAACTGTGACTTCAATTTTCTATGCAACTAAGAAATGCAATTTTAAATGTACTAACATTTTCAACATTACAATTTTACAACATTATATTTTACAGCAGTATACTCAGGTAAAATATAAGTGCCAACTTCGAAAAAAATTCAAGATTTAATTTAATCTTGAATTTTTTTCGAAGTTGGAGTTTAAAAGGAGTTTAAAATAAACTTTTAGTGAATACTTGAAGTTTAACATAAAATTACTTTAACATAAAAAATTAAAATAATTAATACGTGGTAGAGCCATGCTGCAGTTATATTAGTAGTATAGTTGTACCATGAATTGGTCGGCTCGACCGGGGAAGGACGCTCGACGCACGCTCTCACAGAATACCAGCGTAAAATAGTAACTTTATGCTGTGTTTCGTATGGTGAGTGTAGATAACCGGCGACCCTTTTTACTGGAAACGAGGCATTTCATTCCCCACGGGTGACAACGCATCTGCATTTAGATTCATAATCGAGGATAGATGTAGATGTTTATGAACCACAGCAACCGCTTACCAGGTGTACTGTGTGCTCGTTTGTCACCCTATCCTATAAAAAAGGCCCCGTAGGAGATACGCAAGATATTAAGGCTTAAGGTCAAGAATGGCTTGAAGTCGAGAATAGAAGTTGAAAAGAGAATAAAAAAGATTTTCATGTTTATTTATTATATTTATTTTATTAAGTGCTATTATTGATTTTGAAACTTCTTCTGTACTTCTCATTAGTCGCCGCTTTTTGTTTGTCATCAAAAAACAATCCCCAGTAAAATGTTTTGAGCACAAGATGCTATATTTTGATGGAAACCAATTTCCTCTTTTCGTAACGTTTATCCATTTGTTTTTCATATTACCATGTTTTCGAAACCTGTAGGGAAAAATCATACAGTTTAAATAAAATAACATTGTTATCGTACTTATCCAAAGCTCATACACGAAAAGAATAATTATAATTAATATTATAAAGTATTACTAAGAGTAGTAAATAATAATCTACTACTCTTAGTAATACTTTAATATTAAATTATATATATCTATAATATTAACAAATTATGTATCTGTCTATATCTAATAAATCCGAAAAAACGATATCTAAATACAATAATCATTTTGTGGATAATTATCGACAATACAAAATAAATATACCGCCCCGCACTAGTCATTAGCGTCACGAGGCTAATTATGATAAGGAGAGACAGACATACGTGTTTGCAGTAGATGCAAAAAGGACGGGGAGTGACGCGTGACTGATGTCCAGTTTAACTTGACCCTAGTTGCGTAATAAAAATGTCGAAAATATTTTGGTAAAATAAAGAAATGTACTTACCGATGAAAGGTAATATTGTTTGTTGTTACACTACATGTTTTACTGTTGTTTCCGCACCATTTAACGGCACAACAAGACATGATGCCGTAAATAGATTTTAATTTATATTTCAAATGTAATCCGTCTCTACGGTTCTAGTTTTTGGGCGCAACTGGCGGGAAGTAAAAGTGTTCCGAAATATATCAGTGACTAGTCACTGATGAGTTGACAGGTTCGGGTCGCCTTGTATTACGTCTCTATAGGGTTAAGTGCTCGTAGGTTTAACAACATCGAAAAAATGCGGTCTTATGTGTATGCATTTACTGGAAATGTCATAACTGCTATTAGGGTAGTAATCGTTCATACATGAAACATCTCAAAAAATATTGTTTGTTGTTATAAAAACACACACACACACACACACACACACACACACACACACACACACGCACGCACGCACGCACGCACGCAAGCACGCGCACGCACGCACACGCACGCACGCACGCACACACTCACGCACGCACACACACACACACACACACACACACACACACACACACAAAGATCCAATTATAAAATGTCTAAAAAAAATATCTGTTTCAGTTTTCTTGCAGTGGAAGAAATGCGCCGGGGAGCCACTCCACTAAATGCTGTAGAAACAGCTATAAAGAGGATAGCAAAACATTATTCAAATTTTATGGGGGCTGTTATAGCAGTTAACAAAAATGGAAATTACAGTGCTGCATGCCATGGCTTAGGGGACTTGCCATTTCCCTTTGTTGTGTATGATAGTTCTCACAAAGAATATCAAATTCATAAAGTGAAATGTTCATGAAATATCATAAAATATATACAATTTTATAAACTCTGAAATAAAGTAATTTATTGTTTTATTTATATTGAATTATCTTTACATTGGTATGTCTATATAAAACAAAATATACTTACTGTAAGAAAATCCTGAAAACAATTTTTAATAAAATACTAGCTGGTACCCGGCGCGTTGCTGCCTCAGAAGAAAAAATTGTGGGAAATATTGTTTTAAGTTTGATAGAGTTAACTTTCAAATAAATTTGTCGGTACGACACGTGCGCAAACTACTGTAAGTTAGTTGCAATATGCCTATAACCTGCAAGTGCAAGCAATAAGTTGACATGGTAGTTTTAGCGCAATCTGATGAGCGGTATGGCAGCGCATAAAATACGAACTAACATATTAGATCTGAAAATCCTGAATCTGAAGATAAAACTATCAAGTGTGTAGTTTACTGCTTCGTATAGCGTTAAAACATATACAACATGTAACACAAACCGTGGTTCCCGTTAAGTGTGTTGTCAGAATCAGTATCCAAGCGTATAGAAATATTTTTTTTTCAAAAAAGCATTTAAAAAAAACTTATTTTAATGAAAAAAAAATATTAATTTGCAAATTGTATGTGGTTTTATTTCTCTAACTTACACGAGTATCGGTAATGCGGGGTCTTTGACAATCCTCTTACTCCACGGTCAATGCAGAGATAATAAAACCACGTACAATTTGCAAATTATGTTTTTTTTCATTAAAATTATTTCAAAATTAAAAAAATTATTTCTATATCCTTGGATACTGATTCTGATAACGCAGTTAACGGGAACCACAGGTTTTTTTACATGTTGTATATTTTCAATACTATTTATCAAATAATTATGCAGTCGATTTGTCGTCGAGTTATGTACTTGGTTTGGATAACATATTTTAGTTCCATAATCATAAATATCAAAGTAACTCAAAATGAGCAACGAAAATACAAATCTATGCATATAATAGTAATGTTAGTTGTAAATGTCTGTACATTTTATATTTTTGTAACAAAAGTGATCGAGAGGGACCAAAATAAGTAAATAAATTCATATCTACCATTTTAAGAATCATCCGTCTGTCTGTTTGTTTATTAATGAGTCACGTGTAAAATGCTGATTTATATCAAAATAACTATTACGAAAATTACATTTAGTCTGTTTTATTAAAATCAGTTTATTGTAATACCAAAAGTTACAATTAATATTCTGAAGTATGTTGCAAAGTATAAATAGAATTTTCAGGTGGCGTTGAGACATCGAGTGCATTTTAATCTGCTTTCAGAAATGTTAATTAACTGATGTAAGATAATATTCCATATTAATTTACATAACTTATATAGATGACAGTAAACAAAAAAAGAAAATGTTGTAATAAGTTAATATACGCGATAAAATCAGTGAAAACTAGTATGTGTATTCTTCGCGTAAATATAAGAAATCATTAAGTTTTCTCACAAAGATTAACGTAATCTTAGTAAGAAAAAGTACTATAGTTAACCATTGTCATCGATAGATGGTGCTGTGCAAATGTAATGCAAAAAGGCGGATTGAGTTTTTCTTCACTGTTTCAGTTCCTTCATGTTAATATAACATACAACATATAGAGGGAATAAATATTCCAAAATAAACTTTATCATGTAGTCCTTAAATATAATAACTAGCTGATACCCGGCGCATTGCTACCACAGCAGAAATAATAATAGTGGAAATACAGTTTTAAATTTGGAAGTTATAGTTTAGTTAAACAATATAACTATTCCAAATTCAATGTACTGACGACACCTGCAATTTACATTTTTATATTATGTATTTAAATTAACGATAAAACGTTGTGATGTACGGCTAGAATGTCAATCACAAGTGGTAAAATTAAATTTTGTACAACCGACTTCAATACAACCGAATCAAAGTATTCGAAGTCAATTAAATACTCGATATTTAAGGATAACCCAAAAACAACTGGTCAGCCCTTGATCAAATTTATATGGGACCACACGAGAAGCACCAGCTTTCAAATAAAAAGGAATCATCAAAATCGGTGCACCCAAAAAAAATTCTGAGACAACACACAAAAATCAATTTTGAAAAAAAGAATTGATTATGTACCTACTAATTTTTGAAGTCGGTAAAATTACACTATAAAAAGAGGACCCTATAAAGGTTCTTTTATAATGTATCAATTGTCTCGAAATTTTTGTCTTTTATTTTTACAACTGGTGAAAATATCTCTTGTCTCTCTATAAACAAAATAATGTGATTTTTCTTTTATTTTTTAGATAATTATTTTATCGAATAATTTTTTATAAATCATCCAGTTCCCGAATATATAAACTGACAACTGAATTTCTATAGATATTTTGACTTAAATTGCGTACCTACATATGTATAAAATAATTAAGAATTTCTGACTTTAATTTTATAGCAATTTATTTTATTTTATTTGCATTACATACTTTGTGAATGGTATTTGTCTATAGGAAATTGTTACGATGTTGTACTTCTCTGATGTATATTGATATTTGCTAAAATAAATTTTAAAATTATCATCAGCCGGCAAAAGTTTAATGCAAGAAATATAGGCTTCTTCCATTGTAGGTTGATCCTACTAAGGTTGTTCCAGTGATTTGCTATAATTTTCACGGTTGGCAGACAGATTGTCGAGCGCAATACGGGACGTCTTACCTTATGTGGGCTCCAGACTCCTGTGTGATTCACGGCGTGAATTCACGCCGTAATTTTGCCGCGAACTCGTCACGAAAAACACATCCCTCCACATTCGCAATCGTTCACAGTTTAGTTCGCGCGCTCGTCGAGAATGGACGCTGAAATATGCACTGCTAATGCCGTAACGCTATACGCTTTGGCTCATGACAATTACGTGTAGTATATAAAAGATAAGAACACCGTATTTGTAGTTTTTTACAATTATCGCTTTCTTCTAAAAAAACATCGATCACGTCAAAGGCAATTCAAATGGGCTTGTGAATTTTGTCGCTGCTTGCTCCAGAATTCCTCTCAGAATCCTTCACCTTTTTCTTATAATTTCTATAACTGGACATTAAGACTTTTTTTCAATCAGTCACTTTTACGCTTTTCGAGGCAGAGCCATGCTGCAGTTATATTAGTAGTATAGTTGTAGCACAAATGGGTCGGCCCGACCGGGGAAGGACCACGCTCTCACAGAATACCAACGTAAAATAGTAGCTCACCATACGAAACACAGCAGCATTAACTGCTGTGTTTCGTATGGTGAGGGTAGAGAACCGGAGACACTTTTTACTGGAAACGAGGCATTCTGCATTTTGATTCGTCGAGGATAGATGTAGATGTCTATAGGCTACAGCATCCACATACCATCAGGTGGACTTTGTGCTTGTTTGTCACCCTATCCTATAAGAAAAAATAAAATAATACTCATTATTTCCTTTATTCGTATTCATGCGTCATATATTTTCAATTTATTTTTATGATCTTTGTGTTTAGCATCCCATAAAATGGGTTCGTCATAATAACACTCGATCAATAAGAGTTCCTGCTCGTTCGTCCAACTGACGCTCAGTTTGACGCACCGTCTTCCGTAAAAAAAATACAAATAAGCACAACCTCACAGCAACGAGTCTCGTGCGTTACTGTTTTCGCGCGCGAGTGTGGATGCGCTTGCGTTCACGGGAGGTTCACACCTCGTAAACCCTTTGAAGCGGGGATAAAATACCGACACTGAACCGGGAACATGGCGTGAAAAGGCGCGAAGCCCGTGAACGGGCGCGAAAGCCATCCACACTCGCGGTTCACGCCTTTCACAGGTGTTCACGGCGTGAATGTGGAGGGCGCTTCAGGCGGTCTGGGTATTTTATATCTGACTTTTATGTAACCGATATAGTTGTCATTGTACACAGTGCAAGCCATCAGATTTTTCTCCCGTAATTTCTAACACCCCCAGGATAAAAGAGTGATTGATTCATTTACGCCACTACTAAACAGCAAACGAACTATCGTTCCCTCCTTATCATTGAAGTTCGTAATGCTTGAAACCCTTAGTTTTATTTTAAATATGATATTGAGTGGATACAGTCCCCTATGTGTTTTCTACACTAATATTATAAAAAGGAAAGATTTGTTTGTTTGTTTGAATTGAATAGGCTCTTAAACTACTGAACCGATTTGAAAATTTTTTTCACCATTAGAATCCTACATTATTCCTGATGAACATAGGCGATAGAACGTTTTCGAAAAATTTAGGGATCCGTATGAAAACTTCGTTAATGTAACCCAAGGTGTGAAAAAAATACCAAAAAAAAACCTTATATCGCGTACGCTGCGGAAACTATTGACAATAGAGCAAAGTGATGTGCTACAGTTTTATGGAGGACATCAATATCTACATAAAAGTCTGCAATACCATATGTCTAACTAATATAGTTATCTCACAATAACTACTTTTCCATGTTAAAATATTCAATAGTAACGTCGAAAAATCCTTATATCGCTTACACTGCCAGCACCACGCGATGCGGGTGTCACTGGGGTGTGGGAGGGTAGTCTATGTCAAAAAATAAATTGCCGCGCGGCCCACTGATATACGCGGGTGAAACCGCGGGGTACAGCTAGTTTACTATAAAATACGGGTGACAAACGAAAAGTCCATTTGATGGTAAGTGGATGCCATGGCCTATAGACATCTACATTAATTTTTCTTTATCAAGATGAAATAAAATGCAGATGTGTTGTCATCCTGAGATGGAATGTCTGGTTTACAGTAAAAATGGTCTTCAGTACACTACACTCACCATACGTAAAACAGCAGCTTTAAGCTCCTATTTTACGCCATTTCCGTACATACACTTATCCACGTTTCACGCTGGTATTTAGCGAGAGCGTAGGACCTACGCTCTCGCTAAATACCAGCCCTGGTCGAGCCGACCCATCCATGCTTTAACCATAATATATCTACAGCACGGATCTACCACATACAAGTTACAGCCTATATACGTCCCATTGCTGGGCACAGGCCTCCCCTCATTTCTGAGAGGATTTTAGGGCAGGGAATTGTCCGCCACGTAGCCCCAATGCGTGTTGGCGAACTTCACATGGCTTCGAAATAATTTTTTTTCTTATTACTCACAATGTTTTCTTTCACCGCCTAGCAAGTGGTAAATCAGCACTTTTTTTTTTATAGGATTCGGTGACAAACGAGCACACAGTCCACCTGATGGTAATTGGTTGCTGTAGCCCATAGACATCTACATCTATCCTCGATTACGAATCAAAATGCAGATGCGTTGTCACCCGTGAGGACTAAGATGGAATTAGGCGTGTGTAACTCTTTACGGAACTGACTCACTGATTCGAATCACTAAAGTGTTTCAAAAGATTGGTTCAGTAACAATGTTTCAAAAGCATCATTTGGATCTGGAACTGGAACATTACTTTGCTCATTTAGTGCGACGCGTCTCGCTCTCAAGGCGACTGAGCCACAAGCGAGAGAGTGGCGAGTGAGCGCGCGAAATAATAACAATCTATACAAGTCAGAAAGAGATAACAAATGAGAAGTGTATAACTCAACTCGTACGGATTTTAGCTATAGTTATTCATGCACGTGAAAATGACCACTAAGGGCCGGTTTTTTGATCCGTAGTCAAAGTTACGTTGACTATTTGTTAAACTGACCAAAGGTTAGAAGCTAACCACTAGTTAAAGCAAGAGTTTGTTTTTTGATCTCTTTTTGACTATTGGTAATGTTAACCATTGGTTAAATATGTTGCCATTGTAATGAGTGTTAAATGACCCCAATTTCAGTAGGGAGTAATTATTTTTGCATGGCAAGACTGTCTACGCCTGACGCATTTGACGTTTATCGTACTTGTTATTAGTGTCACGCCGGCAATACACGTTGGCCAAGCCTCAGCCAACGCGAGCGTAGGCAAATTGATACAAGGCGAGTGCTACAGTCTACACGTTGGTCAAGTTCGAAAGAGACCAATTCCAAGGCCAATGTTCACGAGTTTTGTGGAGCTGTCTACATGTTGGCCGTAATTAGTTGTCATTGAGAATTGGGACGATATGGACGACGTAGAAATTATTGCCGCATCTGCAATTTATTTAATGAGTGCCCATAATTATTATATCAGTGTACTCCGTAGTAAAGTCTTTGGGGTTCCAAATAACGGGTTCATTTTTGTATATTTCCAAAAACTTAAAGGTGTCCTCGTTAGTACAGTGACATTGTCGAAATTATTTAAACACAGAGTACTTTTTTATATAGGATTTTAAAGTTGCAATTTAATTAAACAATATATCACCGGCACGGACGCCTGACATGGCCGTCAACATGTGGACACGATTTGCCGAGCATAAGCGAGCGCCTTTGATTTGTGCAGAAAAACCGACACCCTTCCGAAGTGAACGAGCCGTAGCGAGCGATCCCGAGTGGCGGCAAGGCACGCCAAACGAACCGTAATACACGTTGGCGCTCGCCTGCACTCGGCCAGCTAGGCGAGCGTCGACGAGTAATGGCGAGGCTAGACCAATGGGGTGTCTATACGCTGGTACTCGCCTTCACTCGGCCAACATGTATAGCCGGCATCAAAGTTGTCAATGTCATTATTTTGTAATAAAGATTCTTTATCACAAAAAAACGGTACTTAATTAAATCGTGATTTGTGCCTCGTGGTATTTTTAACATCGTGACGAAAAAGTACAGAATATATAGCAAATTCGAATATGATGGCATCGCAAAAAACAGGAACTAGCAAGTAAGTCTTAACATTTGTTTTATTGTAATGCTATAATCAGGAGAGTAGTAAACAAAAAGTATTAAGTAATTTTCTTTAACCCTATGTTTCAGAGATCGTACAACCAATTTTAGTAAAGAAGAGACTGTAAAACTGACATGCCTCCTCAAGGATTATTCGATAATTACAAGCAAAAGAACTGATCACGCGAGTAACCAGCAAAAAGATGCAGCGTGGCGATCTCTAGCAGAAAAGTTTAATTCGGACGCTGTTGTTTACAGAAATGTTAAGCAACTACAACAAAAATTTAACAATATGAAAAAAATAGCCAGAAAAGTAAGTTGCCTTTATCTTCAAAATAAGCTAAAAGATGGAATTTAATTATGCTTAGGTACTATAATTATTATGCTTTATTTACAGGAAATGAGTGCAGAGAAAAATGGTAGGAAACAAACTGGAGGTGGACCACCACCCCCTAAACCATCAGAGACAACAGAATGGTTAAACACCATTATGGGCGAGTCAATTTCTGGCTTACCCGCTATATATGACAGTGATGCTTTAGGTATGATGTACCTACTTCTCTTATTGTTTTTGAGATTATATTATGATAATAACATTATAATTGTTTTGAGTGTTTGTCTATTGCATTGATGCAACTATACTACGACATAAGCTCCTGGAAAAATATAGACTCAACATCATACCAATTTTCAGTCCTGGCTTTTCAGTTTTGATAGTTTATTAGATAATAATGTGGATTTGGATATAACAGATTATTTTAAAATGACATAAAAACAATACATTTCAATCATGAACAACAATTAACTCATTAAATAATACCTTTGTTTTACAGTTGATGGTGACACAACGCTTGAAATGTCAAACACAGCAGAATGCACCATATCTCTAGATTTAATGGAAAACGAAATGTCCGATGCAGGTGAGGTTAAATGTATTTAATATAAATATATTGCATATTATTTTCAGAATATTAACTATATTTTTATTTTAGGTGGTACTGCAAATACTTCCTTAAATGAGTGCAACAATTTGTTAAACACAGAAGTATTGGATGATATTGAGACAGGTTTGTTTATTACTTATTAACTTGGTACTTATCTATGGATTTATGTATCAGAATCTTTGAATGTCCTGATCAGGACCTTCAGGATTACTAGCATGAACTTTTTTAACTATTACAATTTATTGTTATTAGTGTTCATCACAAGTTTTGCTTGGGGATACCTAACATTATTTCTATCCATGCCTTTCAGATGCAGACTCAAAAAAGGTTGATATAACGTTTGACAACTCTACACCAAAGGCTTTGCTCAGGAAACCAATTTCAAAGCAATTATGTAAGTATCAAATACTAGCAGCTGTACCACATCATACTGAGGGTCTCGAGTTCAATCCCAACCGAGGCAGATAATTGTTTTGTACTCGGGTCCAGGTTATATGTACATGGCTACCACCCTCACACACAGTGAAACACAGGGAATCCTAGTGTCCCCTGCACTGTGTGAATGGAAACATTCATAATAATTATTATTATAAACAGAGATGAATTAATTTATAAAATCACAAGGTCAAAATTAAATCAATCATAATTGATTTGATCTGTAATTTGTGAAAAATTTCTTTGCTTATCTTATTTTATGTTTGTATAAAAAGTAGCCCATTGTGTCTATTATTAATAAATATTAAAAGTTTATTCCATTTATAAAGTTTCATAAAATTTATTGCAATATAAAGCATAGGTACAGTATAAAAATAAAAGTATAACATTGTCTCTAAAAGGGTTTAGCAAAAATGGGACTGATGTAATTTGATTTTAAATAACATTCTTTTCATAGTTTCTTTGTTTACAGCGAGTCCTCACAACAAAAGAAAGAAATGTTATACTCCTTTTGAAGCCAGAAAACGTATCGTAACTCATTTTGAAGAGAAAAAAGAGTTTTTAACCGAAAAAAAGAGCAGGGAAGAGCAAATAAAAAAATATGCACAAGAAGAGCACCAGCAAAATATTACACATAAAGCAGATAAATATAAAAGAGAAATAGAATTCATGGAACAAAAGCACGCTTTGTACATGGAACAACAAAAGGAAATGCATGAGCTCGAAGTAGTATTTAAGAAAAATATACAAGAATTACTTTTGGAAAAAGTTAAATTAGAAATTTTAAAAATTAAGAAATGCAGCTGTATTTCAGAACAATAGTCACTATTAGTTATTTAATATTAATAATATAAGCAAAGTAGTATATGGTATAGTGTAATGTAATGTAATATAAGTTTAGGTAAGTTATGATTGTGATTAAAAAACAATATTATTTTTAAAATATGTTTTATTTCTATATGTATTTTATAACATACATTCCTTTACATGTATCATGTATATAACATTTATTCTGAGTTGAGCAAAGAAACAAAGTATGTATCAATTAATTCTTGCCGATATTGCTGATCACTTTGAGTCGATGGAGGTGATGTTGTATTAATGTTTTCATCCAAAATGATGTTTAGGTTACTGGTAGAGTCATCGAGTAAAGCATCATTTCGGTCTACACATATGTTATGAAGAATTGCTGTGCTCACTATTATAGCTTGCACATTCTCCAATTTCACTCGCAATTTTGTGCCTATACAAGGAAACCTCCTCTTCCACACACCAAATGTCCTTTCAACCACATTCCTTGTTCGTATATGGCTTTCATTGTACAGCCTCTCAGCCTCAGTTTGTGGGTTGGCCAAAGGAGTCAGCAAATACTTTTTTAAGGCATAGCCTCTATCTCCTAAAAGACAGCATCTGCCAAACTTTTGAGATATCATTAAATCTTTGGCTGCACTGCTATTAAAAATTGTACTGTCGTGTACTGAACCCGGCCATCTAGCAACTAAATTTCTAATTTTTTGTTTTGAATCGACGATGGCTTGAGTATTTATAGAAAACACATCTTTTCTGTTCCTATACAATTCCGCATTATCTCCACCTGGGCTTGCAATACGTATATGGGTACAATCTATTGCACCAACAACACTTGGGAATTTTGCTATATTGAAAAAACTTTCAACGACATCTCCAGCCGTCTGAGGCATTGCAATAAAATATTTTAATTTTAAGCAAATGTGCCTTGATACAGCATGAATTATTTTGCAGGCAGTGGATTTTGAGACACCAGACAGATCACCGGAACATTGTTGCATATTCCCAGTGGCATAAAATCTTAAAGTAAGCAATAATTGCTCCATTGGCGTAACTGCATAATTTCTTTCAGTTGGTCTTTTTAACTCGTCTCCTATGTTTCTGATGATCCAAATTACACTTTCTTTAGATAGACGGTAGCGCTGACAAAAGTCTACTTCGTCCCAATGCCCCAGGGGCGGATTACGTGGTCTGAATACCTTTGGTCTTCTCATTAAAACATATTCCGCAACAATTTCATCATCAGATGAACTTTCTGAAATGTCGAAGTATCTCGTTATGTTTAAATTCATAATTAATAACACAGAAAATCTGTATTGTAACACTTTTCACTAAAATCCACACTAAAATCACACGAGCAAACAACACTGAGAAGTGAGAACAGCTGATAATGCGAGAGTTAACTAGCCGCCATCTTGCTAATCCCTTGTTGGAGCTGTGGTTAAATTTTGTGACCAATAGTTACTTATTTAACCACTGGTTGTGCTGGGTTGTGCTAACTATGGGTCAAAAAACGGATTTTACAAAAATTTAACCATTGGTCGTTATTTTTAACCATTGGTCGCCTTAACTACGGATCAAAAAACCGGCCCTAAGGCGCTTACGTATCAAATACTATACGGTCGTCTTTTGCATATAATGTTTCCATTAACAAGTTGTCCTTTTACGTTGATCCGGCACTAACTTGTCAAATTGTTTATGTTCGTTTGCGCCTGTTTACGAAAACATACTGAGTTCTGTTTAGGATTTCTTTGCGTAGTGATTATTGTGACTTACTTTCTTCCTTTTCATCATAAATAATACGCCAGCTTGCCATAAATTAAGGACTAGCCGGCAGTCCTAAGTCCGAATAAAATATAAAGGAGGATCGATTTTATATACAACCTTATTACGGTACACAATAAATCACAATAACTAAATATATGATAAAAATAACCTAAGCACTTATATCATTCAGCATTGTTGCCACATAACATTTCACTGAATCAGTCAGTAATAAACGCCCGCGACGCAACTTAATGTATTCGTAACACTCTGTATTTTATATCTTTTGAGTCGATGATCCAAATGAAACATATCAGTGCTTCGGAACATTTCAGTGATCGAGATGCAAATGTTCCAATTGCAAAAATGATACACTTTGCCCACCTCCAGATGGAATGCCTCGTTTCCAGTAAAAAGGGTCTCCGGTTCTCTACACTCACCATACGAAATACAGCAGCATTAAGCTACTATTTCACGCTGGTATTCTGTGAGAGCGTGGTCCTTCCCCGGTCGAGCCGACCCATTCGTGCTACAACTATACTACTAATATAACTGCAGCATGGCTCTACCACGTATATAACTTAAAATTGCAATTAACAATTTCATTGGTACCGGCGGGGATCAAACCCGGATTTTCCCGTTTTGTTATATTTATAGCAAGCGTTAATCATCTGAGCTAGACCCATTAGCCTCACATCCTTTCTTCTAAAGACCATGGAGAGGATGTGTGAACGGGAGATGAGAGGGTCGGCGCTAATTAACTTACCGCTACACGAAAAACAACACGCCTGTAGCTTAGGTAAATCGACAGAATCGGCACTTCACTAGGTAATAACAAAGATTGAAGAGGCCATCCAAAACAAAGTAATATGTCTAGGCTCCTTCATAGACATAGAAGGTGCTTTTGACAGAACAAATTTCTCCAGCATAAAAGGTGCCCTAAGTACACTTGTTGAACCGGCACTGATTGACTGGATAGTAAACTTGCTCAGTACACGAACAATAGATTGCTGGCAAATAAAATTTTGAAACAAATAAACTATGTATGTACATACAAAGATTTAATGCAAATGAAGTTAAACTTATTCCATTAAAAGTATCTTTATAAGCAAGTTGTGCTTATTACAAGATTAGACCGATTTCATTTGTAAATGTTGAAATAATTGTGCTGTCTACACAATCTGATGCAATAACAATTTTTTGATAGTTAAAACTCCCTAAGTAAATAACTCGATATTAATCAATGAAAACATCAAATGTAATTTTAGAAAATTTATTCTGTTATGTTTTTAGACTTTTAATTCAGAATATGGTGACTTGGTCAATGGGATGTCCCGCCATAAGTCTGGTGTCAAGTAAGCGTAGGTCTTAGCTATTGCAGCATAGGTTGCTTTGGCAAAATTTCCCAATGTACCAGTAGATCCACGAGCAGAAGTGTAACAATCTTGAACACCAGCCATCTGGAGTAGTTTTTTAGGAACTGGAGCAGATACAATGCCAGTACCACGGGGTGCAGGTATCAGTCTCACGGTAACCGATCCACACTTTCCAGTGACCTGAAATATATTACAAAAATTAGCACATTCTAGAATTTTAAATTGAAAATTTATTTTTGAGTAGGACATCAGACGCATAAAAAGCTTCATTGGACAGACCTCAAGAGGATACCACGAATGAAATGATTTTTGGTTATCATCATAATACACAAAACTAGCTTATAAGTAAAGAAATTACACAAAATAATTAAAAATAATAAAGTTACCTTGCATGGCACAGTGTGAGGTTTTCCAATTTTATTACCCCAGTATCCTCTACGGACGGGAAGAACTGATAATTTAGCAAGTATAATCGCGCCTCTGATGGCAGTGGCTACTTCCTTGCTACATTTAACACCAAGCCCAATATGTCCATTGTTGTCTCCAATGGCTACAAACGCCTTAAAGCGCGTGCGTTGACCGGCACGCGTCTGTTTCTGTACAGGCATAATCTTAAGAACTTCATCGTTCAAAGAAGCGCCAAGGAAGAAATCAATTATTTCAAATTCTTTGATGGGCAAAGAGAACAGATAAATGCTTTCGAGCTTGTCAATTTTCCCTTCTCGCACCAAGCGTCCTAGTTTAGTGACTGGCACCCACTCTTTCTGGTCTTCTTTGCCGCGACCGCGACCGCGTCCACGCCCACGTCCACGGCCACGCGGGCCTCCACGACCCCTATCGCCACCACGAGAACCAAAGCCTCCGCGAAAACCGCCACGTCCACCGGCTGGAGCTGCGTCCGCCATTCTGTAAAATAAATTAAACTGTTACAGCGAATTCAAAACTGAACGAAAGAAACTTTTATAATTGAACAATCTCAGACGCGTAAAAAGCTATCACAGTGTCGTAAACACTATAGTAGATACCACGAATGAATTTATGTAGGGTTTCATCATGAACTCAACACGTGTTGATAGGTTACCTCAGGTTATATTGTGGAAATTAACATGACAATGTAATAATCACGCACTAATGTTTAATATAATATAATAATGGATAAAATCAATGAACATAAAAGTTTAAGATACAAAAATATAAAAAAATGAAATAATTATTAAACAATTCACACTTACTTAAAACTGTGCACACAGTTGGACGTTCAATTACAAAATGGCCGATATATTTAACTTCTCAATTATATACTTTATGTTTTCCATAATCCATAATTCACTACTTCAAGTAGGCAATGGTCGTAGACCATATAGCCTAGTCTACTTTGTATTTCTTAAGCAGATTTCAAAATGCATTGTATCGAATTTAAATTATAGTGAATTATTGCTATTTACCTAATGTCTAAAATTAGTAAATTTTGATTAAAAAACAAAAATAGCAATATCGAACTGTAAGTGTCTTAAATAGTTTAAACTGAAAAATTACACCTAGTAAAGTGAATTTATAATATGAGGGAAAGCCTATTTTGTTGTTGATTTATTTGATTTTCAAAAAAATTTTACAAAATACAGCAGGCACAGTTTTTTTTAATTTGATTTTACGTTAGTACTCTTATTAGTTTGTGTTTGATTTCAAAAAAGAAGGAGTATCTCAATTCGAGTGCATGATTTTTGGTATGTATGTATGTTATCAATTGTAATTATTCTTTTTTAATAACAATAAATAAGTAATAATCCTCTTCCCTTCTGGACGCAGACGTGTACACGTAATATTTCTTTAAATTAAAATTAAAATTAATTGAGTGCTCAAAGTGATGAAATACACGACACAAAAATAGGGGTGCATAGACAGAACAAGATCAGTGGAAAAAGCATAATATCCGTTACTATCCTGATCGCCTGGTACTCCTATGGCCGAGCGTCGATATCGAAAAATATACGAGGAGGGCAGGACAAACTTACGGACACCCCACATAGGTAAGCATTGCTGCCCTAGTATTACCACAACACTGTTTTTACGTGAATAAGTCAGCGCGCGCGCAGTATCCATCATTTCTGCAACCCTTGGAAGCTCTGTTCGCCCTGCTACGCTACTTGCTGAATTATAGGCCTTCTACACGGTCGGGACCAACCACCAACCGTCGTGACCTTGGTCGAGTTGATGTAAAAATGGAGTGTAGACATCGGTTGTCTGACCAATATTTTGGTTGAGTCCGACGGCCTTGGTCGCGAGCGCATACCTCACGACACGTCGGGTCCGTCGTGGTTGACGCCGACCGTGTGGAACGCTGTCGGCCGACGAGAGCGCCTCAGTGCGCGCTTAGCAGTCGTCGCAGGCGGATGTTTAACGGCACTATCACGGTAATATTATCTATACAGTATTGTAACTTGGCCGTATCTTTCAAATAAATGCCTACAGCCGTGCGGCACGTAAACATGTGATAGGGCTGTCTGCCTCCAGCATTTTTACATTTGCCTACTTTGTGTTTCCATTTAGTTTTATGATTGTAAATATACTTTTTATATAAACAAATAAAATAGGTACTTTGTGAATTGAATAGGAAGTGTTCAATAAAAATGCGTGTCGTTTATTGATTTAATCGGTTAAATAAATTTGCGACCGAAAAATATTTGCACCTCGGCTGAGACTTAGGAAATGCTTTTTTATTAGATTTTTAAATATAAAAAAATCCGCGTTCTAATATAAAGCTATAAATAAATTAAATTAAAAATTGTTTTGGGAAAATTTTCTAATTTTTTTTTATATATTTCACAAAATCATCACTGCGGCACTGTCTCGACTGTCTGCATGCCGAGATCGAGGCGCGTAGGCATAACTCTCGCTTCGTCCGTTTGTATGAAGTTGGAATACTGTATAGATAATATTACCGTGGCACTATGGATACGAACGGAAGCAAAGAACGTCAGGTACTGACCGAATTCTTGTCACTGTACTATGATTTACCATATCTTAAAGTACCATGTCATGTTTGTTTAAAGTTGTGCCGGACGGGCGAAACTCTCCGGAGTAAATGTTGTCGAAGATACTTCGCGAGTCGCTCACGTCCTACACCCATAGGTTCCGGTGGGTACTTTCACCGCCGTCTTTGTGGGTGCCGCTGAAATATTGTGGACTGTGGTTCAAATCAAAATGCACGATTAACAAATACAAATAGCAAGGTAGTGGCCAGCGGTTCGACTGAATGATTAGTCGCGAAATTTTATAACTATTGATCACGGTTGTTGAACTGCGGTTGTTCACTATTGGTTGGTCACTGTATATTTCAAAAGATTTCTTTAAATTGTACGGTGGTATCAAAGATCTATTGGTAGTAGCTGGTTTTCTAACACTACTGACTAGCAGCTATTATCAACTAAACTAGCTGATTTTATCACTTGTGTAACTGCGGATATCAGTTACCACTTTCACTATAATATGTAACTGCGAATATCAGTTACGACCTTTTTAGTCTAGCTAACACTTTCACTATGTGTAACTGCGAATGTCAGTTACGACCTTTTTCGGCTAGCTAACACTTTCACTATTCACTATATACTGCTACTAGTCACTTCAGCTACCACCGGATACCACTCACTTCACTTCACTGTCACTGGTAGTTCTTCACACTACTACGGGTACTGGGTCCCGAGCCCCTAAGGTAGACTTTGGCAATTCTTTGCAGTGAGCCGCTTGCCATTTTCCGTTTGCCTCTTTATTGCATAAACTTTTCACTATACAAATGGCATAAATTGCAATATTTTCTATACAAAACTAATTGCTACACTAACATGCTATACATCATTAAATCGGTAGTCTGGTACTTTATTAGTATATCATAAAGGTTACTCAAAATATTAACATTGTAAAAAGTTATTAAACGAAATGTCCAAAATTTTTATAATATTTGGGTACATTAATTCTTTGTTTTTTCTATAACTACGAAATGCGTTTAATTATACAAAAATATCCCTACACGTCATATTTATAACTCTTTTAAAACATAAAATTATTTTCCTTATTTTTAGTATGAACTATTACCACAGCGGTGACACTCCCTGTACGTGAGAGCTTAAGCGCCGGTGACCTTGAGTCGAAGCGTGTAACGCTAGGGTTGATAACGAACCGAAATGGAATACTATAGACTTGTACCAAAGGAGATACATAGTAGGTATGTGTTATATATTATGTAAACTTATGTATTTGGGTAGTGAAAGATACGTTCAATTTTAAATCAACTTTTATTAAATGAGGTATATTAAAACTTCCGACAAAACCAAATATGCACGTCAGTTAATAGTAATCTTAAATAATTAACCAATATTATAGGAGTCGCAGAAAGGAATAAATAATACGCCTGATCACTTGAGGTCTGCTTTACTACAGTTACAGCACGAAAACGCCACTCAATCATTATTGCAATCGTTTAAATAATATCACACAATGGTGGTAGTCTATCCCTACTACCTATCAAAACTGAACTTAGCAACAGTTCAAATGTGCAAGAATTATACAATTCAAATACTTTTATAATATGAAAATAAGTAATCAACCGTTATAAATGTTACTAATAAGTCAATTAATTTTACAAACATTTAGGAAATGAAATTACTTATTTATTGTTTGCAAATCTCTCAAATTCTAAATTAAAAATAAACTGAGAAAATTATCTATGACAATACAATGACTTATAATCAATTTTATAATTTGTAATTACGAAAAATAATATAAAAGAAAAAGATAATTACATAATTAATATTTAAATGATTTTAGTAGCAATTATATAACAATCACTGATAACACTTATTTCAGTACGCAATAAGCAGTATTATTACCTACTATCCTTTAAAAATAATTTACTCTTATATATTTTTGAATTTTTCGATAAATTTTTTAATTTTCATCATTATTTCTAACAATTGCAAAAATTCGTAGCATGTATATTTTTTTTTTGAAAATCCAAAGGTATGCAGGTTTCCTGGGACATGGCGGCCAACAAATTGTTCCCTATGTGTAGAGGAGATAAGTCATTTCTATTTCTAATGAAATAATCCAGAAATACAACAATGAACAAATACAAAAACTCTTTATAGATATCTAAAATTTCTTGACTCTAGTGGTATTTTAATAGTGTATATTTCAGTTAATGTAATATAATAAAATTATCGGCGATATGTTAGTTTTACTGTCATGGTATTTCCCATAATTCTTGTTAAGATCATATCGACTGTCATTAAAATGAGTTCACATATTTTTAGGTATCATAAAACATTATTAAAAATTAAACTAACAAAACAAGGGCCCTTGTTTTGTGCAGTGGAATTTATTTTAATTCTAATCACTTAAAATCATTTTAAGTAATACTATACTATAATATCATTTATTTAATAACTAGGTACATTAATATTTATGAAAGCATATAAACCTAGCATACACGGCTATAAAAACTAATAACGTTACTTGGTAACATAAACTTAATACCTACATGAATAGAATAGTATATATTAAGATATCAGTAATATTCATATATTAATTGAAATATTATATCACTTGACGAATATATTCATATTAACTAATAGTGACAAATATCGGTATTACTACTAGCCCTCGGCCAGGGCAGTCGGCGACTGCCCGTTCCACGCCCCGCGCGCCTCTCAAGGCCCCCGCACACATCTAGACACACACACATAGCCGCAAGCGATTTTACGTGCACACATGCTTAAGTGTCGTTTCTTTTCGCGTAGTGTATATATTCTTTGCTATTACGCAGTTAATTAAAAACTTTTAGAGAGTTCCACGATAAGACGCGCTGTGATTGGTCGATTTTTTGGTATATAATAAAAGTTGTTTATATCACTTGTTATCAAAACGACATTCTATACAAATATACTAAGAGTTATAAATATGTTACACAACTATATTAATACACGTTTTCACTCAGTTTTGTCGGTAATTTCATTATTAATACAAAAACAATATTCTTTATCACTTTGTTTCTTAATGTTGTTAGGCCGTCGCGAACAAAAGTAATGCGCTCTTTCAGCCACAATTTTATTTAATCAAAAAATAAAATTTTATTTCATCTTCATTCAAGCATAGAAACGTTAAAGCTAAACCTATTTTTTGTTGTATAGAAAAGCAAGGAGCCATTTTTAAAAGTAACTACCTTACGTCTTTACTCTTTAAATACTAGAGACAACTGACTAGTTGAGTCAACCACCCGACCGTGTAGAACAAATACAAAAATCGGTTGACCCGACCAAGGTCACGACGGTTGGTGGTTGGTCCCGACCGTGTAGAAGCGCTTTTAGACCCGCTCCTAACTTTTTCAAATCCTTCAGAAGTAACCGCCTTAGTGCCTACCGCTCAACTGTCTCTCTCGGTGCTCGACCCACGACTAAAACCTCTTTGCCGTCATATTATACTATTATCGTACCATAGTATCCTAGTATGGCGCACTTAGCAAATAAAGCCGTATCTGAACTAAACATAGTCGAACAAGACGCGGACTGTCTTACTACACCACCAAACTACATAGCTCAACGTATAAAGAGAAGAAGGGAAAATGAGACGGTCACTACGACAGATTTATGTGACTTTAAGAATGAAATAAAATTATTGATTCAATCAATGCTCAATACATAAGAGAATGAACTCAAAAAATCACTTCAACGCTTATAGAAATTAAGCAAACCAATGTAAACATAGAGAACTCCATGTCCTTTCTCGCAGAACAAAACGACGAATTGAAGAAAAAATACAGGACAAAGAGTATATTAACTTTTTGGAATACCAAATTGAGGACATTCAACGAGGATCTCGTACAGCAAACATAGAGATAAAAAATGTTCCTAGAGCTCCTAAAGAAACAAAAGAAGATCTATTAAACATGGTTTTCTCTTTGTCTAAATCAATAAACTGTAAAATAGAGAAATCAGACATCAGGGACATTTACAGAGTACGTGGGAAAAGCGGTACAGGGCAACTCGCCTATTATTGTTGAGACTGGGTCAACTATTTTGGAGACCGAAATCTTGAAGATGACTAAAATTCACAACGTAAAACACAAAAAAAACTTTGCGCCAGACTTCACCAAAAACACAGACACCCCTATGTATGTTTCAGAACAATTGACTCCTAAAGGAGCTCGACTTTTCTTCATTGCACGAGACCTCGCTAAATCGAAGGCTTATAAATTCTGGTGGACAGCATATGGGAGAGTGTATGTAAGGAAGAATGAAAACTCGCCAATAATTCTTATCAAAAAACGAGTCACAAATACAAAGTTTAATGCAGGAAATATGACTAGGTATTACTTGTTTCTTTAAAAATAATGCTCCAAATGTACTTTTTATGTTTAATTATTAATTATAATTAAATAGTCAACAAAAGCTTCTTACACATTTTTACTAACACACATACACATATTGAGCATAAATATAATAATAAAACACATACAATAACAACACAACCCTTTACTTAACATTGACTCATACACACCACCACTGGACTTTAAAATATATACAATTTTGATTTTTACATTAACTCATACATCTAGTTTGAAAAAATGCAAAACATTTATATTGATTTTAAACCGTAAGGATATATACAATATGTAACGTAATTAACGCACACCCTCAGACACCCCAATTAGTATATTATGTTATAATCATAATACATACACTGAATTTTTAGTTAAACATTTTTATGCACCGATTATTTATCAAATTAGTTATACTAATTCCGGAAGAATGTTGTGGTCACAGTACAAATCCACGAACGCAAAGACTTTAACGTGCTTGAAATAAAGTTCATTTTTCCTTATTTTTATTGAATGACATAATTAGTAATAATACAAATAAAACTGCACTCTTAAAAGTCTTATAGCCTTAAATTACGGTTCGTTTCAGTTTGTTTTGACTGTACAGATTTAGTGTGACTGTAATTTACGTAGTTTTAATTATTTTTGGGATAAAAAATTAACTATATTAAAAATGATAGGAATCGATTCAGTAAACGATTCTGAACAAACTACTTTCTCAAACTGCGTTAATTATGTTACATGTTGTATATATACACACAGTGTGTAAGTGTAAAAACCGTGGTCACTGAAACCATAGGTAGTTAGTAGCAGTTTATAGTAGGCTTTAATATAAAAATATTTTTATACGAATTAAAAAGAAAAACGCTATTTTCTTTCTTAAAATTAAAAAGTTTCTGTCCGACACCGTCCGTAAATTCATGGATACCCTGTGCGCCCGACTGACGTAATCACTGTAAAGATCACCGCCCGCCCTTAATACCTACATAACATTTCAATAAAAACACAATGGTACACATAACCTACGGTGTAACTTTTCCTTCATACTTTCATACTGTCTTAGGACAGACAAAAATTCCTACCTGTGTGGCGTGACGAGTCCAAATTAATGTAAGTTAGATTTAGCCGAATCAGAATCGTGCGTGGGATCACGTGAACCACTAGTTTGCAAATATTGGTAGAACGCTCGCTGAAAACATTACTTTAAAATACTCACAACAGCATAATGTTAGTATACCACTTATCTCTCAAGCCTCATCGTTCATACTTTTAGAAACCGATTCAAAAGAGATATTTACTGACGGATCTTAAATCTGAGAGTTCCGCAGGGTGGGATGACATACCAACAAGATTCTTAAAACTCGCTAAGGGACATGTAACTCCTGTGATAGCTCATTTGAAAAATCTTTGCTTTAGTCTGGGTATTTCCCAACTGCCCTAAAGCGAGCAATTATTACACCAGTATATAAGTCTGGTGACATGGAAGATACATCAAACTATAAACCTATCTCTGTTTTGCCAGTCAACTCAAAAATCCTAGAAAAACTCTTAAATAATCGGCTAATATCTTACTTGAATACATAGAAGCTGCTTTTTGACCATCAATTCGGATTTAGAAATGGGATTTCTACCGAAGATGCTGTAATTAAATTGACTTCTCTTATCGTGGACAATGTGGATAAAGGTAACAAATGCTTAACTGTATTTTTAGACTTGAAAAAAGCCTTCAATACCGTGTCGGTACCTACTTTAGTACGAAGGCTCGAAAACATAGGTATAAGGGGAATCCCTTTAAAACTCTTTGTTGACTATCTCACTGGGCGTGAACAATGCGTGAAAATTGGGCCCTATGTGAGTGAGCACTCTTAACTCTCAATACCACCAAAACTAATTACATAACTTTTTCAAATTATAATAATTCACAACCGGAAATAAATTTTGAAATCAAAATACACACATGTTCTGAATTTTCCAACCCTGATTTCACTTGTAACAAATATCAAAAGTAGACAAAACAAAATACTTAGGTGTAATAATTGACCAGCGTCTATCTCTTCATCGTCTATATCTTCGTCATCTTGAACTGATGATGACCAGGATGCGGAAACTTATATGGATTTTTAAAACTCTTTGACATATAACAGATAAGACCTTACTGAGTCAAATATATGTTTCATAAGCTCAATTCTTTTTGACATACCGTAACCCAGTTTGGGGTGGGGCCACTAAAAACAAGTTTCTGGAACTAGAAAGAGTGCAGAGATTATCATTAAAAGTGAGGCACTTTAAGACCTACAGATTCCCTACTAAGGAGCTATACACCCTATGTGACCACCTTTCGGTCAGGAAGCTGTATAATATATGTATTAGCTCTGTATTAAGATTGCACAAGACGCTGATATATAACCCCAAAAATTGCGATAGAAGAAGAGGACATGCTATGGCACCAGTAGTACCCATGAAAACAAAATTTGCTAAGAGGCAATTTAGAAGTCAGTCTGCTCATCTCTATAACTATACTAATAAAAAACTGAACATATATGCAACGACCAAGCATAGTGTGAAAAAACAAGTTACAGCGTGGTTAAAGACGATAGTAAAGTAAAAGTAAAGTTACAGCCTATATACGTTCCACTGCTGGGCTCAGGCCTCCCCTCATTTCTGAGAGGGTTTAGGGCAAGGAAGTGTCCGCCACGCTGCCCAAATGCGTGTTGACGAACTTCACATGTCTTCGAAATATTTTTTTTCTTATTCCTCAGACATGCAGGTTTCCTCACGATGTTTTCCTTCACCGCCGAGCACGTGGTAAATCAGCACTTAAAATTGCAATTAACAATTTAATTGGTGCCGGTGGAGATCGAACCCGGGTTACTCGCGTTCTGTTATATTTACAGCGAGCGTTAACCACCGAGCTACTAGAGAGAGATAGAGTATGAAGAAACTGAAAATTTATTGAAATAAATAGAAAAATTACAATTTTATATGTATCTAAAATTGTTATGGAAGAGCGGGGTCCCATAACAGGTATTGATATACCCCAGCCTGGTTAATGTATTTAAATTTAAGATACTGAATAAAGAGTTTCGAATTTGAATTTGAATTTCCTCTTAATTAGTTCCGGGAAATTTAGAGAAAATGTTCCTTATAACTAGTGGATGAAATTTGTGTTATTGTTTATAGAAAAAACACGTCTTTCTTTAATCCGGTCATTAGAATGTGTAGAAATTTTGAAGAGCTGAGATATGGTAATAGATATTTCAACGTTTTTAATTCTAACATTTCACAATTTATATATATTAAATAATATAAAATTTCCCGTGTAGTGGTGGTTAAGAATATCCACTACCCCATATCTTCCCGTGGGTGTCATAAAAGGCGACAGAGGGACACAGGCAGGAGATGGGCAGAAGCATCTTCCTGATAACAGCAACTGTACGACAAAAAAAAACTGTGGTTGCCAACCCGCTCGCCAAGCGTGGCAACTATGGCAATATACCCCCCATGAACAATTACACAAATAGACGGCCCCCAGTCCCCGGCGGCCCCGCTATTCCTGGCTATGGTGGCGACCATGGTAACGGTGGGGCAGGGGGTGCTAAGAATCTCCGGTGGAGGTTCGGTTGCCACCTACGACGACTCGACCTGGAAACATTTAACGCACGCACCCTGAGGACTGACGAGAAGATCCTGGAGCTGGAAGAAGAGATAGACAAGTTGCGCTGGAATATTATAGGATTATCCGAGGTCCGAAGAGAGGGGGAGGACACGGTGATTCTCGAATCCGGCAACTTGTTCTATCACCGGGAGGGCGACCATCTGTCCCAAGGAGGCGTCGGATTTATCGTCCACAAGTCTCTCGTCAACAACGTTGTAAAGATTGGGAGTGTGTCGACGAGGGTCGCGTACCTGGTACTCAGAATCACCAAACGGTATTCGCTGAAGGTCATACAGGTTTACGCACCAACCTCGGCACATCCCGACGAGGAGGTGGAGGAAATGTATGAGGATATTTCCAAAGCCATGCATTCCTCCAAAACCCACTACACGATGTTGATGGGAGACTTCAACGCAAAACTAGGCACAAGAGAAAACGGTGAGCTGAAGTTAGGAAAATTTGGAGTAGGGCAACGGAACCGAAGGGGCCAGCAGCTGGCCGACTTTATGGAGAAAGAGGGACTCTTTATGATGAAATCTTTCTTCCAGAAGCGGCCCCACAGGAAGTGAACCTAGTCGAGCCCGACGGTTCGAAAAAAAATGAGATTGACTTCATTATGACGACCAGACGCCAACTGTTCAGTGATGTTTCAGAGATTGCAAGGGTGAAAACTGGCAGCGATCACCGAATGGTTAGAGGCACACTGAACCTAAACGTTAAGTTGGAGAGGTCTCGTCTAATGAAGTCAACGCTCCGTCCCCCTCGTGCTCTAATCCAGAATCCCGAAAACTTTCAGCTCGAGTTACGTAACTACTTTCAGTATCTACAAGATTGCAATGCAGTGGACGATATGAATGACAAGCTCGTGGAAACTGTCCATGCGGTAGGAGCTAAGTTCTGCAAGACCTGCCGCAGAAGAACACAAAATCTCTCCGATCACGCTCTTAATCTCATGGCTGTTAGACGGGAGATGAGGCTGCAATCGTCAACAGATTTGACAGCATACAGGCAGCTGAACAGACAGATCTCCAAATGCATGCGGCGAGACTTATGCAACTTTAATACTGCTCGTATTAAAGAAGCGATCGAGTGGAACCAGAGCTCCAAAGTATTTGCCAGAGATCTGTCTGCCAGTAAGAGCCAACTGTCAAAGCTGAAGACTGAGTGTGGCAGCATCGTTTCCGGGACACCTGAGATTTTGAGTGAGATTGAGAGGTTCTATGGGCAGCTGTACACATCATCGTTGGAGCCACACGCAAGTGTGAGTAACGATCCAAGAGCAAGTCTTATCCGACATTATTCCGATGATATCCCGGACGTCAGTCTAAGCGAGATTAGAATGGCTCTTCAGCACCTTAAAAACGGCAGGGCCCTAGGCGAGGATGGAATTACAGCGGAGCTGCTGAAAGCGGGTGGAACATCGGTACTTGAAGTCCTTCAGAAGCTCTTCAATTCCGTCCTCCATGGTGGCACTACTCCAGAGGCGTGGAGCAGAAGTGCGGTGGTCTTGTTATTTAAGAAAGGCGACAACGCTCTCTTAAAGAACTACAGACCGATTTCCCTTTTGAGCCGCGTCTACGTGCTGTTTTCGAGAGTCATTACGAATCGTCTCGCACAAAGACTCGACGACTTCCAGCCTCCCGAACAAGCTGGTTTCCGAAAAGGCTTCAGTACCATAGACCACATACATACCCTGCGGCAGATTGTACAGAGGACCGAAGAGTACAATCTACTAATAGTGGTATCATCCTTGATACCACTGTTATCCTTCACTTTTAATTTAATTTATTATTATTGAGATCGGACTTCTCTCATTATAATGTATCTGGTTTTTAATTAATTCTATTTAGTGGTAGTAATTATATGTATCAATCAATCAAAATATTATAGGTATCAAGAATGGTGAAAAGTTTTACTCACCAACCAGCTGCTATTCCCATGGCTTCCGCTTCCACTTCCCTTGATGACAAATTTATTTGGTTCTTGAATTTGCCCAACAGCTATTCGCACCGCTATCACGAATCCAGGCAAATTTGGACATCTGAATATTTCGACAGACGGCGCAGCTTTCACGGAAAAATCCTACCGGCTGCGCCAGTCAAATTTCGGGAACGTCGAAAGGAGTTTTTAAAAACTAAACTACAACTAAATTAATACGTCTCACCGATTTGGAGGTGGCTTTAATAATGAGTCAATTTTTAAAGAGCCTGTTCTTACACAGACGTTCGACTCATCAACTAAGTACTAGGAATCTTATATAAAATGCTGATGTGTTAGTTTTATTGCTTAGCCTAAATAATACAATATAATATATTTTAATGTACTAGTCTAAAACAGAAGGACATAAATAGCTCGTTCGCCGTAGAAATTAATGTTTCATTTTGTCAAAAATTGCAAAATTATGAATCACGAAAATTTTCTTACCAAGGCCACGGAGAAAATTTGTACATTATTCAACTAACTTCATCTACTTGTACTCACAAACAGCTAACTTCGCAGTCACTACTCACTGACGTCAGCGCCGCTATAAATTCTACAATTTTCAAGGACAGGCGGGCTATGCTTTTGTACGTAGTGATCTTTCTCCTGTTCTCTAACCTTCATGGTCTGTGCAATAAAAAATTATAAAAAGTTCTTTAAAATTTAGACTGTAGCTACAGTTGCGCCACCCTTATTTAGCGCTTTCCTCCCACGGACACTTTTTTATACAGTCTCTACCATAGGTCTGTACTCCTTACATCTACACTAATGGTGGTTAATATAGCGCATAGCGCCATATTATAGCGCGCTATCTCTCCATAACAAATAGCGCGTGCTATGTAAGTAGTCGCCATGGCGCTATTGTGCTATGGCGCTTTGGCGCTATTAAGTATTAATATCTAACGGCAACTAGTTCTAGCAGCAGCGCTGTTGGGAGAGGACGTGTGACGCAAATTTGATCTAGTAGCACGCTATTCATCGCGCGCGACCTAATTTAGTATTAGACGTTGTTTAGTTAATGTATACTGTATATTTATAAGTGATCGAAGAACACAGTTGTCTGCTATAAAATAAACCTAACCAATGTTTTAAAATGTAAATAAAATATACAAAAGTGTATATAATAGTTGATTTTTATAAATACAATCAATACACTTTTAAATACACCATTATTTGATTTATAATTTATATTAAGGTTAAAATAAAGTTTACATCAATTATAATAAAAAATAATTAATTTTATTTCGTTTTAAAAAGTACATGCCTTAAAAATATATTCAGGATTATAGAAAGTCGTAAGACAGAAAAGTATGAAAAAGCTTTCATTGGTTTTTCTTTACCGCTTTATTTTATTTTAGTCTAAAATGCAACTTATTACGAAATAATGTTCTTAATTCTTATGTAGCACGCAGTCTATCCAATGAACGACATGTAATGTAACGTGCTACGAGATAGGATGCTGCTCAACTTAACGCGCTTGCCAGCCTCCTACATGCTTTCTTATAAATAGCGCATTTAACATAACATAGCATATTTAATAGCGCGCTAGAAATTTATAGTTTATGGTCTGTAGCGTGCTAATGATTTATAGTCGTTTTAAACAACTTTATTACTTTACTCTACACTCCATAATTCCTCTTAGTAGTCTGTGCTCCATAATTCAGTCCAGTTACTAGTTGGTCTGTGTTTGTAATTTTTATTTTGCATTCATTCTAGATTTATTATAAATCCATTAATTTATTTTAATATGAAAATCTCTGAGGTAATAATGCTCTTTGCATAATGTTCAGTTTACACCTAATAAATATAAAATAAAATACAAAGTTTCGAGCATATAGACCATCATATTTATGGACATAAATACTACATAATATTATAAGCAAACAATATTTGCAGCTTCCAGGCGATGAAGAATCTGGTCTGACATGCCGCACTTACGTATTTCAAAATGAAAGTCATACTTTAGGCAATGCATTAAAATGTTTAATAAATAGATAGTAAGTACTAATTAGTATAAATTTATGTCATATTGTATTAAGTATAATAAAGTAAAAGTAAAGTCAAAGTCCACACAGGACTCTCCCATTTTGATTTGATTTTGATTGCCTCATAGGTGGGATATTTGCCATAGTTGCAATGCTTGACAAGCAGGTTGGCAACTGCAGGTTTATATTTTTAGTCTTTATTTGGAAGATACTGCTGCCCATCTGGTTTATTTCCCTCTGTCGCCTCTAACGACACCCACGGTATGATACGGGGTAGTGGATATTCTTACTCCACCACTACACGGTGAATATGATAATGTTTAGGTATAACTTTTATAATAGAGAAATTAACTATTTTGGTTACATTATTTTTAAATATAATAGCAACCTACCTCTGCTTTGCCTAAGTGTTATCTATTAACATAGTGTTATTAAGATTTTTGACAGTTTATATTTAAATTTTCCATTTATTAAAATCAAGTTTTTCGCATAAAATAGCTTACATCACTCCAGGCTTTGTTCCTTATCTTTTCGTGAAGTTTCATCACAATTGCATTAGAAGATAAGACTAGACAGACAAAAATTTTACAAATGGTCTCAATATCATGCAAAAAAAAGTAATAAAAAAAGTATAAATGACTTGATCATCGGCGTACAAAAGGCATTTGAAGGTTAACTCACCCATTCTTAATCCACATTCTTCAACTTTCAAATTTTCCAAACAACTGTCCATAAATAGGTTGAACAGCCACGGGGAAGCCACACAGCCCTGTCTGACACTTTTATGTATGCCAAACCAGTCCGAGTAGACCCTGTTGATCCTAACACAAGCACTAGAGTCCCTATAAAGAGACTCCAATGCCTGTATCAAGCCGTCTCACACCTCAGCGGTTACCATGGCGAAAACCCACCCATGTACCAATGAAGCATGTGCCTCGTTCTCTCTAACTATGGTTCACATGCTCTGTGTTCACATTTCAAAGTGTTGACCTGTCTTTACATTTTGATTTCGATCATGATTTCTTAAATTTATGCGAACACTACACATTAAATAAAACTAAATTTACGGACATTATATATTTATATATAAAATCCGTAAATTTAGTTTTATTCAATTTTGATTTAGTTTTAAAAAATATCGTTTTGTGATGGTAAGGGATAAATGTGCTGCCTCTTGTACATCCTGCTTAGTATTAATCTGGTAGACTGTTAGTTCAATTTATATAATTCTAATATTCCTGATAGTTTAACAAATATTAATTTATTTTAATGTATGTTATATTCACTACAAATGATAGGCCCGGCTTCACATGGGTTATTTCTGGATCTCGACAACAGCGTCACCTATCGGGTCCAATAGTGAATTTAAGCCATCAACTTATTAAAATGCACACAAAAATTTTCAGCAAATTTGTTAGCCGTTTTTGTGTTTTAGCGAGACTAACTGACAGTATTTGGGTTTTATATATAAGAATTTTATCAGAATACAGCTTACAACCCTGACTTGTCTATGTTATATTATATTAAATTTTCTATTTTCAGTGAAGACGTTGACTTCTGTGGATACACAGTACCACATCCTGCAGAAGCAAAAATGCATTTTAGAATACAAACAAAGAATACACCAGCCCTTGAAATTTTGAAAAGAGGACTTAGAGATTTACAGAAAGTTTGTGACCACACAATAGATTTGTTTGAAAAAGAAGTAAAAGAATTTAATAAAACATAGCTGTAATTAAAAAATGTCTCATTATAAGCTAACTTATTCATCATCAGCTCACTATGATAATTTATAATTTGACGCAGTTGGCCGACGCCATCTATCGGAAACCAAAAAAAATATAATTTTCTTGGGTATTTCTTATATGAATGGATTATCAACTCGCAGTTGCCAAGGGTTATATTAAGTGAGCAACAACAAAAAAGGATTTCGTAAACAAAACCAATTGCCTCAATCAGAGTATTATAATGAGTATAGGCTATTATCGCTTCCTTTCCAAAACCAAAAATACAACAGAACATTGCTATTGAACCCTCAAAGTACAACATTCTTATGGCTTTACCCTACTACTTATCTATGACCACAGTAAATCACAGTGTAAAATCACGTCGACTAAGCTAAGCTACATTGCTGCGAAAGACTTCCGCCAATCTGCCAAATTCTTACGGTAAAAAAAGAATTTATGTTATTTATATAAAATTATTCAGTATAAAAAATATTTGTAATATTTCATTTTAAAATTTATCAGTAAATAGCAATTTACGATAATTATGTTTATTTTACCAGTGTCATACACACGAGAATCTGTAATTTCTTTTTATGCCTGAGTTATGTCGAAATGGCTATGTTTTTCTACCATTGCGTATAGTCATTATCACGAGAACTATTACGCACATATCCACGACCCTTCCAGAATCGGCGGCACCTGACGTCCTCTCGTGGGGAGGACAACTTATTCCCATTCGCCTCGTCCTTAGGCAAGACGTAGTATAAGGCGTGACTGCTTAATAAATATTGACGACTACTGCTGCTGGTTAAGTAAGAAAATATAAATGTTAAGTTACAGCCTATATACAATAGGACTTACTGCTGGGCTCAGTCCACCTCAAGTTAAAGCAGATGATATCCTCAGTAATTTTGCTCATATCTACCAAAATTATAATAATTTGGTCATAGTTTAATTCAAAATTGCTACAATAGTATTATACCATATTATATGTACATAATATAATAGGAATAAAAACTGTCAGTGCTGAATCGGTATATCTGCTAGGTGCCCCGTGTTTTTAGATAGTATTAAACCTGTTTTAAAAACAAAATTTGATCAGTTTTTAAACCATGCAATTTTTTTTAATTTTTTTTTAATTCCACAATTATCACACAACGCCATCTAGTCCCAAGCTAAGCAGAGCTTGTGTTATGTGTACTAGACAACTGATAAACATACTTATATTTTTCTATAATACATACATATTATAGATAAATTACACCCAGACACAGAACAAATGATCGTCCTCATCACACAAACATTTGTCCTGGGTGGGAATCGAACCCACGACCTCCGGCATAGCAGTCAGGGTCACTAACCACTAGACCAACAGGCATGTCGAATTTCTTATAGTTCATAAAAGATAGCTTGATCTCTGCGACAGCTGTCAGTAAAATCACGCCTAAAGTCCTGAATTTCTTAGTAGTACAGACAGTACCTGTCAATGTCAGACTTTATGGCCATGTCCATAAAGTATGACATTGACAGGTAGTCTGTAGAAATTCAGGACTTGATTTTACTGACAGCTGTTGCTGAGATCAAGCTATCTTTTATGAACTATAGATACTACGCTCAAGTTCTCTCGAGAGTGTCAAAATGTTCAGTTATTTTAAAAGAAATTGACAGTCTTGTGTGACAGTGAAAAGTTCTATATTGAAAAGCATCGACTAAAGCTAGTTTACCTATGGTATCAACAGCGTCTGATTTAGAATTCTGACAGCCCTAAGCTAATTGTGAATATGCGCCCCCCAGCTCCCTAAACCCAGTCCTGCCTGTGCCTGCCCAACCCATTAATACATTTACTAGTTTTTTTTAGCTTTGTGTAATTAGTAAGTGTAGTATATAGTTTTTTTAAATGTTCAATTATATGTTAATTCATTATTATCAAGTGTTTCAGTTATGGTTTGCAGTAACTATTTTTTAAGTAATTTTTATAGAAGAGAGGCAAACCATCATGCAACTCACTTGATGGTCAGTGTCGACCATCGCTTGTAAATAAACACTAGAGAAATTGCAGGTGTGTTCCCAGCCTTTGAAGAAAGGAAAGCTCTTGAAGGCCCCTAAGTCGTATCGGTCCGGAAAAATCGCCGGTGCTAAACAATTCCACAAAGTGGTCGTACGAGGAAAAAAAACCAGTAAAACGCACAGTGGTGGACAGCCAAGCATCCATCCACACGATGGTACCGTGAGTGTGGTGTGTAAATGCTATAGAAAATGCTACAAGCGTGCAACTCACTTGATGGTTTGTGTTGGCAGTCGCCCGTGAACAGCTGCAAAACCAGGGGTATTGCAGGCACTTTGCCGCTCTTTTAAAAAGAAATAAGCTAATTTCTTGAAGGTCTCTAAGTCATATCATCGGTGGTAGACGAAAAAAAAGTTTTGCGATGAAGAAACCTCCTCTACTCGTAATAAGTTTCGCACATTGGGAGACCGCCACACATCAAGATGGTGTGGATGGTACCGTGAGTTTGATCCGATGTGCGTTGGTGAAAATTGGCGGTTATAATTAATCCGAACAATTCCTCTGAGCACTCATCGTGGTAAATACGATATAAAATGCAAAGGGAATCGAGCCGATCAGAAAAAAGTTTTTAGTGGTAAATGCTTTTGGCGGTGGAAGGAAAAGGGGAGATCTCCCGCCGGGCAAGGTGTTGTGCCCGGGGAGCGGTCAACACTCCGTGTGATTGTTCGGAGATGTTCTATATTATACTGTTTATGATTCGGAATATTGATAGCGTGGTTTAGGCTTCGGTGTGTTTCGCTAGCGGCGCGACGACAGCGCCGCCACATCACCCCCCTGCTCAGATCGGAGGTCGGTAGTGCAGCCTCGTTGCCGACGAATGTGCAAGTGCCAGGAGATTGCCTTGTAGTCTGCGGTGAGTCGAGAAGAAAGCAAGTAATCTGCGAGAGTGCCGTGAAGCAGAGGCGAGCAGTGAGGCTCAGAGCCGTGCCGAACACTGTATAGTGCAGAGAGTAGCTTGAAGGAACAGGAAGCATTATTATTCCAGTGCTGCGATGAACCTTGTGAAGCTAGATGGCTTGCAGGATATGAAGACTGCGACGATATCTGCTCGGGAGCGAGTGGGTGGGGTATTCTATGACGATGATGAAGCTTGAAGTTTCCGAAGGTTATCGGTTGCGTGTTCAGATCACGTCGGGGTCACCAATTTAGCGGTGGAAGGAAAAGGGGAGATCTCCCGCCGGGCAAGGTGTTGTGCCCGGGGAGCGACCAACTATGTAGCTAGCATACGAAGAAAAGTTACTTGTGAATGTTTGGTGGACTAGCGTCGGTGTCGTTTACTACAGCTTTCTAAAATCTGGCCAAACGATTACGGCAGATATCTATTGTCAGCAACTGCAAACCATGAAGGAAGAACTAGCTACCAAACAATAATCTCGTATAGGTCGGCATGCCCATAAGGTATGGCATTGACAGGTACTGTCTGTACTACTAAGAAATTCAGGACTTGATTTTACTGACAGCTGTCGCAGAGATCAAGCTATCTTTTATGAACTATAAGTACATATTACTTCAATGGGTAAACAAAAAATTCGAAAATATCAATTTTTCAACTCGATCTATTTTTTAATCTCTTCATCTATCATGTGGGAAGCCATGGAATGTAAATGGCAGTTTAATTTTGTGTTGTTTAGTTATAAGTTTTTTTTTTGTCTGGGAGATCGTGTAAATGTAATTTCTAAATAGAGCTTGAAGACAGCTGATACTATACGAAATTGTCACATAGCCCGCTAACCATCGGTAATACAGTTACATATTGTTCCTTCTCATGATTTACTTGAAATGCAAGACGGCGTTGAATTTGTGGAAAAGTTTTAATGAAGTTTAAAATTGAATCTATACATATAATAAAAAATGTAAATTGCAGATGTCTGTACATTTTATACTTTTGTCACAAAATTGATTGAGAGGGACTATAAATAAGTAACTGAATATATTTCAATAATTTTTAGAATTGTCTGTCTGTCTGATTGTTAACGTAACACTTATAAAGTACTAATTTATATCAAAATAATCAGCAAACAAATTATAAAGCATATCTTTGTGTTTAATTTAGACTTTATTTCATTAAAATCGGTTCGTTCTATTAAAAGTTATAATTAATATTCTGAAGTACAACTTAAGTACGAATGTGATCAATGGCGGCGTTGAGTCATCAAGTGCATGTAAATTTTATATCATAAATCATAATTAAATGATGTAAAATAATTTTCCATAACGATATAATTATATCTGAAACGAGTAAAAAAAAAATAAGAAAGCGTAACGTAATAAATATAAACAAAAATGTAATTAACCATAATATCTAAAGTACAATAGTTAACCAATATCATCGACAGATGGTGGTGCAGTAATACATAAAGGCAGGTTGTGTTTTTCTTTTCTGTAGATGTGTCTTCATAAGAAACTAATTTAATCATAAAATTTTGAATAAGAAGTATTGCTTAAGAAGTAAGAAGTATTGCTTAAGAAGAATTGTTTTTCTTTACCGTTGAGCATCGATCACTAATAAAATCGATGCCGTTGAGTAACCTAAATAAAATTTTAAAACATATAATCCTATACCTTTAAACGAGCAATTCTTGTGTATATATATATATATATATATATATATATATATATATATATATATATATATATATATATATATATATATATATTTATTTATTTGATGGAGTAGTGGTTTATGTCAAAAATACATTACAACCTAAAGTTAAGGAAATACAAATATCACAGGCTTCTTGTCTACAACTAGATCTACTCAATAATACCATATTATGTATATATCGTTCTCCATCTAACACTAAAACTGATATTTTTATTGATTCACTTGATACCCACTTAAGTACATTAAATACCCAGAATAACGTTATAATTGCAGGAGATATTAATATTAATATAAAAACAAAAACTGTAGAACTTCCTAATGAGTTTAAAAATAGGGCAAACTACCTAAATATGCTTTCAACACATGGTATACTTCCTGGACATTGTTTACCCACCAGAGAAAAAAATTGTTTGGATCATTTTATGTTAAAAATTAATAGAAAGAAAGTATCAGCTTTTATAGCAATTATACAAACATCTATCACAGATCATTTTACTACATTATTATCATTATCTAAGATAAAGAGCAATATAAGAATAAATAAAACAAAGAATTCTATAGATTTTGAAAAAGCTCTTAAGCATCTAAGTGACCAAAATTTGCAAGAATTACTGTTTTGTGAGGATCCAAATTTATTAATAAGTCAACTTATACAACGAATAACTGATTCATTGAAAATGTGTACTGAAATTAGAGTTATTCCTAGCAACAAACGGGTCATAAAACCTTGGATAACAACTGGTATTTTACGCTGCATTAAAAATCGAAATAACTTACAAAAACAAGCAAGAAAAGACCCACACGATGAAATACTTAAGATAACGTATAAAAGGTATAGGAACTACTGTAATAATCTTTTAAAACATCTAAAGCGTAAATATGAACGAGAATTACTTGCAAAATCGGTTTCAAATAATAAATTACTTTGGAAGAATATTAAAAACATAACATACTGCAATAAATCTAAGGATCAAAATACAGAGTTATTAAAAATAAAATCATCACCATTGCAATCAATCAACTATATTAATGAATACTTTGTCAATATTGGTAAAAAATTAGCACAACAACTAAATTCAAGCGGCCATAACATACAACATCTTAACTTGCCTACACAGTCTAATTCCTTTGTACTATTAAATACGGACACAGGTGAGGTGGAGAGCATATTAATGAATTTAAAGACTGATAGTGCCCCTGGCTGGGACGGGATCTCCACTAGATTTTTAAAGTATGCCAAGAACGAACTGATACCAATTTTCACCCACCTCACTAACCTATGTTTTGAAAAAGGCGTTTTCCCGGAGAAACTAAAAAAATCTTCTATTGTACCAATATTTAAGGGAGGGGACAGAGACAACATCAGTAATTATAGGCCCATATCAATATTACCAGCTATATCAAAAATACTCGAAAAATTAATTAATATTCGACTTCTTAATTATTTAAATTCTTTTAATATATTATCTCCTTATCAGTTTGGTTTTAGGCATGGCAAATCTAGTGAGGATGCAGTTGCTCGTATGACATCATTGGTGGTTGATGACTTAGATAAAGGTCAAAAATGCTTAACTGTGTACTTAGATCTCATGAAAGCGTTTGACACGGTTTCTGTCACTCTACTCTTATATAAACTGGAAAAAGTTGGAGTAAGAGGTACTGCCCTTAAACTTTTTAGAGACTACCTCTCCAATAGAAATCAATGTGTAAAAGTTGACCAGTTTATTAGTGACGACGCAACTATATCATATGGTGTGCCACAGGGCAGTATATTGGGGCCTTCCTTGTTTTTGCTTTACATAAACGATTTGTGCAACTTAAAAATAGAAAACGCACAAATAATTTCGTATGCTGATGATACAGCAGTTATCTTTAAAGGTAAATCGTGGCAAGAAGTTAAGGAAAGGGCAGAATTTGGGATGGCCCAGGTGGCAAAATGGTTAAATTTGAATTTACTGACCCTTAATGCGGCAAAAACTAAATATATCTGTTTCAGTATATCTAAACGCACACAACCGTCGGAAGATTTCAATATAAGGATTCATACGTGTAACAATATAAATAAATGCGCCTTTAATAATAACTGTCCATTGATAAATAAAGTAACATATACACAATATTTAGGTGTAATAATAGACCAGAAATTGTCATGGTATTCTCACATAGAACATGTATCTAACAGAATTGCTAAATTAAATTGGATATTTCGTACCTTAAGACATGTGGTGCCAAGAAAACCGTCCACTGAACATATGCAAAACAAATTATTAAACGATATATACACTGCTTTGGTACAATCCGTTTTGGGGTACTGTATATCTATATGGGGGGGTGCTTGCAAAACAAAATTTATCCACTTGGAACGTGCGCAACGTGGTTTAATTAAAAATATGTATTTTAAAAACAGAAGATATCCTACTACAAGTCTTTACAATGAAACACAGTTATTATCAGTACGAAAAATTTATGTACTGCACACAATATTAAAGAAACATAAGTCCCTATCTTTTAATCCAAATATTTTACAAAAGAGGAGAAAAGAATTAGTAGCACAAGTTCCCAATACTCACACGTTTTTTGCTAGAGTACAGTATAGTAAACGCGCAGCAGAATTATACAACAAAATTAATAAACATGTAGGAATTTACACAATGACCCATTACGAATGTAAAAATGCAGTAAAAAAGTATCTACAACCACTTGATTATGAGGAAATTGAGTCTCTCCTTGAAAAGTCGCTCATATAAATACTCAAATAAGCACAGCACGCACACACACACGCACGCACGCTTGCACTCACGCACGCACACACATACACACACACACACACACACACACACACACACACACACACACACACACACACACCACACAAGCATGCACGTTTTTATATTAGTTGTCTAAGTATTTCATAAGATTTTGTTTGTGAAGTTGTGGAAGAGCGGAGCCTCCTACTACAGGCGCTCTGTGCTTAAAGGGAGGCTCTAGCCACTTATTTATGTTAAAATACCTTGTGATTTAAATAAAGAATTATTATTATTAAAAAAAAATATATATATATATATATATATATATATATATATATATATATATATATATAAATTTATTTTTAGAAAATGTATATATATATATATATATATATATATATATATATACATTTTCTAAAAATAAATTTATATATATATATATATATATATATATATATATATATGTATATTTTTAGAAAATGTATATATATATATATATATATATACATTTTCTAAAAATAAATTTTAGATCGATTTATTGCCCCCGAAACTCCCTGGACGCTAAATTTTATGAATATCGTTGGAGCCGTTTCCGAGATCCCGATTATATATCCCTATATTATATATATATAATCGGGATCTCGGAAACGGCTCCAACGATATTCATAAAATTTAGCGTCCAGGGAGTTTCGGGGGCAATAAATCGATCTAAAATTTATTTTTAGAAAATGTCCTTTTGTCCCTATTTTCAGGCAATAAAAAAACTGCTACAATATAAGAAGGTAAATTTCGACACTTTGTTAATGATTGTAATTGCTTAAGTGAATATCGAGCTGTGAAATCGTAATGCCTTGGTTCGCGTCCTATTTTGGGTCCGACTTTTTTTCGTTCTTTTTTTCGAGTTCCCTTCTTTTGTGAGAAATTCTATTATTTCGAGCCCTTTTTTTAGTATTTTTTAAAAATACGAAAATTTTAATTAAACTAATTGCACTCATGATTTTTTATTCAAATAACCAGTTCAGTTTTTTCTAGATATGTCAATAAGATCAAAAACTATTATTCATCCGGGTACTATTAACAATGAGGGCATCCACGACTTTTTGTGCCACCAGGGCGGCGCCACTTAAAATGAGGTAATATTTGACAGATTTCATAGTCTGAAAGTTAATTAGTTCGAAAATTGTAAAGGCTAATGTTTCTTTCTGTACCATTAGTTACATGTTGTATTAATTAGATTAAAAATAAATAAACCAAACCACAGATATTCATTCAAATAGAAAAATTAAAAAAATTGTTAACAATGTGCAAACAATTAAAGAAAAACCACAGAGGCATTGTTTTGTGTATTAATATAATACTCTAGAAACTGATATACTTTTATTAAAAACTAAATTATCAATTAAATTTCATTGTGTAACAAAAAACTTCACCTCAGTGTCGACATCTGGTGAGCGTAAGATTATTTGCCCCCTCATTACGTTGGTTTTGGCTAGGATCGAACTTTCTTCTTTTCCTATACTACTACTGTAGGAGTGATTTGTTCAGCAGGCACTCATTTAAAAGTTCTGACATGTTTTATGTAATGTAGTAAACGCGTCGAAATTTTTATTTTTTTTATTTAGAATTGATGTTAACAGCTCCATCTCTCTTTAAATTTATACCTATAATAAAGATGGTGATTACCTGTGTCTATAATATATACAACATATTATAATATTATATTTGTGACAAAAATGATTAAGAGGACTGTAAATAAGAACAATTTTATAATTTTTAGAATTGTCTGCCTGTTTATTTATGAACTTATTCGGTATCAAGTAATCATTTTTTTTTCAATGGAATCGCTAAGAAAATCATAAAGCGTGTCTTCGTATTACATTTAATCCTTGTTTTATTAAAATTGGTTAATTGTATCAAACGATTTTCAAAAAAATGGCTTCTAATTCTAATTAATTCAACGTTCTAATTTTGTTTCTGAGATTTTATGGCACAAAATCTCAGAAACAAAATTATTAGTGTATAAAATTACATCCTGTAATAATACATTTATACTTAAGACAAACTATCCAAAAAAAGAATATCATCATCATCATCATCATTACAGCCTTTCACAAGTCCACTGCTGAACATAGGCCTCCCCCAAGTAATGCCACAAAGCACGGTCCTGAGCCACCTGCATCCATCGACTTCCTGCATGTCTTACCAGGTCGTCACTCCATCTAGTGGGGGGTCGCCCTACACTACGCCTACCGGTACGAGGCTGCCACTCGAGAACCTTTCTTCCCCATCGGTTATCGGTTCTTCGAGCTATATGGCCGGCCCATTGCCACTTCAGCTTACTAATCCGTTGGGCTATGTCGGTCACTCTGGTTTTACTGCGGATATCCTCATTTCTGAGTCTATCACGCAGAGAAACTCCGAGCATAGCCCTCTCCATAGCTCGCTGAGCGACCTTAAGCGTCCTCATACGGCCAGCAGTGAAGGACCACGTCTCAGATCCATAAGTCATCACTGGCAACACGCACTGGTTGTACAATCTAGTTTTTAGAGATTGAGGTATACCTGACGAAAAGATATGTCGTAATTTCCCGAACGCTGCCCAGCCGAGTTGAATCCGTCGATTGACCTCTCGGTCGAAGTTGGACTTACCTAGTCGGACTATTTGTCCCAGGTAAACGTACTCGTCAACAACTTCGAGCATAGTGCTCCCAACAACTACCGGCATAGGTGTGACATGGACATTGAACATGATCTTTGTTTTGTCCATGTTCATCTTAAGACCTATCCGTTGGGAGGCACTATTGAGGTCATTGAGCATAGTGCTTAAGTCCTCCAGCGATTCTGCCATAAGGACTATATCGTCGGCAAATCGAAGGTGAGTGATGTACTCGCCATTGATGTCAATACCGTATCCTTTCCAGTCCAGTAGCTTGAAAACGTCTTCCAATGCAGCGGTGAAGAGTTTCGGGGATATAACGTCACCCTGTCTTACACCTCTCTGCAGTTGGATAGGTTTCGAGCTCTGGTTCTGTACTCGGATAGCCATCGTAGCCCTACTGTACAAACACTTCAGCACTTCGATATACCGACAGTCAACTTGGCACCGCTGAAGGGACTGTAGCACCGCCCAAATTTCGACGGAATCAAAGGCTTTCTCATAGTCCACATACGCCAGGCAAAGTGGCAGATTGTACTCTTCAGTCTTCTGTACAATCTGCCGCAGGGTATGTATGTGGTCTATGGTACTGAAGCCTTTTCGGAAACCGGCTTGTTCGGGAAAAAAAAGAATATGTTTCCTTAAATTAAAAAATTATGTTTTCTAACAAGCGTAGTAGATGGCGTTGCACAAATGAATCCGTTTCTCTTAAGATTCTCTGCCAGTGGAATGTATTGAGACAATAGCTGCGATCTAGGATCATGAATCATACTTTTCTGATCTGTATACGATTCTGTTGGACTGTTCCAAGTTCCAACACGCTCCGGTCGATTCACCTTGAACAGCCAGTTGAATTCTCACTACGGAGTCAAACGTGCAGCAACGGCGGCAAATTTCCGTGACAGCAACCACCTATATTCTTTTAAAATACGTACGACAAAAATCACGAAAACTGTTAGCCTCCCGACAAAGATCTATTTTATTTCTTTAATGCCTCAACTGGGTAGTCCATCTCACGACTAATATAATGAGCATTTATACTCCTTATAAAGGGATTATCACTCACAAACGTCAGCACCGCGCACAACAAGTGACGTAGGCCCCTTTGAGCATGATCGCAAAACCGACAACGAATGGATCGCTCGTGGTAAAGAGTGCATGCTCGAAGTTTGCAGCTTGGATTGTGCGAGGCACGGCTACAGTCCACACCAACCGCTCCTGTGGAGCGCCCGATTGGAGCGCATTGGTTCGTGCGGTGTGGACCCGGCTAATGGTTAAGTTAAAAATATCAAATTCGAAAATATCTTTAAGATCAAGAACTTTTGTCGGTTTAATTTAATTTCACATAAGTTAAACATGAAAGGAATGTTATTGTCATCCTTAAAACGTAGTGACTATTCCATGCTCTTTGCTTTTCCACAAAGAGTTAGGCGGAATGACTCGTACAGGAATGTAAATTTTACTGTTTTTTTTTTAAATTTATTGATCGTAAAAACACTGTGATGTAAAGCTATCTTTTATCTATATATTTTATCAATCAAATCACAGATTTAAGTTGTACAATTTTTAACCGTGTAGTGGTGGTGTGAGAATATTCACTATTCCATAGCATTCCATAAAACCAAATCAACCAGGAGATGGGTAATTTTTTGGTAAGCGGCTGCGAACTCGCTTGCCAAGCGTGGCAACAATGGCAAATATTCCCCCCCCCCCCATGACGCTATTTATAGGAGAGACCTATGTTCATCTTCATATTTCCGACAGGGTTTGCTTTTTGGAATGGGCAGAATTTATCGCATTACTAATAATCAATTTTTCACTATGGTTGCAGAATTTTTTTACAAATCATCCAGCTCATTTTATAAGAAACTCCCCTGTGAGGAAATATATGAAGGAGGCCTATGTTCAGCAGTAGACTTTAATAGGCTGTAATGGAAATTTAGTTTGTTTCACTGCCTCTTCGCTTGGCTCCAAATCTTTATAATGGTAAACTGCTCAAATTAATTTTAACTTAAAAGAATGTGCCATACACAGATGTTAACATCGGTTATGATGTAGATGAAGAGGTGTTTTATCCCACAAATTCGCTAAAACGTAACACCGACAACTTTGCAATGAAAATTAACAAAGCGACTTGCAACAGTGGTTCCGAAGTATGGACTGTGTCAGAGACGGTCGCATTACTCTAAAGTTTGGAGGGGCTCAAAGTTTTATCACATTGCTTTATGACGCAAAAATTATCAATTCTTCTATGCTTCATCATTAGCCCGTAAAAGTCTACTGCTAGACATGGACCTCTCCCACTTCGGGAGTGAATTACTATGATTTTGACGGTTTGCAAATAAAGTGACGATCGCAATACAATACATCTTGCATCTTTGATGTTGCTGGCCAGTGTGGGTGCAACTAGCCAGTCTGGGTACGAATAACCAGTCTGGGTATTTTATGTCTGGCTCTGACGTAACTGATTTGTTTAAAGCGCCATATATCGAAATCCGTTACATTTTTCTGGCGTTTCCCATAGTCGCCTTTTACTACACCTCCAGGAGGTGTGATGGTGCACGCAGAGGAGTGATGGATTCATTTACGCCGCTACTATGCAGTATAATATGTTGCTTAGTTTCGTTTAAATATAGTATTGAACGGACACGACATCTCCCGTGTTGAAATCTTCTAAACACTTAATCGGTTTAATGACGAAATTACTCCGTATACTAAAATTATTAATACTACTTATTATTGTTTAAGTTGAAACAGTGACGTAGTTTATAAAATATAATCAACAGTCCCAAGAAATAAAACTATTATAAACTAATATAGATATAAACTATTATAAGATAGAAATTCTATGCGAACGAAGTCGCGGGCACAGCTAGTTGTAAATAAAATTATTTTCTTATAATTTAATTTTAATTGACTCATTGGTATAATTATCTTTTCTATATTGTGTACAGTAGATAATTATTTTTTTTATTCGTTCGCTGCAACACGTAATGGCGTTCAACTCGTTTATTAATAATTTTTTTGACAACCACTTTTGACTTTTTGACTTAGTACTTATACCATAATTAGGGGAAAAAGGGATTTAAAAAAAACGGAGGCTTTAAACTTTACGATTTAGCTGTACGATTAAAACTATTTCCGCAACAAAATATTTTTTTTTATATTTTTCACGATCATATGAGCATTATGAGTCGCAATTTTATATTTTTCAATCGTTTTTTGACGTTTGACATAAAATTATCGGAAAATGGGAAGCCTAAGTTTTTTTTAACTATTCGATTGGTTTATAAAAATTCGGGTTATATTTCCGTTTTGTTAATACTTTGCATTAGTGAAAATTTTAATTAAATTGGTAAAGTAACTGATAGGTAAACCCAAAATATGACTTGATTGTGATTATAGTGGAAAATATGTGGCAACTATGATAATCGCCACAAAAACAAACGATAAATAGATTTGCGGGAATCTACTACGACGTATTTACTGGCAATACATTTATAGAGTAAACTAATGAACTTATTGCAACAATACAAGCATTATGGAAGGCTATGTGATCAAGTCTATATTTTGCAGGCAGCAACTATGTGATATAATATACCGGAAAGGACGGCTGTGTGATCAAGTTTATATCTCTGAGAGCAATTCTGTGATCAAACATAAAATTTTGAGTAATTTACTTGAAATGTCTTACAAGACTTAAACTCTGCTAAAATATATTCCGTACTTTTATGAAAGTAATTGTGATATGATCAAAGCATCATTAAGAAAGAACGTAAAGAGTAATAAATAAATAGGTCAAAAAAACCTACTGATTTCATAACATGACATCTAAAGTTTGAAGGAATAAAAATGAGATAGAGACAACGCCAAGGGTAGCGGTGTTTATAGTAAATAACTTTTTATAAATATTCTACTTATTATAAAATATTCTTACCAGATACAACAAAAACTATAAATAGCTTCCGGTTATATTTCCTACTGATTAATAACTACATATTTCCATAAAAAGGTAAAATGTTAAAGTATTTATATCCTTGCTCAGCTTGCTATAGGGCGCCTTATCATTGCCTATGCTTGTAGCACTTAATTAGCACTCAATTCCTTGCTATTAATATTTATCGTACCTAGGATATCTATTATCATCACTACGTTGCTAGTGACACGTTTGCAAGCAATGCAAAGCAGATGTTTCCAAATGGGCCAGGTCTATGTATACTAGAAAAATCTGTAGAATTCGGCAAAAATACAGATAATTCGTTTAAATGTATCCTGTTGTGGTAAACAATTTATGTTTATCAATAATTTTATCGTCTTTCATGGCGTCCCACTGATTTAGTTACTCTGTGCTTATAAACAATGACAGTAAACCATAAAGTGACCAATGATCATAGCAAGAGAATCAGTTATCAGTTGTCAAAACAGTGTCAAAAATAGGTGACATAAAGACGTCAAACGTCACTATTCAATACAAGTGACAGCTTACCGCCATGATGGGTTTTTGTATTGCAATTTCAAGTGTAATTTTCTGTGCTTTACCAGCAAACAATGTCACTATTAAACGATTGGACAGCTGCGAACCGTTTAAAATGTGTTTCCCTATTTTTGAGTATAGGGTACAAGAACCTGGCCCAGGCTCCATACATTCTGAAACATTTCATTTCAACAGTTAGTTGCGGTGAAAATTTTAGAGCACCTTTTAAACTTGGCACCTAAAAGCCGCTAATTTTACTAATTCTTATATAAATACAAATTCTTGACTTTACTATGCTGGCGAGACACAACTGATTTCGCACGGCTGATTTCTGGATCTCGACAATAGCGCCAAATACCGGGTCCAATTGTCAATTTAAACCAAACACACAAAAAATTCATCAAAATCAGTCCATTTTTGAGTTTCAGACTTTTTTTGATTTTTAGATTTTATTGATATTTATTTAAAGAGATACAGAGAAATGAAGGGAGGCCTTTGCCCAGCAGTGGGACGTATACAGGCTGTAACTTTACTTTACTTTATTTAAAGAGAGAAAAAAAACAAAATACATAAACAGGGCTCAAAAGTTGTATTGAGGTATTTTCACACAATTATTTCATTTTATCTTCCTGCATCTATTTGTCTTGAAATTTGTTCTGTAAAAAATTGAAGTAAATAATATTTGAAAAATTACATAAAACTAACTTATAATTTTATGTAATTTTTAGGTTTTAAAAATAAGATTCTTTACTCTATAAGCCGCAAAGTTCGCGCCTTATCTAACCAATCCGAACGCGACACGTAGCTACCGCAGAGTATTCGGTTGCCGGTAAAGCTTGTTCTGCCATGAAGCACTCGGAAGTTGTCAATTGCTATCACCACACCTGTAAAAAGTAATATGTCAGCAAAGATCAAATTGGTTTCTGATATAACACTAGAAATTCTTATAATTTCGGTTTGTTTGTCAATCATAAAGTGTGGCAGCAGCATTTGTCACAGCTGCCACGCTTGGCAGGCGGGTTAGCTACCACAGTTTTTTATTATTTAGAGTTATTATTAGGAGGATGCTAATATGATAAATATTTTCTCAGTTCATTAATTTTACATGTAAGATATTTTTATAAGATAAGCATAGACAATGGGTGAGTCGATCGTATGTTTAATAATTCTCTATTTATATAATAATGTACAAATCTGGTAAATAATGAAATATCATTATCATAAGGTAACACCAAAACAACAGTATGAAGAAAAAATCTGAAACATAAAATTATATGAGAAGAAAGTACTAATTCAGAAAAACATAATGGTATTTCGCTAGCACGTTTCACACCTTTATAGTATACGCGGTCTGTAGCAGTTACAATCCAAAATTCTATAAAATTAAAGTTAAAAATAAAAGTCCAACTATGACAAAATCGCGGTCCTAAGCCCGTAAAAATATGAAGGAAATCGAAATCACAAAAATAATAATCCGAAACGAAAGGTAAAATTTACCTACTTACCATTTTCTTTTTCACAATTTTTTTGCTATTTACAAATATGCTACTCGCGAGGGAATTATTAATGTAATGAGAAGTGCTGCTATTTTAAATGTTTCTTTTATAGACCAAGTGTTTTACTAATAATCAGTAAACGCTGATCTTGCATTAGTAGGCAGTAACTAGTACTGGGAGGCCTTTTTACACTGAACATTTTAAGGTCATTGACATTATGCGCGAAAACGCCACCACCAACCAACGGCTTTACGCGCTTTCAGAGGCACGAGATGAAACACCGCCAATTTCCTGACTCCGGGCAGCTACTGAGAATTTTTGACGGAAGAGCTCAATAATTTTTTTTGTCCCGACCCGGAATCGTAGCCTATTTTTAGTTTTGCGCAAACGCCGTATGATGAATTGTTTTAGCGTATTTTTTTGGATATTCGTAAATTTTCCCTATCTAGTTATATTTTGTTATATTTTACAAATACTTTCGAGGATAGCTTCTATTCCACTTACACAAAACACCATATTATTTTTCAGACAGTAAAAATAGTCACTCAGTATAAATTAATTGTTGATTTACACTGAAATAGAACATTTTTGGTGCGTACTCGTTGAGAGCTTTTAATTAATATCAAACATGATATTTTAATATTTATTTTTTATTAACTTAATGTCGATAATAAGTATTATGAATAAGTTTATAATTTATAAGTCACCATTTTGACTTGCACGATGCTTCCAACGATACCTCATTTGTAAAAATACTTCGAGCAGTTTTATTGAACTCGAAGTTGCTAAAACAATGGCCCTCCTTCTGGCTTTTTCGTAATCATAAAAATTAGAAAGACTGCCCTGAAGCAGGACGAATATTTGTATATATCCTTCTTTTAACAAAATCATTTGTCAGGGATTGAGATTTCTTTGATCCCAAACTTTGGGTGGTTCATTTTGTCCAAGATCACAGTAGCCGTAAGGAAACTAGGCTTATAAGGTTTCCCTGGGTATATCCCCATAGAAATAGGTATTTCACGACTGGACAGCTTCAAATATATAAAGTTCAAGTCCGCTTGTGCATGGAGTACTGCTGTCATATAGGGGATGGTGCTACAAAATACATCTAGCAGCTTTAGACTTATTGGATAGGTGTGTTAAAAACTAATTTGTGACCCTGACTTAGTTGAACCAATCTTGCCAGCCTCGAGCTCAGGCGCAGAGAAGATATACATGTTTAGTTTCTGTCATCCACCATTCCGTCATCTGACAACTAGACGGTCGGCGTGTCCCACCCCTTTTTTGTCGATATTGCACGCATGTGAACCGTTTCGTACCGTTTATAATTTCACCGTCATCAAAGCAAGAGTGAACAGGCTTTTTAACGCTAAAACTGTTTGATTTACCATTTTTGACTTCATGGCTTACCACCAGGCGCGGTTACGTTGGTAAGTGGTGGTCGTAAAAGTCAACTAATGCACATGTTAGAAGATCTCGAGCCTCTAGATTAGAGTTTGTTGTTGAGTTGCAAAACTGTTTACGAAACGTGAGCCTGCGTGCGTGCGTATGGATGTGCGTGAGCGTGAGCGTGCGTGTTTGTGTGTGCGTGTGTAAGTGCGTTCATGCGTGCGTGCATGTATGTGTGGATATGTGCGATCATTAGAAACTAATAATTAATCACTTTAATTGTAATAATTACCTGGTGTAAGTTTAAATTGCCATTGGTTAGATGGTTCTTCATAATATCGTGCCAAGTTTTTCAGTGCCCGGTAATAAGCTAAGCATTCTTCTCGGCTAGAGAACGCCATGGGTGTACGATCATAGGAATTAAACCTAAAATAATAATTATATGGATTTATATTACGTTAGGTACTAACTTAATCTTTCTGCTATACCTACATCGTTATTTCCAGAAGACAATACATTTTCGGACACTGGTTTTATTTGAAATCTCGAATCACAATAAATGGAATCATAAATTAATTTTCAATTAATTAAATATATATTTTATAAGCTTTAGTCTGCGTAGAACTTAGCCAAAAATCCTGGAGAACTTTTATAGTGGTCTTGGCTGAAAATTTTAATTATGTACATACTGAAAAATCACTTTATACTCCTGGTTTTTGTTTGCTGTTGTCTCGAAACCTAAGTGCGATATAGAAAAATGTTTCATAAAAGATCTATTCATTTTGTGTAAAAAAGGACTTATTTTTTTAATCTTTTAACACAGTGAATTTGGTTAACGTCTAGTCTGTGTTTCTTAAATGAATATCCGGGCAGCGTTTAGAAACAGAGATTCCTCTGTTTCCTCACGCAGGTTTTAGAGTTCGTTGGGAATACGATATGATCAATTCGTTAATTTTTACGTATACTTTTTCATAGTTTGCCCAAGCTGCATTTGTCGCTCTCCGTTGTCCAGGCCGGCCCGGTAGGGCACAGCGCGACTGCATAACCAATTCTTCAAACTTCTTGGAGCCTGGATATCCTTTAAGTATTCATTTATCTTTATTCTAGTTTTCCAACATGGAAATAAATTTGTATATTATTCTATTAGGATATTTACATTTTAGACGTTAGGTATCACGAAGTAGAAATAAAATTATAGGTAATTTTATTAATATAAAAATACCGTATTTGTTTTATATCCTTCATCTTATCGATTATTATAACTGGCGCTGAATGTCTGTGGTGATGCTCGTCGTCAAGGAATTCGGCGTCAATATCAAAACCAGTTAGGAATTTGTAGTCGTCAGGAAACTCTTTTTCTAAACGATTGGCTCCATAAAATCCATCAACTAAAATTGTTTCCCCACCCGTGCCATCTGTGTGCTCGAGACCATGAAATATTTGAAGTCTGAAATTAGATCAAATAAATAAGACACAATGAGCAAATATAATATATGAGTTTTTACATTTGTTTGGGATTTGATTGATTTGACGTATGATTCAAATGTTCGAAATGTTTTTTGTTAACTATGGGCTGATTAGTATTAATTTGCTACGCTAGCAGGCGTAAGTTGTCTAATTATTTTGTCCTAAGAGGATATCACTTATTTTTTTACCCACGGCGAAATGAAGAAGGTGTATACATTTAGAGTGGGAGGTTGATATTAAACTTTTACGTATGGAGACAATAAGAAATTACCGATCAGCATTTTCTCATTTTATGTGTTTAGGTAGCAGCTTAACGATGCTGTATTTCGTATGGCGAGTGTAGAGAACCGGAGACCCTTTTTACTGGAAACGAGGCATTCCATCTTTTTGACGACCCTTTATCATGTCCTATTAAAAATCCTTAAATTCGCAAATATAAAATTGTGGGTCACTCATGGGCAAAAAACTATCCTATCTCTCAAGTTGGGCCAAACTGAACACGGTATGCAAATTTCATTAAAATCGGTTGAATAGTTTAGGAGTCCATCGCAGACAAACAACGTGACACGTAATTTATATATATTAAGATAAATGTAGATATCTATGGGCTACAGCAACCACTTACCATCAGGTGGACTGTGTGCTCACTTTTCACCCTTGTCCTATAAAAAATGGTTTGGCTCTACCGGGGTAGCACCACGCTTTCACAAAGCTGGTGCTTTGTGAAAGCGTGGTCCTGCCGTTACCGTTACTTTGGGTGAAATCGAGGGACTGGTAACGAGGCATTCTATCTTAGTCCTAGGATGATGACGCATCTGAATTTTGATTATTAATCGAGGATAGATGTAGATGTCTCTGAGCCGCATCATCATCATCATCGCTTTGTCACACTTTTTTATAGCATTGGGTGATAAATGAGCTCACAGTCCACCTAATGGTAAGTGAATGCTGTGGCCCAAAGGCATCCACATTTATCTTCAACTAAGAATCAAAATGCAAACTAATGTGCTATCACCCCTGAGGAATAAGATGGAATGCCTCGATTGCAGTCAAAAGTGTCACCGGTTCTCTACACTCACCATACGAAACACAGCAGCGTTAAGCTGCTATTTTGCTCTGCTATTCTGTGAGATTCTGATTTCGTGGTCCTGCCCGGCCGAGCCGACCCATTCCTGTTACAACTATAATATACCTGTAGCGTGGCTTTACCACGCAATAAAAACATTTTGTCATATTCTTATTTAAATATCTTTCATTATTTGTATGAATTAAATAAAACAGTAATAAAATGTACTTAATTTTTTAACATTAAATGTTATTTTATTACCCTGCTGCTTCAGTAAAGTAAGTGTTATCAGTATGTTGAGCTAGATGAATATTCGTGTAGGCTGTGTCCGTAGGTTTTGTATCTGCGTGCACTAGCCACATTCCTCCAAACATCGTGTGTTGAACACCACCTAGAGCTTTACACACTTTTTCTGTCGCTTCCATTGTTGGCTCTACCTGTAATAGGCAGAATGAAATAAGTATTTTTTCGAAGATTATTCAAAAATATGTAGATTTACATGCATACACATTTTATACGTGGTATAGTCACGCTGCAGCTATATTATGATTGTAGCATGAATGGATTGGCTATACCGTGGCAGTATTATAATTAAGTATTGCTGCCACGGTGCCGAAAGGTGCATAAAAGAAGTATTAAGCTGCTGCGTTTCGTATGGTGAGTGTAGAGAACCAGAGACCCTTTTTACTGGAAACGAGGCATTCCATTTTTGTTTTCCAGGGTGACAACACTTGTGCATTCTCATTCTTAATCGAAGATAAATGTCTATGGGTCACAGCATTCATTTAACTACAGGTGGACCGTGTGCTTGTTTGATAGCCATTTCTTTAAAACCTAGGAATGCTTATTTTGGCTATTTAATTGGTTCAGCTTCTTCTTGGGTCTTAGGTGCGATTGTTTTATACTTTAGGATGCGTGGCGATTATGGCATATATTTGTTTGTAAAAGAATAAATTATTGGAAAATTCATGCAATATAACATATATGTGTATATACTGGATGACCTTTTTCACCGTCTGGAAAAATAGAGTGTAACATGTGAACGGAGTGGAAGACTATGGCACTGATATTTTCCAAAAAATAAAAACAAAAATTTTGAATGAAATAAATAATTAAAGTCTATCGAAATTCAAATCATATCCACCCTAGTTTGTGACCCTGCGAAGTAACAAGGTCAACGATGCCTAATAAATTTATTGTTTTATTGCCGTTCGTAAAGTAGGGTAGATATGATTTGAATTTCGGTCATCCAGTACCTATATGTCTTTGGCATCCTTTGATGCGAAAAAGTGACGTCTGGTTAACGATAAAGACATTCTGAAGCTCTCTCTTGAATTGTAAAGGTCAAATCAGTGAAGTTAGCTGCCCACCCAATGGTAAAAATAAAAAATGTAAATGGAGAGCGTGTTAACGAGGCGAGAAACTTAGGAATAGTAATGGATGAGCAGCTAAGGTTTGAAAAACAGATAATTAATACAGCTGAGAACTGCTTTTACTGGTTAAAAGTTCTGTACCAAATCAGAAATGTTTTATGCATTGAGGTGCGTAAGAAATTATGCGAATCGTTAGTACTATCTAAATTTAACTACGCTGACGCGGTATTAGGGCCTAGACTTCTCGCGCGATCAAGGAAACTTATCCAGCGTGTTCAAAATGCCTGTGCCCGCTTCTGTTATAAAATTCCTCCACGTGCCAATGTAACATCTTATATTAACAACGCAAGAATGCTTAAAATGGATTACCGTTTGCAACTACATTTCGCCACATTATTGTTTGGCACTATTAAAACGGGAACACCCTCCTATCTTTATAAGTTACAATGGGCACGAGACAATGCTACAATTTCGACAAGAGCTTCAGCGTACAAGTTGCTCATACCTATACATCATTCAGTCGCATTCCGAGGGAGCTTCAGATATGCCGCAATTAAGTGCTGGAATAACCTTCCATCGCCTCTTCGAAACCTACAATCAGTGTATAGTTTTCGTATAAAACACAAAGCTAAAATACAAAGCTATTAAACGAACAGCTACGATCGTAGATTATCAATATAAAAATAATTGTTTTTTTGCTTTAGTGTGTACATCTAGGATGCCCTAGAAAAAAGTTTATCGACCAAATTGGCGATATTTGAAAATGGGCCACGTTAGAAGTACCCTTAACCGACGAGCATATATGCGTAGATATATGGATGTAAAGGAGGCGAAAGAGGTATGTCAGGATCGTGCCAAATGGAAGTCCGTAGTCTCTGCCTACCCCTCTGGGTGACAGGCGTGAGTGTTTATCCTATACTAATGCAATTCTTGTATATATATATATATATATATATATATATATATATATATATATATATATATATAATCGGGATCTCGGAAACGGCTCCAACGATTTTCATAATATTTAGTGTCCAGGGAGTTTCGGGAATAATAAATCGATCTAGCTAGGATTTATTTTTAGAAAATGTATTTTTGTCCGTGTTTTTAGGCAATGAAAAACTGCTATAATATCGTTAGAATAAGAAGGTAAATTTTGACGGATTGTTAATGATTGTAAATAGCCTAATTGGTATAATGGGCGGTCACAGAATCGAGTTTCAAAGAGGTCAAAACCCCGGTTCGAGCCCAGACCGACCGACTTTTTTTAATTTTTTTTCAAGTTCCTTTCTTTTTTGAGGAAATCTATTGTTTAGAGCCCTTTTTTTAGTATTTTTTTAAAACACGAAAATTTAAATTAAAATAATTGCACTCATGATTTTTTATTCAAATAACCAGTTCCGTTTTTTCTGTTATGTCGCCAAGATCAAAAAATATTATTTATATTTCATCAGTATGTAATTTGTATCTAAATATAATTTCCAAAACACACGAATTAAAAAAAATCGAGCGAAAAATACCGAGCCAAGCTCGGTCAACCAGGTACTGTTATGTTATGTTATGTGTACATCTATGTATGTTCCAGTGCGTATAATTGTCATTTTTTTCTTCATACGTCACAGGTGTACAATCTAATTACACTACTTTCTTTCCATTGCGCGCGTAATGTAGATAGATCCCAGGTTCTGTGATAAAACATACTAAATGGATGCGGCAGCATGTTATGTTGAACATATCTCTCGGGATGCTATTGTGTATAAGTGTTTTTATATGAAATTTAAATTATTTTTATATCCTCGGTTCCAGTTATGCAATGAAATTAACATTCATAAACATCCGGTATAGCACTACTAGTCGTTCACTTCAAGAATGCCGTTACCTCCCGCCGCGCCCCCTCATTCCACGCCTCAAGCGTCGCCCTTTTAGTACCGATAGCAACGTCGAACTGTACTTACGTCCCTTTTTTATGCTCCCGTACGTTCTCTAGTTTGTTACTGTTTTTGCTGTTGTTTTTGTTACTGTTGATTTTTTGTTTTTGTTTCTGTTGATATTCGTTAATTTGTTTTGTTACAATGAGTAAAAGAGGAAAGGTCTTGCACAGTGGCGAACGCAATTTATTATATAAGATAATGACATTCTTTAAACAAGAAAAGGTTGAAAAGCAGTTGATAACGCCTTACGATGTTCACGAGTCGTAGCTATGAAAAGTATTGCCAGATTAAAAAATGAAAACTCACGTGATACTTGTGGCAGCACACTGCTCACACAGCCCGATGCACCGTCGGAAATAAAAATTAAGTTGTTGGAAAATGAAAAGAAGTACCAGACGCTATTAAAATCATTCGATAACGTTATCAAGAGAACTGCGGCCGCCACTGGTATATCTGAACGTACTTTAAGAAATATAAAGACTGAAGCAAAAAAAATTAAAACGAGCTCACCTGAGCCCAGTACTTCAAGTACACAAGAAATAAAATTGACGTCACCGAGAAAAAAGAAAATAGCCACAAAGAGGTTGGAAATAGATGATTTCATGGTGTGTTCGATTTGAAACATATTTGACCGTTTCTACACAGTTAAAAAGGAAGTTCCTACGCTGCGCAAGATATTAGCAGAAGCAAAGAAAGACTTCAATTTTCCTGGGCAAAAAGTCACTCTCTGGAAAATTATAAAAACGAATCTTGGATATAAGTTTACAAAATGTAAAAATATAAGACAATATCTTATTCAGAAACCGGAGATAGCAGCATGGAGAGCACGTTACTTGCGGAGATTACGTGAAAATGATGAACAGGGAGTCTATAAAAAAACCAGTCATATATTTGGATGAAACGTGGATACACAGCCACTATACCGTTTCAAAATGCTGGCAAAATGCAACTGATGCAAGTGTAAAAAAGAATTTCAATCCCGGACAACGTTGGATTGTGGTCCATGCTGGCAGCGAGAATGGTTTTGTCAAAGGTGCCGAACTCCTTTATAAATGCAAAAGCACTGCAGGGGACTACCATAATGAAATGGACGCAAATAATTTCAAAAAGTATATACAGGAAAAACTCCTACCCAACTTACCTCCCAATAGCATTCTTGTACTTGACAATGCACCGTATCACAGCCGCCAGATTGATAAACCACCGACTTCAGTGGCACGCAAAGAAGTTATGCAAAAATGGTTGCAGGAAAATGGTATATCCTTTGACCCAAAGATGACGAAGCGAGAATTATACTATGTAGTATATCGTTCGAAGCCTACCAAAAAATATGAAATTGACGAAATTGTCCAAAGTCATGGACACGAAGTCTTACGCCTACCACCGTACCAATGTGATTTGAATCCCATCGAGTACGTGTGGAATCTAGTGAAGCAAAAAGTAGCCGATAAAAATGTAAGCCAGTCTGAAAAAGAAATACAAAAACTCACTCTGGAAGCTATTAATAGTATCTCTGTAGAGGACTGGAAAAAAGAGGTAAACCACGTTGACCGTTTACGGAAACAATATTGGGAAAGCGATAGGTTGCAAGAACTCAACGAAAGAGAATTGATTATTTCGGTGGGCGGAGAGACTGATGACAGTGACACAGAATGGAGTGATGACAGTGACACAGACACAAGCGATTTCGAAAATCTTTAACTTGATATATTTAAAATGTAAAATAAAACTATAAAAAAATATTTTATTTTATCGAACACGTTATTATTTCATCATCATCATCATTCAAAAAATATTTTATTTCATCGAACACGTTATTATTTAACTTTATTGAAAATATGAATACTAAAAACCATAAACATGATGACTTTTTTCGTCTACGGTACCGTCAGCTGTGACGTCGTAACGGTCTACGACGGCAAACTCTAAATGAACGCGTAGTACAAATATAAGGCAGTTGTGGTCCAAAAGTATATATAAAAAGATTATTAAAAACGTACTAATCGTGTATATACTTGCATTATTAATCCAAATAAGTATATATTATATGTGCCCCGTATATATAGAAAATACGTGCCCGTGTGTGTATGTGTATGTGTGTTATGCGTATGTATATATTTATGTATGTATGTGTATATATCTATGTATATGTATATATATTATATCTGTGTGTATGTATGTAATTGACTTAAGGCAGGCACTGAAAATTAGGGCTAGGATGACACGTCTTAGCGTTTCCTTAGTGGCAGTCCTATTTGGACCATTTCCCATTAAAAAAAAGTTTTTTTTTGTTTTTAGTTATCTGTTCACTTTTATAATGTATTTTGTATCTATCTGCTTTGTCAAAATGATTTATTTTACATTGTAAGTGTATAATTAAGTCTACCTATGAGAATACTTAAACATAATGTTTGTTTTGAGTATTTAGTGCTAATTTGTTAAGAAATGGCCAAATAAATATCTCTTTCTCTTTCTAACGACAGGAGTAAGTATTATCTGACACTATTCCGA